>JAWLRI010000563.1:1962311-2007604 GCA_034781795.1 Crypturellus tataupa
GGGAAGGAGACTCCACAACCTCTCTGGGCAGCCTGTTCCAGTGCTCTGTCACCCTCACTGTCAGAAAGTTTTTCCTTTTATGTCACAAATATGTATTTCTAATCCTTCAGCCATGCAAGTCTAATGGAGAACATGATACCAGCTACTTCCAGATGTTCTTCCAGGACAACAGCTAGAGAAAAGGTACAGACAAAATCACCTCTACCAGGAAAGCCAGCTTTCCGTGTGCACAGCTCATGGAATTTTAGCAAATCAAATAGGGTTTGCTTTTTTTTTTTTTTTTCCTACTACTTTCTGAGTTATTGTTTATTTGTCCTGTGGACTCTGCAAGGTTGTTCTTTTCAGTGTACTCTCCAATGCTTTTGGCAGTGCAGTTTTGAATGAAATATGTGACTGGGCCATGTCCTTTCCGCTTGGAAACTGTCCCACAATTTAACATTTCTCACTCTTAGCCAGACTGTAATCAGAAGAAAAGTTACATTTTCATCCCATTTTTTTCCTCTTATAATCCTGTGACTTTTTTTCAGAAAGATACAGAAGTGTTTGTGTATATCTCTGTATATGTAGGCAAGTGATGGGCTCTTAATTCAGAGCATTAACTCATTTGTAACATTAGCCTGGGACTTGGAAGCATGCATAGAGGGCAGGAGCGGAAAAGCCACAAAACAACAGAAGTTCTTGTGAATAGTGACAGATTTCCATGTGGCCAGTCCTTTCCAATCTAGCCACTGCTGGGGTCATCTTAGCTGGGCCTGGGGAGCTGCTGCTGATCAAACTTACCTCAAAGTTTTGGCACAAATATGGCTGAGATCTCAAGACCCAAACTAGTATCTTAACAGAGCTTTTCTCTGCTTTCGTAACGGATGTTGGCAGTGGCAGCAATCTGACCAACTTTTTTTTCTCCACTCTTGGGTACTTATCATGTGCATCTCAATAGAAGTAGAATTGGGCAGTAAAAGGATTGTTTAATTTACTCTTGCTTTATAAAAGCCAAATCTATAGGTATCCAGTCAGCTGAATGATGATGTGTTGCACTGCACAGCTGGGCTTCATAGTTCACAGCAATTGCTGAAGGAAATGCATTAAACGAGTAGGTTGCTTTTACTGCATAGGATCCATGCCAGTTCAAAGCCTGCCTGCTGCCTTCATGAGTTACAGCCAGCTTTTCCCACAGCGATTTCCTTTTTTTTTTCCCTTGAGAGCTGTCCCTCCTATGCAGAGCAAATCAGGGGAGCTAGAGCTCTGCATCCAGGCTGCAGACGGCAAGATCTGTAGTGGAGGTTTCTTCACGCTGCCTTAAAACATATCTGCAGGGGGTTGTGGTGAGAGCTGCCTCCCAAAGAACCGCTGTGATAGGGCTGCCCATGGGCTAACACCTCTTTTGAGTTATGGCTCTTGATTGCTTTGCAAGGGAGCTTTTCCCTCTTGGACCTTAAATGTGATCCTTTAGGCACCCAAAAGGCCATCAACAAGAAAGGCAATGGCAATAACCTGAGATGCATTTGAATCTGTTGCCTAGCTGTGAAAGGCTTTCCAGTCTAGCAGGTTTCTGAGAGTTGTTTGGCTCTCCTAAAGGTAGCTCTTGCTTGTGCTCCAGCCCATCATTTGCTCTTAAAAGCACCCAGGAGTTCCCATCATAGCAGTTTGTCGTTTTGCTAATGACTGTTTGCTGATTTCCTGCCTCTGTGCGTGCCTCTCTCAGTATTTACTTACATCTGGGAGAGTACGGGCTTTGGAATAATTTAAGTGTGTGGCGTTAAGATGAAGTCCACATAAGCAGTGGACTGCTGCATTAATTGGGGTTGCCCGCTGGATAAAGTGGGAGGTGGGGGAGACGATTTCAAGCCGTGTGGGAAGGCAGCGGTGGGATCTGTGAGAGCTTCACCGCTCAGCACCGCCTCCTGCACAAAGTGTCTCGTGTAGCTGGGGTCCGGGCAGCAGCAGTAACAAATCGCGTCTACCCGCCACGTTGCGGAAATATTGTCCATAGTCTGACGGGGTGAAGTCTAGCTAGGATTGCTATAGCAATTGTTTATTATGTGGTAAACTAATTATATCACTACATATATCTCCTTGTATGTTCTTTTCCATCTAGTACTAAAACTGTCTCTCACACAGTATCTATTTCAGAAGTTCATTGCGTGTTGGATTCTCTCTCGATTTAGCACAGAGATGAAAGACAGTCTCTGCTCTCATGGTTTTCCTGTCCTTCACAGATCTGTCTTGACAACAAACCTCTTAAAATTGCCAGAGTTAGTAAGAGGTACAGGCATAGCTCTGCATTACCTGCTATTGGACAAACACTCTCAGCTTCCTGTTTAGAAATAGTCACGTTAGAAGTTGAAGATGAAAATAGCTGGAGCCTGCCTTCCTGCCAAAGCAGGACTGCCGTCTTGCATACACTCACTATCGCTTTGTACAACTTTAATTTTCAACATACCAAGTATTGGCGCTTCTGCCACTTTACTTGTGAGATAATTTTGTCTATCTCGCTGCCAAGAAGTCTTTCCTGATACTCTGCATTTTCCTGTCATATCCTTATCCTTGGATGCTAATTCTATCCTAGTCCACCCTCCTAGCTGTCTCCTTGCTCTTCAGTGTTTTTAGACTCTCTTAGACTTTCTTTGTCATCACTTGATTGTGCTGTAAGTGTTAACTCTTTGAGGCTTGGTCCTTTTCTGCTTGCAGACAAAGTTTTGTCACTGCATTTAGGAGTCAGCACTGCAGATCTTAAAACGTGCCTCATAGATGGCGTAGTGCAAATTATTCTTGTATTCATTTCAATGACTGGAAGGGGGGGGGGGAAAGGCATGACAAAATCATGGAGAAAAATAATTTTAGTGTGATTTGATTAGTTTACTTCTCAGGAAGAATATTTTTAATTACATGTGTCAAGAAGGTGGCTAACTCAAATAACTCATAACTCCCACGGGTATATGGTGTGAAGGCTTTCTTTTGCATTTTTATTATATATATACTATATATATACTATATGTATATATATATAACATATATATAACCAGAATAACTCAGTGTAAATACTGCAATAACTCAGTGCAAATACTGCAAGGAGGTGCATTTGGCAGGTGTGGGAGGAGAGCATGTGCTTGCACTATTACATGCGATTTGCTTCTTGGGGTAGGTAGGAACCAGAGGTGGTTCACAGAGCTGCCCCATTATCTGGGCACTGAAGTAACTGGCTGCAAGACAGCATTTCTATTCCAAAGTTGTTTATTCGAGCAGAAGCCCCCAGATTGCCGTAGGGAAACAGTCTGCAGAGGACTTGAGATATTTAAAAAGTAATCTCCTATGATTAATTGTGGTGCATTTAAAACACTACATGCATAGTGACAGATTGCTTCTTGTTGTAACTGCTCATTCTTACTGTGTTTAGGATCAGGGTGTTTTGTGACCTGCCCTTCTTTATAGTGTTACACACCAGCAACAACATCAACAACAAAGAAAAACCCCTTCTGTTTTGCAATTTTCTGAGTCTTCCTGTTGCTTCCTGGCTAGGATATCTGTGCCTGACAAGCAGAGGGTAGCTGGGGTACAGACAAGAAACCCACAAACATGGGTGTTGGCGTGTGGATTAAGTTACGAGGGTCAGGGATCAAAAGCACTGATCCCTGGCATTGCTAGGGGTGACTGCAAAGCATGGGAAAAGGCAAGGGAAATGCATCCCTCTCCCCTCACAGGCTGCACAGCCCTGACCTGGGCTTTTCAATACACGTGCGCCCAGGTGCTCAGTCCCACACGCAGGTGGCCCTGGTAACAGAGCTGCTTGCATATTTGGTAGCCATCCTCTACATGGTCACATGCTGCCCCCCTCTGTTGTAATATTTCTTCCATGCTTTTTACACCTGAGGAGCTTTTTGTATAGGGCTGTTCCCTGAATAACTAAGCTACCTTTAGCTGTGCTGAATAATTCACATTTGTTCATATTTACAGCGAGTCCAGAGCTTTCCTGTAATGTCCTGAGGGTTTAAAGAAAAAGACACAAGACCTCGCTGGGATCATATAAATATATTAGTAAATCATCCCTAAAAAGCCATAGCCTACTCATCTCCCAAGGCAGGCCCTTCGGACACTGTCCGCTTGTCTCACTAGAGCTCCACAGCAATTCCAGGGCCAGGAAGAAATTGGATATCCCTGCAAGATCCTGAGAAGGGGCGGATTGGGATTTTGAGCTTGCTATCACAATCCATAACAAAATGAGTAGAAAATAGAAGTGTCTAACAAGCCTATGACCCTTGAGAGGGCAGCATAAAGTTTGCAGCATGCAGACAGAAAGATGAAATCTCTTTTAATAAGTGAGCCACCACAGGGACTGGATGTGCACTAAGCCCTTTAGGACTTTGGTCTTTAGACTTCCCAGCAATAGAAGTTTGCCTAAAAGGCAGTTTCCTCAGAATATGGCATAAGCAGCCTCACAAATGTGCATATGTTCTGGCAAAATGAATTTTAAATCAATCTACCAGCTAGGAGTGCAAGCTTAATAAATGAAGGGTGCATCTGCTAGGATGGAATATATTTGGGTCTCAGTAAAATATTCAAAAAGAGTCTCTTTAAAATCATTCAGTTTACCTTGGCTTTGACAAAGACTTAGTAATTTAAGATGCTACCCAAAGCCCTACTAATAAAGGATAGCAGGTGGCAAAATATCGATGGAGAGCCCAAGAGAATAGTGGGGTGCTGAGATATGCAACATTAAACGGTCTGCAATCTATATTCAGAAATATGTCCACAAAGGAGCTGGGCGAGGGAGTAAGTAGGATCTGACTGCTGTTCCTCGAGAGTGCTGAGCAGGGAGGAGCTGCAGGCTCGGTGGGCTCACAGAAAAAGGAAGAACAGCTAGAAATAATGAGCAAAATCCATTTGTAGGAAATGCAGCATAATCCCAAAGCATTGCTGCTCACTGGAGGCAGGAATGTTGAAAGATATTTAAGGTTGGCAGCAAATAGTAAATGATGGATCTGCAATGCAACAGACTCCTGCAATATTTATTTATTTCCATGTTATCTGAGCACTGGAGAGGTTATGTAATGAGACACTTCCTGGAGAAACTCTTTTCTCTGCCAGGATATGGTAGGAATGTTAATTGTTCACTTTTATTTTGTGGTTAAGGGATGCGCTAAGCTGAGAAAGCAGAGGCTGGTGTCTAGGCTTAGACGTGGCAAGGTCATCCCATTCCCGTGAAAGAAAAACCAAGGCTATACTGCTGACAGTGCTGGTGACACTGGCTCCAGAGAGAGCCACTGCCCTGGGGAGCGCTCTCTTTGGAGCCCAGCCCTGAAGCGCGACCCTCATTGGGCTCGGGGACCCAATCTTGAGGCTAACCTGGTGCCGAGGGATGAGCGGCCAAGGGCTGCAGCGGCACCTTCCCTGCAGCCTCTACGGGAGGACTTGTGGGCTCCTGAATATGATATTTCATTTGATTTCTAGAAACTCCATACCTTTGTTCCGAAGTGGTGTTTGGTGGAGGAGTGGCAGTGAGAGGCAGCAAATTCTCAATTCAGGGTTGTCCGAGTCTTTACCTTTCAGTGGCAGGCGGAGTTTAGACAAACCAAATATATGGAAGCTCTTCCTTAGCTGGTGAGAGGTGGAGAAGGGCTGAGGAGCTGTGCTCCTTGTACAGGGGCAGGTGCCTTGTAGAGAACCAGCTCCAGCAAGGTCTTGCACATCCTTCTCTTGCTTCACCTCCCTGCAAGCACCATGTGATCTCCATTTGCATTTACATCCATCCCATCTTGTCACCCTTACATTTGAAGCACTTAGACAAGTTGTACCAAATGTGTTTAAAGGTTCTTCATAGTTGACAAGGGTCCTGTAAGCTCCACAAAGAACAAGTGCAGGTGGGAGCAGGAGCATCATCTGCAGCTTTGCCCCTCAGCACAAAAGGCCGTGAGTTACGACGTGCTGCAGCGCGTGCCACTGCAAAACACTTAAAGAGGAGAGCTGAAAGGCAAAAGCCGACAAATTTCATATGGAAGAGGAGGTACTGATAGATTATAGTACAACTAAGTCCACCTAAGACGTGTCCACAGGGCAGGCTTTATCAGTCCTGTTGCTCCAGCACAAATTGCAGCCAGACAGCAGGGTGGTGGTGATGGCTGCATGGGGTGAGGATCGGAGGTTAGGACTAACTGAACAAACCCTGTGTCTTGGCACAAAGATATCTTAATGGGAGAAGGAAGCATCCAGGATGTCCCCAGATTTTGCACTGATGACCATGAATCGTAAATCGCTCTGGAGTCACAAGGCCAAGTTCTGTCCTTTTCCCCCAGTATAATCCTATTAAAGATCACAGGGCCGCACCATGCTATTTGGGAAGAATTTGACCTATGCTTCCCCCAAAGCTGCCATAATGAGGGCTATTCTGTGGCAGGGCTTGTTGCTGTGCTGAGAGGAAGTCAAATGAGGCAGATGTTTAGGGGCAACATGGTGTTTTCTTGGTTTTAACTGCTGTAGGGTAGCAGAAGAGAACAGCACATTGACTGATTCAGTGTGTCCTGGGGCCTGAAATGCCCTCTGTCTGCAGCTGGAAAGCTGCTCAGTCCTGTTAACCCTCCATCCCAGGGGAGAAAAAAAAAAAAAAAAAAAAAAAGAAATCTGCCAAAGACTTGGGTATTTGGGCTTCTGCATGTTTCCTTTCTTGTAAAATTACTGTGGTGGGCTCTTGTCATGCTGCCTTATGCTGGCTACAGTTTAAGCATTAAAGCCCTGCTCTGGATGAGGCTGAGCTGGAACTGAACCATAAATCTTAAGCAGCACAGCAACAAAATTGCACTCCTCAGTGTGCGGGTCCATCAGCAGCCCCAGCACAAATGCCTCTCGAGCATCGAGCACAAGCTCCAAGCAGGGGCTGAGGCGGGGAAGGCTCTCAGAGAGGACTGTGCAAGCCACAGCACATCATCCATGGACCTTAGAGGTCAATTAATATCAAGGGTCATTTTATCTCCAAAGGGCTCCGAGCTTCCTGCAAGTCGGATGCCCGCGAGGGCGTCATGCTTCATGGACACTGCCATCTGTGAAACCGAAAAAGCAGAAATCGGCCAAGTGATTTGTAACACAGTCTATAGATGATAAATGATGAGCAACAGCACAATTGTCAGCTCCATCTAAAGCCAGTATTAACTGTTTCTGCAAGCACCAGTAAGAGAAAAAAGATAATATTCTATGCTGTCTTGAGGGTTTTATTTGTGCTGCATAAGGCAGCCTATTTTGTGGGAATGCACTTCCCGAGAGCCTGGTGATGAAGTGCTTGGTCCAGAGCAGATCCTGGGAGAAGGACACGGCGTCCTGGCCTTCCCCGGGCTGCGAGAGCCGCCTCTGCCGGGTGCCCGGACACGTGGGGCTACGCGGGCGATCTGTCAGGAGCCGGCAAGCTGCTCTTAATGGGCGCGTAAATGAACAGACTGATTTAATTAAAAGCAAATACCCACATGTTAATAGTGGCTTGCTGTTTAAATTCATGGATAATAAAATTCCAAGGCCAATCTCATATTCTGCTATTGGAGACTGAAATTAATGCTTCCTGGGGAACCACTTGGCCCTCTGGCAGCTCTGAGCTCACCTGGGTCTATCTGTCAGGGAGGTAATACAAGAAGGTAAGAACTGCTGCAGGCCTCAAAGTCTTTTTCTCGGGTGTTAGTGTTTATAATTGGAAATTGCAATAAGGAGAGAGGAGACAGCAGAGGGTCTAAGTAAGAGAAGATATCCAGGGGTGCGCACAGCCCTCCTAGTCCAGCACCTGAGCACCTCACAGCAGTAAAGTTTTCTTGTTATCCTCGTGACGTGTTAGAGGGAAACGGAGGTCTGTGCTGCCCTGTCTTACAGCTAGGGTCCAGCAGGGCCAGGTATGTCACTTGCCCAAAGGGTTTGCGGTGGAGCTGGGACCTGGGCTCAAACTCGCCCGGGCCCAGCTTTGACCCTTGGGTGCTCCTTTTCCTCCTCTTTGCGGAGCAGCCTGGTGCAAGTGCTGTGACTCAAACTGCATGAGGAAATGGGGGAATGGAGCCAGTGCTAACAGTGGTGTCGGGGCAAAGCCGCTCGCCTACCCTGGGGCATAGCAAACCCTCAGTTTCGCACTCCAGAATGACACAGGCAGGCTGAGTCTCAGCAGGATTTTAAACAGAAATTAAGTGCTTTAAGATGCTTAAACTAACTAGAGCAGCACAACCTGCTGCTACTGGGGAAAACAAGTCGTGCTTTAAATAAGCTACTGTTACAGCAAGTGCTGCTTCCAACCTCGTTATACTTCAAGGCCTCTGAACTAAATTCGTTTAAATGGCATTTAGGTGCATTTCAAAAATGGTTCAAAGTATTTTCCGACCCCCTTTTTCTATAGCCCCCTCAAGGAGTGCTGGCATTTCTGCTGCAGCGAGAAGCTACCGCGCACCTTGGCTGTGCTGGGAAAGCAGAGGGTGCTGCGCTTGGAGCAAAGGGGGCTGAGATTTACAGAAGGGATTTCATGGAGCGAGGAATGAGCATGTGCAAGCAACTGCCTAAAACTCAGGATTTGGTGTTTGTAGGAAGCTTCCATTCCTGGTTTTGTTCCAGGGCTCAAATGAAAATACATTTTTCATGTGCCCAGGAAATGGAAATCACAGGAAATTTGTATTTCACACACAGCTACTTTAGTTTTTTCTCATCTTAAAGGAAACTTCATGGACCTGCGGTAGCTGCTGCCTGCAAGTGACCTGATCTCTGCTGTTGCACCACTTAGGCTTCCCTGTCGATACCAGCAGTAGGGAGCAGGGGAGCTAGCAAGGACCACAGCAGTTTGCAGTGCTCAAGGGCTTCCTGAGTCTGTGTCTCCCAGGAAACAACTCTGCTGAGTGTGAGGGAGCTCTGCATTTACAGCTACTTGGTCTCTTTCATGGAAAGGCTGTAGAAATGTGGCAAATCACAGTGCGTTTCTGAGGAGCAAGTAAGCTTGCAGGAAAAGTATCCCTGATACTGATGCCGAACTGCTCGCTGAGCAGTTTCAAAATCTGCCTTAATCTTATTTGAAAATTCAGGAAAAGATAGTGGTTTATGAGACATATTGTTATTTCCCACCTGGGAAATTCTTCACTATTTCTGCTTGTGTTGGTAGGAGGTTTATTTGTTTTTGATAGGAAGATTGAGAGAAAAAAAAAAAAAAAAGGGCAGAGCAAAACGTTATTTGCAAGTAAAGATGAACCACGTGGCGCCTTCTTCGCACAAGCTAGGGTTAAACCCTCCCTGGCGGCTGCGGCACAGGCAGTTCCTGTGCAGAAGGGATGCTGGAGCCCGGCAGCGTGCGCACAAGAGCAGATGCACGTTTTGAGGCTAGACGTCAGCGCAGAGGCGACTTATCCCGCTTCCCTACCCAGCTCGCTGTCTTAAGGAGCAACTTGGCTGCGGCCACACTTGGCTCTGCTACACGGGCTTTTTAAAATAGACTTAAATCTCAGTCGGAGTGCTCAGAAAGGTTTGATTCTACATCACTGCTGAATAAACAGAAACCAAGTGGATTTGCTGCAGAGTGCGTTCAAGACCTCTGCTATAATGCCAGAGGTCTAAGCTAATCAAAGTACCCTGGCTCTCATGATAAATAACCGTCAGAGATATCTAATCATTGTTTTTAAGCAACTATGGGCTGGCAGAGAAAGCAAGGGTGACCTACGACAAATGTGCTTGTCCATGAGATACAGGAAGAAAGAGCAGATGCGATGGCACCATTCTGGAAGCCATGTGAAGCCCTGATGTGACCTGAGATGCCTATTGAAAACTCAAGCACTATGCCCAAAGCCTCGCAAAGCCTTCCTGCAGTGCAGAGCAAATAGGGTAGCAAGCATCAGCCAGAACTGGGAAGAGCTGTCATGCATTAGCTGTGGTGAGGCCTTTCCTCGCCATCCCTGAAGTCCTGAACCACTGCACTGTCCGCCCTGTTACGGGCACTTGCAGCCAGGTGCTTTAACAAACATTTCTAGGCACTTATAGACACAAAAGTCAATGGTCAGCTGAAAAAAGGAAGCTATATTTTCTGGTTGAAACTATTTCTGAACCTTGTGGTTAGCAGAGTAGTCCCAAAGGGGCCACAGAGCAGAGGAAAAGCACGCAGCAAGTGCGAGCAGATAGGGGATGTGCAGCGTGCGCCTGATGAAGATGAGCTCCCGCCGCTCCGGCTGATAGATGGATCCTGCTTCTCCTTCTGCTTCCTGACTGCATCTAGCATGCAAAGATAGAGGCTTATCGTAGCAGGATGCTGCCAAGCATCTCTCTTGGGCAGCATCATGAGTGACTTTCAGGGACTACTTTTTCAGATATGGAGCACCAGGGAAGGTGCACCTGAAGGAAATACCAGAGACTGAGAAGCAAAAAGGAACGAGCAAGAGAGGAGGAGCAAAAATTAAAGGAAAAAAGATTCCAGAAGATCAAAACAAAATGAGAACAGAGGAGGCGATGCATGGAAACAAGCAGCTGAGGAAGGAGACACCAGTGAGCACAAGGCAGACCAAGGAGCCAATGCTCCAGTAAGGAAAGGGAAGAAAATAGAAACAGGGAGATGGGGTTTCTGAGCAACAGGGATTCGGGGGCTCTGAGCGGGCGCGCGGCCTCTCGCAACACGCACTGGCTTGTTCCAGCCCGAGGGTCCCCGATTGCTGCAAGGCTTCCTGCTCCGGTGAAGCAGAGAAGGGTTAACTCCCCCTCAGCTCTCCTCCAGAAGAGAGAAGATGGAAATGTTTCGTACTGCGCTATTTTTAAATCGTTCAAGAAATGTATTGCTAACAGAAGAACAGCATAACTGACATTTCCCAGAATCAGCTGATTAAAGTGCACAACACAGCTCCTCTTGGCAGTCCAGGAAAGGTAGAACAACTTAAAATAGGTTGCAAATAGAACGGAAAAGCAGGAAACTATTAGAGAGCCCTGCAGGCAACACCCCAAAGTCCATTTTAACTGCTAGCCCTTGAACTTAAGGCAACAGAGAGCGATTAAACCAGGAGACCAGCTCATTTCCCTGCTTCACCTCAAACAGCTCCAGCCCGTTGCTGGGGAAAGGTGCCCGCTGCACGCCTGGAGACCACAGGCATCGATCCCGAGGCCGTGTGCACCTCTGCTACAGGAGCTGCCTTTGAGATGAGGGGTCTCCGCACCGTGTGGCCTGTGGCCTTTCATCTGGGATGGGTGCTCTGGGGATGGTGGCTCCTTTCTGCTGCGGCCTGGGCTGAGACCCACCAACTCACTGCACACAATTCACCGGGTGATTCATATGTTCCCTTATGGAGGCAGCATGTGGCATAAATTAATGTATTTAAAACTCAGCCAGAAACAGACAGAGGCATGACAGCTCAAAATAGCTGCATGCAAAAGGGTCTGATACGTCCCATGTAATCACATAGTCGCTACTCTCCTTAGACAGGAGCATTTTCTTTCTGAGGGCTTATTGTCTAACTGTTAAATATAAATTTTGCAGTGATCATTTCAGAGTAATTTTCAAGCAGGAAAAACAATCTAATAAGAATGAATTTGGGCTGTTCTACAGCCTGAAATAGTCAGGAGCTCAGGAGATGAGGTTACCATGGTCTCTTCTGACCTCCTAATGCAGGAAGAGATACATTTCCTTGTCAAAATGCACCAGAGAGCAATACAGCAGGCATTGCAAGGAGGTGATGTGGCTAAAAACAGGTATTATGAACAAGCCTGGCAGAAAATACCTTTCCTGTTGGAATGAAGGCAAAATTTCTACCCAGATCGTAAATGTGGCTTCCCCATTTCACTTTTATTTTCTTTACAGGCTGAAAAAAAAATCAAAACAAAACTCCCCTTCTGGCTTGGTTTGGGGAAGCCGTTTGAAGTGCAGTATTTTGCACTTGGCCAGCTAAGCATCCGCTGTTCCCTGCGGAGCGAGGTCGGCTGGCCCTTCGGATGCCCTCAAGTGCTGCAATGCTATTTTAAAGGCTGGCCTGCCCACCAGCCGCCGGCGCTCTCGAGGAGCCACGTGTGAGTTAGGCTCCTGTCGCTCACCTCCTGCGCTGCCAGGAGGAGGGCACGCTGGCTGGGGAAAGAGCTCCCCCGAGCTGGAAGGGCCTGCGGAAGAGCGCACGCTAAGCAGGGCGCAAAGAGCGCGAGCGAGTCCAGCAACCGCCTGCCGTGCCCTCCGCGCTGACAGGCTAAGCGGCGCTCGCTAATGTCCATAGAGATGTGTAGCAGGAGGCAGGCAAAGCGCGTGGCAAAGGGGAAAACTTTCCAGATGTGAAGAAGAAATAGCAGTAGATATTAGCGGTAGGGATGTGTCTTTGGATGAAATACGGCAGTTAGGAAGTGGCTGTGGGCCTGATGATGCAGGTCACACAGGGTGCAGCTACTGGTGTGTTTTGGTTCAGTCTTTCCTCTACAGGGCACCTCTCAGATGCGAGGAGCCCATGTGCTGCGGGACAAGTCCTGCACGGCAGAGATGGTTGTTACACGGTCGCTCTCATGCTTTGCTCCCCACCAGACACTTTGCATTGGTCCTGCAAAGGTGCTCCAGAAGCCCAGTAAGGATGTTTTCAGTCCACCTATGCTATTACTATATCTGGAGAAAGAGTACTCCTGCAGGAGGGTTTAAGATTTGATGCTGTCCTTCAGGAGGAACATCTCTGGAAAAAAAATTACTTCCAAAAGTAAACTTTCAAAGTTTATTTTTCATGATTCTCTGAAGTGTGAGGCAGATCTGTTGAAAAATGACTTGGCCTGTTTTTTCTGTGTACTTCTCTCCCACACGACTTCTACTAATGCAGGCCACGGGTTACTCCTTGATACTCCCTGTAGGCACCTCATCGATGAGCAGGATGCTGAGGTGGAGTGCACTGCTTGCCACCACGTCACAGACATAGAAGCTGTGGCCAACAGGAAGGAAATGTGCCTGGAGCACTGAACCAGCAGAATCAGGAGCTCACAAGACCACCTCTTCACTCTGATCACTGAAACAGTCTTCTGGCCGGTGGAAGGCACACTGGGGACAGTGGACGAGGAATGGGTTCAGGAAGCGTTGCATCCATTTTTATTCTATGTTTTGTGGGAAAGAGGTGGTGCAATTTGCCTGGAGGGTCATTTCGGCAACTGGAAATATTTAATTAAGCAAATTATTTTCCTAGTAGTACTCTAAAAGGTTATATCCCCAATTAACAGTGCATTAGACCTAGCCTGAGCCCCATTTTGATATGCTCAGCGGACTGTGAGGTATTTACTGTCAGCTTAAGAGAGATGAAAAAAAGGTAGAAGCTAAATCAGTAGCAAAAAGAAGTTTCTGGCTCCTTGTCAAGGCACCCGCATGCCTCATTACCTGGGTTTAAAACCAACAGAGTAGCTTAAGAGGGCTGTTTATTACTCCCTCTCTTTCCACCTATGCTGAAAAGAGGGCTCAAGCTACAAATTCCCTCTTTGCGAAGTTGTACTTCAGCTTTTTTGGATGTACACCCTTTCTTACTCGAGCGTGGTGTTTGCATACAGCTGATAAAATGCCACCTGGTGACTGCGTCTCTCAGGCCATTTTGAACAATATCCTGTCTCTGCTCCAGCTGTTCCTGCTGGGAACACTGTTACACCCTGCGGCGAGACTCGGAGCCAAGTGATCAGGGAAGAGGGGGGTGTTGTTAATGAGGTAAATGTGTGCTCACTCTTTCCTACCCCACGACAAGCAGGGCTTTTTCTCAACTGCTTAAGCCATGAGGACGTGGCTCTGCCCAAGAGGAACATTGATGCCTCTTTTTACGGCAGCCCTCTCGGTATTGCAGCGCTTGAGGTCTCTGGCTCTTTCTTCCATCTGTCCCAGTTTCCTTCAGGTGCTCGATAGCACAGGCACGGTGCTCAGCTCACCGTGGTGCTCAGCTAACCGTGGTGCTCAGCTCACCGTGGTGCTCAGCTCACTGTAATTCTCACACTCTCTGCACCGACCAAGGCACCGAGGTTTTGCAGCAGGACCCTTCTCTGCCTGCCCCAGCCACTGTGTACCTGGCTGCACAGCAAAGGCTCCTGAGCCATGGGGTAGCAGAAGTTAGCAAGAGTGAGGATTGTTGAATAAAGCCTCCTCGCAGCTGTAAACTCCATCTCGCTTCTTCTGAAGCACTCTGAAGGAATGTGATGAGGTAGCTGTATTATTTTTAGCCCGCTTTCCTAAGTGAATTATGCTTATGCAATTATGTCTCTGCAGCCCGACCCTCCCTGCCCCTCGTGCACGAGCTCTGACAGCTTTTAAATCCATAAAATAATTGTAACCAAATGCAGTAGATGGGGAGCAGGAGTCTTCGAGCTGTGCGGGGTGACTCGGAGAGCGGCACATGGGCAGGCGAGCAGCATGTGCCCTCGCGAGTCGGCTACCGACCTTGTCTCTTTCCTGCACTTCCAGACAAGACGGGGTGGTGGGATGGAGAAGACCTTGATAGGTCAGGGACAGGACATAAGTAATTCTCAACAAGGCTAAAATCTGCTTGATTGGATTAAGGAAATGGTGGTGGAATTTGCTGCAGGATGTCTGCAGGTCCTGCTCCTGGCCCAGGAAGGATGGATGGCAACGTGAGCTGGGGGAAGAACAAGGGGAAAAGGAGTGTGTGGGACACTCATGCTTGCTCTGCAAATTGAGCCTGCTAATGCAAAATGAAATACTGAAGCTTGAAGTGCCAGGCTTCCTCTTTCCAGACTGAATTACTTCTCTCTTAAGGTGCAAAGGATCCCAAAGCTGTGTTTGTTAAAACACATACAAAGTCCCGGTGAGCTGACAAATAATTTGCGCAGTACTTGCTAATGGGATGAGTGAGGAAGTGTGTGAGCTGCTGCCTGCTGAGACCCACGGCGTGGTGTGAGCTGGAGGCCACCTCTCTGCTTCTGCCAAAATGTGTCCAAAACCCAAGGTCGGGACACGTAGCAGGTCCTAGCAACAGCCCTGATTAATGGAGTGGAGCTTGAGCAGGTGGATCTTTACTTCAACTTTCTTGCAAAAGAGAGTGGCAATTGGTCTCTGGGGCTTGCAAAGGGTTACTGGTAGTCAGGTTATGCTGTCCATGAAAATATGTATTAAACAGGCAAGTGAGTAGGGGGGAAATGAAGGAAAAGCTTTCAGTAGCAGTGGTAGAAACATGGAGAATGCCAATTGTGAAAGATCTCTGATTTCTCCTGGTTGGGTGGGGAAGGCACCAGAGCAGCATTGTTCAAATATGAAGGTGCTTTCTAGGCTTGGTAAGATTCCCAGGCCATGGTGAACACTGGTGGGTCCTTCTGGACGTAAAGGCAGGCTGCACGAGCACCTGTGTGCATCGTGCCCTAGGTGTCAGGTGCTTGGGATTTAACATCTGCCTGAAGACTGATAATCATTAGACTTAAAGTTCACTGTGTATGAAGAGTGGGGGACAATTATGTTCCAAGGGTGGATGATGAGTTCACGGGATAAATCATTCAGCGTGTGTACACATCATATGCAGCAGGTACTTATTAACTCTACTAATGAATGTCATAACTTTCTCCAAACATGAAACAAATCAGGTATTTAGTCAATACAGCATAATTGTGTCATAATGTGAGTACCAGTGTGGTCAGGACAGCGGATGGCAGAATTACACCTTGTCTTTGTCTCCTGGTATCAGCCTGGTATCCAGTTGCCTGAGCAGTCCTAGGCAGTCCTTGTTCTTTCACCACCGGCTTCTGTTTCTATTTCCTAACTGTGTTGCTACATCAGTGTTGCCTTTTATTCTTGCTTGAACATTTCTTCTTCAGTATTTCCCTCAAGCAGAGTGGTTCTGCTGGCGAATATGGGATTTTTGGCGGGGAGGGGAAGAGCATTATTTCTTTAATGGTGTTGGATACAAGCCGACATTTAACAGCAGAGCCATAGCTAACACTAGGTCTGTTTAGATGATAGAAGTAAAGGCAGCTTGACTATAATTTCTTTGTCTACCTTATAATTCAGCCTGTTTTTTTTTTAAAGTTACTTGGCCAATAGCCAATCTTTGAACAATTAGAGCATTATTTCGCTCCACCAAGCAGAAAGCTCACAGGAAACTCAACTCCGTCTGAAGCACCGTAGTGCAAGAGAAGGAGAATCTCACCTTGAAACTGGAGCGCTGCTGATTGTCAAGAGACCCGAGCTGTCCCTGGGGTCAGTGCGCTTACGCCCTTGAGAAACACTCTCAGATCAAGCTTTTTGCTGAGTACTCTTTCATTTTGGAGGCTTCAGTGTTTGTGTGCTTGTCTGTAAGGCTTTGATCTCTATCTGCTTCTGTTATTCTCGACTGCTTCCAAAAGCATGACATGTGCATAATCCTCTTTATTTTTTTTTTTAATTTTTGGCTATATGAGCTTTGTGTAATTGTATTCCTATGAATATATTTGCAGTTGACTTACAGTTGTAAGAGGGTCATAGTTAGAGAGAAATGTAAAACTACTAAAATAGCAGCTTAGCTATTATTTTTAAACAAAGGCAGGCAGCAGGCACCTTTGTGGAAAATGCACTTGAAAACATTCGATTTATTTTGACATTGAGATTTCACAGTAGGTTGGATCAAAAACTTATTAGAAATCTATAGGAGAGGACACCTCAGTGGCATAAAGCCTAAGTGCTGCTTCTCAGTAACTAAAAGGAGTTCAAAGGCAGCCCTTTACAAATTCAAAATGCCAAAATCTGCTACAAAAATATTTAGACTAGCCATCAAAATCAAACAAATCCTCTTTCCATGCCTTCCTTTATATTTGGCCTATTTAGACTGTAAACTGCCTACTACCCTGCAATAGCATTCCAAGAAAGACAAAATACAAGCCACTAAACTCAAAACAATCAAGTAATCAATGACTCAGGCAGATAAAATCAAGGAAATTAACTGAAAGCACAATAGCTTTTAAAGCCATAAACCACTGCAAACATCAGTTTCCATCTGGTATGGAGGATGATAAGAGATGAGAATATATGTGTCTGCCTCCTTTCCAAAGGGGAATATTGCCAAAATAGTCTGGGAAAGGCAGACCAGCATTAAATGGGATTTGCAGGGATCTCTCAGGGCAGCGAGTGAAAGAGCAGAGGGTGACAGGGGCTGGGATAGAGCAGCCCCTTTGCCAGAATTTCCTCCTCCCATCGCCATGTTGGCTGCACCCATGAGCGCCCTGTGCCAGTAGTTTCCAGGCACAGACAAAAGTCAAGCTGTGACTGCTGGATGTGGAGGATCTCTGCACTGGGTATCTAAAATGTCTGTCTTTTCATGTGAACAGAAAACACGATAGGAAAAAGAAAGCATGTTTCTCTTGCCCCGGTGAGTCCGCCCATGCTCTGCTGAAGCCACATAGCCAGGTCCAAAGACACCATTTCATGTCAACAGAGATGAAGGATCAGCTCTGAGAGCTCCTGTGGCGACTCCTTTGAACCAGAGTTCAGCTTCTTCATGCCGAGGAGGAGACACTTATTTCTGACTAATAGGGATAACTTCACTGCTAGGATATGTACCCTAACTGCATTTGAATGTGAAACAAAAAAAATGCCTGTATGGCCTTTTCCCCCCAAGCCCTGTACAGCAACAGCGTTATTTCCCTTTCCCCTCGCAATTATGATGCCACCAGTAAGGGAGATGTAGGCTCATTACCTAGCTGCATAATGAAGGACATTAGCAGGACAGATGGATAGCTGGCACTAGAGGCTGAGGAGGCTGAAACAGGAGTTCACAGTGCTAAAATCCAAAGTGTTCTGAAATATGCCCTTGGGTTTTCTCCAAAGGCTTTTTTTTTTTTTTTTTTTTTTAAGTGGATTTTAACATTCAAAAGTTTAGAGGAAGCTTTCTTGCTTCCAGAAGGCATCATCATTCATTCATGGCATAAAAGCTACAACTGTTGTTTGCATTCAGCATTTGTGAAATAACACTGCTAGTCACACGTTGCCTCTGAGATTTTCAAGTTGAGTCATCCAGAAGGCAGCACAGTTAGTGCTGTGGGCTGCACTCTTACCTGGGCACTTCCAGTTACTTTCTCTGCTTTAAGAAGTCTGGGGGGTGACTGGCAGGAAAGCCCAGAGATCACCCTTGGAAGAGACTCTCTTCAGAGTGTTCCTGTGCTCCTCGTCTCCAAAGCCGTATTTGTTATAAAGTTTCTCTTGAGCCATTTTGAAGAAATATCTCTTGTGACCATTCTTTCCACAGGAAAAGAAGAAAGTCTGCACTGAAGGCAACACAGGGCTATGCACAGAGCAGCCAAGAGAGCTGAATCCCATCATTCATCATCTTAGAACTACCCTACAGTTAGAGCAAGTCGCTTTTTTTGCACTGATTTTCTTTAGCTTTTTCTTAGGGCATGCAGTGATTTCTTTGAGCCCTTCAGGATAGATGCAGAGTTCTTACTTTCCCTTTAATAATTGTATCATGACCTTTTTGTGCTCCTGAGGCTGTTAATTTAACTTGGGAAGGCTTCAGCTTCTCTTTCAGCCTCACACACTATGGAAGAGCCATGACATGGAATGTGTTTCCTTCTTTTAGACTCCATGATTGTGGCAGGGTGAGGGAGCAGAGGAGACGATCGTTCCACTTTTCATGGTGGAGTTCCCCCAATCCCACTAAAGTACTTGGGCCCGAAGGTGAATTTCTGCCACAGACAGTGCCAGCATCCTGCCTCCATGAAGCACAACTGGCACCATCCATCACTGCTTAGAAAACAGAAAGCTCCCCCAGCTGAGGCTAGTCATGCATATGTATCGCCAGTGCTGAGGACAGGAAACAAATGTTGCGTGTGCAGTGTTCCATACAAAGGTTTCAAAATGGTTTGCAAACGCTGTTGTGATGAATTAACCTCCCCTAATTTCTCTGCGAGAGAGCTAAATGTTACAACATCATTCTGCCCATCACCAAAGTAACATGCTAGTTCACCAAAGTCACCAGGTAACGCACCGAAGGTTGTCCCATGCGGGGCTGGCAGTAGGTTATTCCAGTCTATCATTTGACTCAAATATGTCTTCCTTTGTCTATTACCTCAAAAATCTTTCTTTCTTGCAGTGTTAACTAGAGCACAGGTGTTGCCCTACTTTAGCTGCCATCTGCAAACAAAGCCCTTCTGTAGCTCAAACTGGTTGGCCTGTAGGGCCAAGTGGGCATGCTACGCGGTTTGTCGAGTGGCCGCGGGCTACTGCAATAGACCACCCTTGGTCCTCCACTGTCTTCCAGGATTCCCTGCCAAGTTTCCAAAAGGACAAGCAAGTTCTCCCACAATACTGTGAAAAGGCTTTATTGTTCCTTCTCTTGTACAAAACAGCTAATATCCCTGTTAGCTGCTTCCAGGAGTCCTGATATTACGCAGAAGTAACTGCTGGACAGGTATGGCCCATGGTCTATTGTGTGTCTGTTTTCACAGGTCTCAGACTCATTCAAGGAAATTGATGGGACCATAAGTAACTCAAGTCACTTCTGCAGTGAGGACCTTGAAAAGATACAACAAAGAATTATGAAGATTTTATGACAAAGTTTGTGTTACATAACTGCTTTGACCAGGAAAGAAAAAAAAATAAGGAAAAAGTACAAAGAGGATTTTGTGAATGCATAGTTGTGTAAAGCACTTTATTTATTAATGTGAGTCCACAGAAATACTAAATAAAATGAGGAGCATTAGTCTTGGACTAGAGCACTTACTCTTGTCAAGCATTTGGATGAAGTCCTGAAATTACATATCCAGAAAAAAAAGCAACTGCTTTGGGAAGGTAAGGGGAACCAAGCAATTAATCTGGCAGAGGCAATCCTCTTCATTACCATGAGTAAGTGTTTGCACTTCCTGGGTTAGGTACAGGTGATGTGTACTCTACAGAAGACAAAGATAAATTATCTGGAATAAATAGCAGATATGTGAGCATACTAGAGTGGTCCTACTAAAGGTCTGCTAATTTCCTCTGCAACTGTTTCTCTGTTGGGCTGTGAATAAATAGCTAGCAATGAAATGCCACACTAACTAGTCTAAAAGAGAGATTAACTACATATTCCCCTTACTAAGGCAGTAGTGCATAGCAGTGCATTCTGGTGTTGGTAGGGGTGCACAGGTATGACTCAGGGTGTTTTGATTTGTTGATGAAATAGTTGGCCATGTTCCAATCTGCTCATAATGAACATGCTGACAGCAAGTTAAAAATAGTTTTAGAGGAATAGTTTATCTCTATAACAACAAATTATATAGATATATCAGAGTAAGCCATCACTAAATGTGTGGTGCTTTATCATCTAGGAAGGAACTTGCAGCAGAAATGAACGGAATGCAGTCCATGTAATTTCATAAGTGTTGCTTGTTTTTAATGCTTATTTATGATTTTTTTATACAAAAGCTTAAATTTTCCTCCTTTTCCATTAAGCCTGCCACAGAATACCATTTGATAACAGTACATTTCATACTGGTGGTTTTGTTGCCCAAGATCTAGACTGCAATTAAAGGACTGATGTAAAGTAAGTTGAAATAGTCTTGCCTTTACTTGAAAATAAATAAAGAAATAAAAGTAGTCCTTTGAAATATTGCCACTGAATAATATTTTCAGAAGCTCTCAAATAATTTGAGTGCCAATGTTACTTTATAAGTCAATATGGTCCAGACTTCTAAATTACTTTGTAAATTTTCCCTGAAAATGTTAAGGGCCAAATCAATTTCCCTGCAGAAGATCTGGATGGGACATTTTATGCCCTTTAAGATCTGTCATGGTTTCTTAGGACTGAAGGGTGAGAAAAGTCATAGAGGGATGAAGGGAGACTCCTGTCAGCTAGAATAGATGTCTCATAAGCAAATTTTGGAAGATATGGCTGAATCCATGCCTATAATGATGTTTTCTTACTAAGATGTGTATTAAGATGCACAGTGTTTAGTGGTTTTCCTTAAAATTGCAGCTCTTCAGGGAAATGATTAGGTGAGACTCTTTAACTCACCTGCTTGTTTCCAGGTTTGTTTGAGTATGGAGAAGAGTGAAGACAAAACACAGGGGCTCATAAAGCAAAGCAAAAGAACATGCTGCTCCTTAAGGCTCTGACAATTAAGCCATTAAAAAGTTGCTGGGGCTGGCAATACCATGTCTACAGGGAGCTAATTACTCGTATTACTGGTAAAATACCAGGCCAACAATAAAGAATGACATTTTATAGACAAGTGACGATGACAAGCTCCTGCCTGGAAGCATGCAGTTGGAAGGCCCAGCCTGTGCCCTCACAAGGCTGTGGGGTGTCTCAAGAGAATAAGAAGTGAAGCCCACAACTTGAACCCCACATCTCTGCTGTCAAGGTGGTTAAAAAGGAATCGGTAAGCACTGATACAGACTAATACAGAGTGGAGAAGTGTCAGTCAGTGAAGATTCACTGCTGTCCTTTAGTCTGCCATGGCTGGATATTGCTTCAACAGCACAACATTGGGCCCAGGCACTGCTAATTTACCCTTTCCTGCCTTTCATCTTGCTCTGTTAAAGACATCTTGGTTTTGGTCTACAACTCCTGTCAAGGGCATCTGTTCTGATGTTCTGTGTTTTTTTTTTAATTTTTTTTTCCCGCTGATACCCCCACAGGACTTCCACTTATTTCCCTTTCTGTGCAGCAACAGCAGACAGAGGTTCCAATTTGTTTACTCGAAGCAGATTTTCTTGATGAGAATGGCAGGTCTTCCTCTGAGACCTTTGAAAAGAGCCCCACCTTGCCCAACTGCGGGATTTCAGCCAAGTTCTGACTGCCGAAGGATCCCATTTTAGTAAATAACCTCATATCACTTACATCTTCCTTTAGCTAAAAGCCTTGATTTTCAATTCATGTAATGTTCCCATTGAGAGCAGAGACTAGTTAAGGCAAATGCTAAAATCTATTAATGTAATTATTTGGCAAAAATAAGAATTCAAAAGGAATTTCTGTGTAAAAGCCTTAAGGGGATAGGCAATAAAACATGTGTAGGACGCCTGTCCAAATGCAGGCAGCCTTGGGTGTAACGGTCGTTTGACTATTATTTGACACATATTACAGAAGGACAGGAATCAACACTACCTTTCTTGCTTCTGGTGACAGGGGGTCTGCCCACTGGCTGGACAGTGCAGGGATCCTGTGACGTACAGCTCAGACCTCTAGTCAGGCCTTCAGGGACACTGGCATGAGAACTGCCCTGCTAGTACACATCAGGGGTCCATCCCATTGCTCTGTTGCCAGCAATGGCAGGAGATGCCCTTTAAGGAGAGCGTGTGAACCTGGCCACTTTTTGCAGTTCACTCTACTTTGAAGTTTACTGAAAACCCCAAGTATTGCATTCAAGTTATTCAGGATGTCAGAAGGCACATAACTGCTGGTACTCTTCAGTACCCACATACGGACGTGTTGGCAGTGAATTCATCTCACAGCTTTTTGAAGCTACTGATGCTCTTTGACTCCACAGCCTCCTGTGGCAAGAAGGTCCAGAAGTTCACACTCTCTCTATAAGGAACTTTATCTGTTTTAAATAGATCTCCTGCTAGAGAGATCTATTCAGTGCTTTCACTCTCTGTTTCCTTGTATTGTAGGGTTTTGTGGACACTTCATATTCATGTTTTATCTACTGTCTCCATGGTTTTGATTATATCCAGTCTCACTCTTCTTCTCTCCAACCATAATAGACCTAGGCTTTTTACACTCTTTTTTATCAGGTAGCTATTCCAGCCTCTCAGTCACTTTAATGGTTCTTTTTTAACTCTGTTACAACCTTCTGGAGAGCCCAACTGCACATGGCAGCTGCGCTGCTATGGGTGCACTGGGATTTCACGTAGTAGCAAATGACGCCTTGGTCCTTGATCTCAGCGCTTTTCTTGATGACACAGAAGCATGTTCACAGGATGTGTGGGGTATGGGCAAGGACATATAAAACAAAACTGCAGCCCTTTGCCTATCAAAACAGCACTAAATTCACTGAAAAAAAATCCACCAGGGGACTTACAGATGCCCCTGAAGATTAATTAGCCATTTATTCTGATGACTGCTGTTTTTCAAGTGGGGGAAGAGAAAAATAAGGCTTGAAAACCTGCCTGGAACTCTTCCATAAAGTAATGCATTTGTTTCAGTATAGTGGAAAAAAAACAATTTACAAGTAAAGGCCCAAATGCTGAATGGATGCAAAATTCTAGGCACAATTTGAAATGAGGAATTTTTAATCTCTGAGACCTGGACTTTATCCATCCTTCTCAAGCTAATCTCATTTTCTTTGCCCCTTTGGGCACTGTAACAGATTGAGAGAAAGAAAGAAGTTATGGTGATTGAGGCCTTAACTACAAACACTGTTTATGGACAGCAGCTGGGAACCTGCTTAAAATTAATGCCAACCTATTTTTCTTCTGAAAATGATCCTCTAAAAAGGTAGCAGGCAAAAGCACAACTTGCGGCAATCCTGTCCACTGAAGACCTGGTTTCTAAGTCTCTGCAGATGGAGAATGGTTCAGAGGGCCAGACAGAAAGCTATTGCAGAAACCACACAGTTTTCCTGGCCCTCCCTAATGGATTTTTCCACACACTCCAGAAGGATGCTTTGGCCTAGGAGCAGGAATTTGAGATTCTGTATGTCCAGCAATGAGCTCTCTGCACTCGGCTTCCTGTAAAACCCGCAGAAGGAGCAGCCGGTCTGTTCCTTGCAGGCACACGAAGGGAGGGCTGGATATGACAGAAGCAGGGCCGACTGCTACAAGAAATGCTGAGAGTCGGGGGTCTACGCAATGCCAATTCGGCATTGAATTTCAGTTATATTACTAATAAACTTTCTGTAACTTCAGTTACAGAGTTGTTAATCAGACCACCCTGGCTTCCCCGTTCCTTGGTCCTCCTCAGGACTTGGCAGCTAGTGCTGGAAGAGCAAGGCTCGTCCACCACGAGCGCTGTTACTTGTGCATTAGAGGTTGCGCAGAGGAAGGTGTTAGCTGCGCTATTAAGGAGACTGCTGCGTGTTCACTGCTCCTCTGTCTCTCCTACATCGGCGGCGAGCAGAGCTGGCTGTGACTGCCTGAGCAGGGACCTGCAGGAGAGCGCTGTGCCTGCTCCTCACTCCCCCACACTGCTCGTAAGGATAGAGTGGGAGTGATTTACAGCAAAACAAGCAGTGTGTAAGGCTGGAGAGGCATTAAGCAACTAACCCCTTCATGCAAAAACCCCCTTGCAGAGAGCACAGCAGCAGACAGGGCTACTTACAGGGTCAGAGCCCTTACCTTCTGCAGTTATTTCCTTCCCAGCCTTGTTTTCACCCTTCCTGAGCCTTTCTACTCTATCTCTTCCCAGTGCTGCTCCTGCCCTTCCTCCCACACTCTAGTCTATCTGTATCCTAAGGGAATGCTTTAATCCTCCAGGCAGGGCTGCTTCCAGGGCCACAGCTTGAAGGTTATCAGCCACTTCATGCATTGAGAGTCAAACACTCTCACTGAGTTGTTCTTTCTTGGTAGTACTGACAGCATGAACCAAATAAATATTTAATACTTTCTGCTGGTGATTCTCTTCAAGAATTCTTGTCCTTGCTAAAATCCCCCAGAGAAAATGGAAAAGCTCCTTTTCTGTCCAGCTACACAGGTAATCTGAGCTCCCCTCATGGCACGTTACCTTGTGCACACTTACAGCCTGGTTCTTACAGTCCAGTTTTACATTCTGGGTGTGGATAATGGTTCTGCCTTGTTTACTGCAGATACAGAACTTGCCAGTGTTCAAATGACCCTCTTCCATGTGAAGAATGGATGGACAGCCTATGGAATTGGGCCCTATGGAGTAATCTGTCAGAGACTGGTGGAAGTGACAGCCTATAGAAATAGTTATAATGCAGATGTGCATTAACATCATGAAACTCCCTTGCCTTTGAAGGAGGACCTTTATGTTACATATGGAAAATGAAAATTCTTTCTTTTTTAGCTCTTGAGAGTCACATGTATCTTAAAGCTTCTCCTATTTCCAATCCTGATATCTACCCATAACCAGATACAATTATTAGAGCAGGGCTAGTTTTTTGTTGAGCTCTTTACTTTTCTGTAGGCCAGGAAGGACCAGCACTGGCCATTTAAATTCTGTGTTCAGTGAGTCCAGTTTGTTACCATGTGCAAAACTCTCTTGGTGCTTACCTATCTCCTTTTGGTTCTCTGGTCAAAGGTGTTCCCATGCTTCCCTTTTAATATTGATTTATAAGTCACATAGGAGACGTGGTATATGGGGATATAAGAACAACGGTCAGCACTGTTGAAGCTCACAAGCCATCTGAAAAAGAAATCATATAAAAAGTATATAATGCAGAAAAGGGCACCCGGTAATGTTGAAGCTGAAGACTGAAAATTAGCTTTCCAGAATAAACAGTGAAGAGACTCAAACAGAAATTGAACTCAACATCAGTTTTTCATATTTCAAATCAACTCTTCATTAGTTCCAGACTTTTCAACCCAGCACTTCTCAAAGGAAGAGTCTTTTTGCTTCCTCTTTCATTTTTATTAGAGTTGAACACTGAATCTTGACCACAAACTATTACTGTCACACTGATTTACCTTTCTGGCTTTAGTTATGGTCTTTGCATCCATTTCCAGCTCACTGGGTGGCTAGTTTAGCCTTCTGGCATTTAGGGAAAAATCCAGTGAACACGAGTCTCAGTGGTGGCAAATCCAAATATTAATAAAAAAAGAGAGAGAGAGAGACTTCAAACAGGAAAGGGAATCCTTTGTTTTAATTCTTGAATATAAAAAAATCACATTGTAAGGTCTATGCTTACAAACTAGAGGACAAAGAATATAGATTTTGGGTTCAACCCAAATAAAATCACGTGACTCCAGAAACCAAGACCGTAAGAAAAATGTCAAGTTATATAACACTCACCTCAAAGTGACAATGGTTAGCAAATCTCCAAGAAGACACTAGTGCTTATTTTTTCTCTGATCCTCAGCGTCCTTCCTACGGCTATGCCAAGCAGATCAGCTTGCCCCAAGAGCCCTGGGCAGATGCGCAGCTGGTGAGAATTTGTGTGGTTGGCGCGACTTCCCCAGGCTCCTGGAGAGCTTTGCTTTGTGATTGTAGCTGTTCTTGGTGATGGTTACTTCAAAAAAGTAGAACAGGATCTGAGGGACCATCTCTGGTTCGTGAAGGCAATGACTTTCTGCCCCAGAGCAAGGGAGAGTGCGGTGGGTTTGGGGACAAGGTACTGACAAGGGCTGAGATTCCCAGGAGCAACCTGTAATTACTCAGTTTTAAGCATTCCCTCTTCCATCTTGACTCTGTTATCTCCTTTTTGTTTTCTGGATCTGCCTTTTTTTTTCTCAAGATGTTTTTTTCAAGTGTCTTCCACTGACTTCTCATACTCCTTTCTGTCTAAGGGCTTTTACTGTATCTCTCTGTCACCTACATCAAATGCTACTTCAACTTTTGTTCCATGCCAGCTGTTTCCACTTTGCCTTTCTCCTCTTTGGCACTTCCCATTAGCCTAAGTGAAAACTCAAGCCCCAGAGCTCCTGGGGCCAACAAGGCCATAAAAACACTGGGATTTGGGGCTGACCCTTATAGAGTGAGTGTATCAATTGCTGTGGTGTGCAAACATATCTAATTGTACTCTGGTGGGCTATGGGCAGAGCTGAGAAGCTGCAGATGTGAATACAAATACTGTCTGCACAGTTTTATTTACTCTCAAACTCTAACGTGCCTTTATATTATTTGAGTCCCTATGTAAAGGTCACAGGGCACTTAAAACTTGAGCTCTGTCCCTCTGGAGAGCGGGGTCAGCGCTGCACATTCCTAGCACTCTGTCCAAGGGTGATGTGTGCCGTAGGGACAGAAAAAGGAGCCGAGTACCGAGGCGTTGTATTCTTATCAAACCTATCTCAGGAGTCAAGGTATGGAAAAAACATATATGTTCTATCAATGTCTTTTTGCTCAACCTCATAGATGATTCAGAAATCCCCTGTTTACTTTCAGAGATTTTCCAGATCTTTCTGGTATTTTGCAGTCCACTCTTCCCTAGGTTGTTGCTTTTCACTGTAGCCTTGTGTTATTTGCCGCTGCCATTTATAATCAACTGCTTTTGCCTTACCTACAGTTTGAAAAAGTAAATGTTCTCTGCTGGCAAAACTTTCTTTACTTCTCTTTCTAGAGAGTAAAACTTCTGGTCACAAAGAGGAGCTGCTTGTGCTCACTCATAACCACAGCATGAAAATTCACAGAGGGAACTAGGAAAAATGTGGAGTTTGGCTGCTGGCAGTGCCATGTGTGTTCCAGCATATTTGTATTGCCTGTGATTTTCAACCATACAGTGCACATAATGAACAAAGAACAAGCAATAGGAAGGGATGATGTAGTTTTTGTAGATTAAGTCAAAAATAGTCTGCAGAATTAATTACTAAAGTGGTTATGCAAGCTGACACAATGTAACATCTGTGGATTTTTTTCCTGCTTCTAAGCAGAGATAGCAGTGATTGGCCACGCTTACCATAGGCCTGTGCATGTCAGCTCAATGCAGAACAGTTGGTAACGCAACTATTCGCTAGAGACAGTCTTGCTGAATTATAGCAAAACGGGGCTGACACATCTGTAGTGTGCTGGAGAGCAAGGTGGAGTTCAAGGGTGGGCCAGCACGTCCACGCAGACCTAGCCAGGGACTTGCCATTGACTTGTAGTGTCACTCGGCAACTCGAGTCGCCGTCACCACGCTGAGGATAATTGCTGTTCCTGCTAAAGAGCTTTGGAACCTCATCTATCTGGTACGTTATTATGAAACAGTTCCCTTAATTGCCCTTTCCGCAGGCAGACATTGGCCTTCTTCCAAAGGCAAATTGTATTTGCATTGATCACACTGCTGGCTGTATGACCTTGTCATTAGAAAAACATGAAACTTAAAATATGAGTTATTTGGACTACTACTTCATTTTTTTTTCCTCTTCATCTCTAAAAGATATTGCAGGGCCAGCAGGAGGTCTGTTTGAGACCTGCTGACACTGTGGAAATCATAGTACTTTAATTATCCAAATGATCTAAACAAAAGAAGCTACAACTGAGTAGTATGTGATTGATTGTTAGCTGTAAACTGCAAAAATAAATTTGGCAGCTGAACTGCGTTGTGAAGATGTTTTGGTTACTCCTGTAACCTCCTAACACCCATGTCCCGAATAGGACATCAAATTGAATGTGCTGGATGCAAATGAAACTGGAAGCACTTGCAGGTTACTTCTGTGTTCACAAGGACTTCTTTAGTACTTTGCTGTAATGAACTACTGGGTCATTACGGTGGATATGCCCACTTGTTCTTCAGGTCAGTGTCCAGCCGGTAACTGTATTTCTTCTTGAACTGGGAAAAGAAGACCATTACAAGGTCACAGAGGAATCAGGATGGAGGGTGACCTGCAGAATGCATAAAGCCAAGAGTCACAGACTACAGAAAACAGCCTGACAATTAGTCACTCCCAACGAAGTTGCCAAAGACCTCGCAGGAGAAGGCCCAGGATTTGCAGCCTGTCTGGCTGCAGGAGAACATCACTGACCATACAGGCCTGCTAGGTGAGAACATAGTCCCTGCATCTGCCTTCCCATGACCCCCTTGAATGCTAATAATTTTTTATTCACTTAGGATGCACTCTGATGAATCAAGCTCCACTATGTGCGTGTTCAGAGGGTATAAGAGGCAGTGCTTTCTCCCATAAAACATGACTCGGGGTTGTGAGTCCTGGTTTGCCCTGGATACCAGAATGCATTATTAAGAAACAACCCTCCCCTCCTCCAGAAGAGACATCCTGGCCACGTCTGTTGGTAGAAAGGTCTGTCAAGGTTGTTAAATACAGGCTGATATAGCAAAGCTCAAGAAGCCCTTAAGCGTTAGCTTGCTGTAGAGTGCCCTTCCCTAAGGATCCCTTATTGCCCTGTCAGATCAACCTTTTCTGGCACTCTGGCCATTCTTACCTTCTTACAGCTATAGCCTGAAGATGGGAGACTTGCCAAGGTCATCGAGATACTTCTCCTTTTCACTCCACTGCCAGACTGGAATGAAGTCAGGAACTGTTAATTTTATTGTTGACTGGAGACAAAAAAGCAAATATAGCTATGTTGTTTGCAGCAATCGTCTCTTACTTCTTCAAAGTAAAAGTGTTTAAGGAAAGCCATATAGAGTTAATAACTTGCGCACCTGCAGTGATCTTTACACTCAGGCTATGCAAAGCATACTACCAAAAAATTACAGAAACCTGCCCTGACGGAACATCATCCTGTGACAGGAATTGATCACAGGACTTATTTGTGTATCTCTGGGACTTATTTATGTACTGCTAGCATGTAACAAACAAGATTGCCATTTTTCAGTGTTGCTGGAACATGTGTCTTTTAGATCATCTGTCAATACTGAGTAATTTGTGTAGCCAGAATTGCTAGAATTGGCTTTTTAGGACAATCTCCATTTTCTGAAAATAGAAACTAATGGGTGGTCAAGAAAACAGAATGAAAAGGGAATTATGAAGCTAACTTGGCAAAGGTAGTACTAACAGTTGAGAAGACAGAACTTAAAAATGCCAAGACTCAGAGGTAGAGTTCACAGTGCTTAGGAAAGGAGACCAAGAAACTGGCTGGAATGAGTAACAGAATTGGACAAGGTGCCCTAGACAAGAAACTGGGAGTGAGCCAGATCTTGGTTATGAGGCTGACGGAGGGAACACAGAGTCAGAGGGACATATGGAAAACAAGATGGAGTGGATGAAGAGCTAAGACACAGACCATTTGGAAGGGAGGGCCTGGAGGAGAGCAAAACTGAGTAGATGCAGGGCAGAAGGGTCTGTTCCTATAAGCAGTCACCCTCTCCAGACCCTGCTCAGAAAGCCAAGATTTCTAAATAACCCCACTGCTCTGCATCTCAGGATGAAGGATTCTTATTGCAGCCAGTTACTGTGTTAGTCCGAGTGACAGAGGTCCCTATATAAAGGATATAAATGACCCAAATGCTGGGTGTCAGTTTGATGGCACATGATGGAATTTCTCCTTTTCAAGCCTGGGTAGTTATGTACTGCATCCTCTCTGTCCTCCCAGGAAAAGATTTCAAAATCAAGCCTGCAAAAGTTGGAAATGGCAGGGTTAAGATTGCCCATATGTAGGTGTTAAAAGACAACTGTTAATTTTATGATCATATACCACTCCACGGGACCTTTGCCTCATTCGGTGCACAAGATGGATGGTGCTCACTTAATGAGCAGCTGCTCAGTATTTTTTCTCTTCACTTTTCATAGCGTGTCTCTGTGCCTTATTGACTGCACACTATCTGCTCTGAAGGCAATTCCTCCTGAGTTTTACTGCGGTACTTATCACTATAGTAACTGTTTCACTAATATTAACTAATCTATTTTCTTGCTAGCCCTCTGAGAAGACAGGATGCTACCTACATTTCATGAATGTGGAGCTGAGGAGCAGAGAGCAGAAGGTGAAGAGAAGTCACAGTTTTCCTGTGCCCAGATTGCAGTTTGGACTAGATGTGCCACAGTGCTCGGTGATTTAATGTACTGTGCATGCTTTAGTCCCAACTTCTCTTTGCTTTAGTTCTTCTTGCAATTTCAAAGCTTCCAGTTAGACATTTTGAAAATAGTGAACACATAACTACTAATTACCTCTAAAAAATTAAATAACTTAAATAACACTGGGTACAAAATCTATGCCACAATTTGAAGCAGTATCTATTTCTATAGACCAATATTCAGCTCCCTCTAACCATGACACCAGCCAACCCTCATCTCCTTTTTGTTCTAGGTGTTTTTGTCATGGATTACAGAAGCAAGAAAAACATCAGGGTGAATTAGGGGAAAAAAAAAAAAAAAAGAGTAACTGCCAATAATCATTACATCCAAACAAACCAGTTAGGTATGTATAAGTATTGTAATTACTCTGCTTGCTTGTACATCTGTTCTTTTTCTCTTTACTCTGTGTTTTTATCCTTTCTATATCGCACCCCCTGGAGCAGAACCATTATTTTCTCTATACCCCATACATGCTGTAAGATAGGCAAATGTCACCATTTTAGAAGAGAAAATTAAAGTACAGGGCCTGTTTTTCAAAAATGGATTAAAGTGATATTGCACGAGTCTTATTTCCACAAGAAAATACGCCATGTGTGAGACTGTCCTGCTCCCATGGCAGGTAAGGCACACAGCTGAACTTAGGAAGAGGCTTTGGGGGTACTGTTGTGCAGAAGCTGTAAATAATTTAGCACATACCTACTTTGGAGGTTATAGACATATGTGATTCACCCAAAGTAATACAGACAGTCAATCAATCTTGTCTTCTAATCAGTGTAACAAAGCAAAAATATGTTTCCTTAAATAGCAAGCAAATAACTCATGTGAGAGAAAATGCCTTAAATTTTGCTAGGAGTCTGTAAGTTCTAATAAGCGCCAATCGTTCTCATTTAATTAGTCTCCTTAGGGAGCTACATCGCAGGTGTTTTTCATTATATTTTTCAGCAGAAGTTAGCCCATTTCTCCTGACGCTACATTTTCTCATGACAGCTATCTGCTTTCCAAATGGGGATAGATTTATCCCTAAATTGTTTCTTTCTTTATCCTTCCCAGATCCTTGGAATGAACAGTACTTTTTCCTGTCTGATCATCTGCACGCATCTTCCTAGAGAAGAGAAGGAAAACTCAGGCCACGAAAATAGTACCAGTGCTTAAAATAACACCCATTTCAATATTTACCAAGGGACAAAGTAATAAAACACCTCCCTGGCAGAAAACCTGTGAAAACCTCCTTTTTGATATACCAGGTCTCTTAAAATGTAGGTAAGTAATGTTTAGAGACGTCTGTATGGCAGTGGTGAGGCCATGTTGTCATATTGGGAAGAATGGGGGAAAAACATCGGGTCCTGCTTGAAATGAGCTATACATTATGCAGACAGTTTTAAGAATGAATACCATATACGGGTGAAGGTATGTGCACATATTTATAAATTAAGATACACATGCTTCTATGTACACATATTAGGTTAATTAGTAACAGAGCAGCAAGATTCCCTGTTCATTTTTCAAGATCTACTTCATGGGATTTATTTAGGACTGCAGCAGCCGCCAGGCTGCAGAAGCTTCCAAATCAGCCAAGTGAGTCATTTCCACCTACACTGACACACGGCAAAACGGTTCCTACTGGGCATCCATGAATTAGAAGTAAACATAAAGCAACTCTATTAGTCTCAATTTCTGCACCTTCCTTTACCTGAGTGTCTCAAAGCAGTGTGCAAATGTAGACCTGCCAGCCCTGCTATGATTTCCAGTTATGTTACCTACATTAAGATATACCATATACATTTTCAGGGGGAGACAATGACACACAGAATAGACTTAGTTTATTTGCCTCATGTCACATAGCAACTCAGCAGTAAGAGCAACACACACCCTCTTCTCCATAGCTTTGCTATTGACCCAATGGCCAATACTGCTTTTAAATAAGAGATGTGGGTTTTTTGTTTTTGTTTTGTTTAGTTTTCCTTTTTTTTTTTTTCAAATGGAAATAACACAATGGAGGATTTTTCCCTTCTGTTGCTTAGCTACCTCATGACCTTTGGATCGTCTTTCTTATTGGCTGCATGAATCCGTTTCCTCCTGCCCGCCGGGATGCGGACACGTCTCAGACCGCCTCCTCCAGCAGGATTTCACCAGCTGCGCTGCCCAGACCGTTTCTCTTCCCATCCTGCTGAAAGAAATTCGGGTTTTGTGTCCCTAGCATACGCCAAACAGTGCTGGAGCGAGTGCAGAAGAAGCCATCAAAACTGTGTGTATTTTATTGATTGATTACATTACTTAACAACTCAATGTTAATTAAAGATAACCGACTAACTACTGTGATTCTGCGTCACGGGACCTCTCAGCTACTAACAGATCAGTTGGATTTCCCTTTCCAAACAGTTACAACAAGATAGAGGTTTGAACCAGAAGTGGTCTGACCTTCACATCTGTTAATGTGCATCTGTTGGAGACATGACCTTTGCGCTACTGAAGACATCTAGCAAAATGTTGCATGAGGAGCCTACGTGATTTAGGGAGATTTAAATCCTTGATTAAAACATCTGGCACTGAAACTTCCCATCTGATGGTACTGTGGCATTTTGTACCTATAATTCTGGGATTTGGGTTCTGAACCTTCATTTTTGATTTCTCACGGAAAAGCAGCTGGAAGCCTCCAAGATGCTGTATCTTCTTAGCCAGACAACTTTTACTGCTCACATAAACAGAAAAGAAGGTTCCTTTTTTCTCATATTGTGAAATATTTTGCCAATAATCACTTTTGCTGAAGATGAAGAAGCAGTGCACTTTGTAACTTTTCTCCAGCTATTTAGCTATGGAGGTCAAATGGGCCACATAAAATCTGTTAGACATTGGGGCTTTATGTCCAGTGCACTTCCTTTTCAATGGGATCCAAGCGAGCCGGCTTCCTACATTTGGCCTACAATAAATCAATATGGAAATGCTGAGGACAGGCAGGTCTTAAATCCAGTTCCTTGGGGGTCTTCCTGGTCTGCCAAGAGGCCCATTCATCCCCTTGGGATTCCCTGCTTGCCACCTGCCTCTGCTGAACACAGGGCCTATGAAAGAGCTGAGAGGAGAGCTAGAGAATGCAAAAGGAGTATTTCCTTTCCCCCCTTTTTTCCCTCTTTTAATACACTCTGCTGATTCTGAGAGAATTACCCACAATATTGGACATCTGAGTTCAATTCTGCCAGTCGAAAGTGGTTAAACCCCTATCTCTGACCTCATGGGAGAGTGTCCTTGCCACCAGGGTATACAATATAGAAGTCATTCAAATGTGAGAGACTGAGCTTAATTCACAGGAATCTATACAAACAACTGAGATCTTCAGACAGAAGGAAGTGCAGAGCTGCAAATTATTATATTTAATCATAGAGCTCTTGAGACTCTGCCCTGTGGAGCCTAGAGGCATTCATTAGCAGCGTCCTCCTGTAATGCTGAGCTCTTAGTAGAACATAATGAAGATATCCTCAGGTTAAGGGGGAAAGAAACATCGTATTTCCTCTCATGGAAGGGGCCAGAACAACTATCCTGCTTTTTTTTGGCTAATCAGAGCTGGTATTCTTATGTAGGCTTTCCTAGGAGAGAGGAACTTGTGTATCTCTTTCATCACCACGATGAATTTATCAGAAATTGAGAGCGCTTTCTGCTCTCCTCATTTTCCTTCTTGCAAGAATGTGCAGCACACTAAATCAAAATTGCAGTTTCTTTCCCTAATCGATTGGGCCAAAATACAACCATCCTTAAACACCAGGAAAGTTTGCGTCAGACTTAAAGTCAGGCTTTCACACTGCTGTCCATTTCGTGGTAGGAAGGTGATTTGGGAAAGCTCTCTCGACTTAGAGATGTGCCTCTCAGCACCTCTGAACATGAATTTGGATCTGGGGCTTCCTGTGACTTTGCTTGCAAATCTGCCGCGTAAAGTCATGGGGCTCTTTACCACAGCAGACTCCTACAGCTGTGGTGCAGCCAGGGATGCAGAGGGGATGAACACAAGAGACCGTGCTCCGCTGCAGCCTACTGGGGCCAGAAGTCAAGCAGAGAGGCAGAGCAGTCAATGAATGAGAAATTATCCCTTTTTTACTGTGTGTACAACTAGAAATGGGGGGGTTGTAGCCAATTTATTGAAAGGAGCAAAGTGATTAAGCAAAGAGTACCTCTATACTGCAGTCAGAAGGGCAGGCAAAGCACAGGCAAAAATATCAAGTGCTGCTTGCAGAGTAGCTGCAGCAGCATGGACTTCAGTTGCTAACATAAACCCACAAGTTAATTTTTTCCTTAATATTCCTCACCCACCCACTCATCCAAACAAAAGAAGAAGTCCGGAAGAGCCTGTCAGTTGTGCCATGATTGCACATACTCCTGTTATCACCCATCTTTACTTCTGTAAATAATTCCTGTGCTCTCCTAACATTTAAGATACTGTAAATAAGGAAAAAACATAACCAAACCGTTCTAGTCAGGGAACCGGTCCCAAGGACGTGTGGATGTCAATAACTCCTTTGAAGTTTTAGGATCAGTTGGATAAACTGCTATTGGAGCGCGTATGAGCTTTCTCCTGGAAGAGAAACAGCTAGCAGCGGGCCAGCGAAGGGAGGCTTTGCGAAATGTCTGACCTTGAGGGGCTTCTGGAAGGCGCTGTGTTTACTTAGGACTGTTGGAGGGGCTCACCAGACTGAGCAGTGAGAGCGTCAGCCGTCTGCGGGTGGGAATGGCGCGCGGGAATGGCGCGCTCTCTGCACAGCAGTCCTTAAATGAAAAGTCTGGCCGCTTAACCGCGGAGCAATGCCCCCCTCAGGACGGCTGCGCTTTCTCGTTCTGATCCAGATTTACTTTTTGTTCCTCTGTTCCTCGGTTGCTGTTGCTTGTCTGCAATAGATCATGCACCCTGGAAGTGCGTGCTCTTCCCTTTGCGCTGAGAACCTGTTGTTCTGGGCTCAGCACTGCGCTGCGTGCACCGGTGCGCGCGCGTGAGCTTAGAAGTTCAGGAGATCACTAACAGAGGTAGGGGGTACCTGGAGGCACCCTCGCTGCATAGACGGCAGCGTATTTACTCTATCTTCTTTTAGATCCGGGCTCAGGGAGGTTCGTGACGAATGGTACCCATCAAGCAGCAGGCAGTGCGGTGACAGCAGGTCTGCTGTCATTGCCCTGTTACAGGCAAATGCTCAGCTGTGTCCTCATCGGTTCTCCTGCCACCACAGTGCATCTGACACCATGCCTTGAATCTCAAGAAATTACTATTTTGCCAATCGCTACTTTCTTTTCCAAGTTAGCAAAACCAAAGAAATTCCTTTATTATCTTTTCTTCCCTAACTTGGAATGTCTTGGCTGTGTAATTGCTAATAGAGGGAGGGTGTTTATCTGGTTACACATGCATGTTAATCCTCACATCCTGCTTTGTATTTCCCCCATTCCTGCCGAAATACGCGTTTCTAGACTGCGAAGAAGGAGAAAGATCTGCGCCTGTCTTCAGCTGCTTGTTTTTCTTCTATTTTCTTTTGATTGTTTAAGTAGAGTAATGGCTCCTGCGATGTCTCTGACCCAGGCTGATTTAGCACAGTTGTGTGGGGATTAGCTGAATGGGTGGGTTTGGTGTTACAAATTGGTTGTGAAAGTCTCGAAGCCCAGCTCTAAGCTTGGCGGGGTTAACCAGCTCTGCCCTTTGTTCCCGTCAGGCAAATAAAAGGAGTTTGCTCAGAGTGGGTGGTAGGAGGGTGTATTTTGGATGAGATCTTAGGCATGGGGTTGTGTATGGATGTTTAAATATTCTCCGGCATGTCCTGGGATGGGAGGGATTGTCTAGGGAAGGAGTGGAGCGTTTTGTGTCTGGCAGGAAACAGTCTAGCCCTGCTGCTGGAAGCAGCTTTGGAGAGGACCCACCAGACAAATATTTGACTGCTGAGAAATGCAGGCCAATGCGTTACGTGCCTGTGCTGTGAAAAGAGCACTGCTCTCTCCTGTGGGCTCCATCCTGCCTTTGCTCCATCCTACCAGCCTGGGGAAGGCAGGGGGTAGATGTCTGAGATGGCCAGAGCTCCACAGCCCATCCACCCCAAAACCAGCTGGGCTGTAATTGAACATCCTGCTGTGCTGGATAGGTGGTAGCTGAGACTTCTCCCAGGCTCAAGAAACGTTATTTATTTTCCTGCTTATCCTGCTAGCATGTGGGGTCGTGCTGCGCTGCTCCTTCCTGGAGCAGACCCAGGGAACGGGGCTGTGTGCGCTGCCCTGAGGGCTGCTCGTCCCTCCTGTCTGTCTCAGATGCGAAGACAGTCTCAAGGAACCTCTGCTTGACCGCTGCAGCTCTGCTGGTTTTATTGCTCTAAGGGATGGGAACTGGATTAGGAAAATGAGAGCTGTTGTCTGGGAACAAGAACTAGTACTCAGTTTGGTCAGCTTGCAAGAGGATGGCTTCCGTGGAATAAAAATGGGAACAAGGAGAATGTGGGAAAAAAGTGATATAAATTATATGCAAATCCTCTTCTGACTCAAGAAAAATAGTAGAGGGAAGGGAAGCAATACACCTGCAGAAGAAAGAAGACACATCTTAGAGGATTGAAGAGAATAGAATATAAACAAAATCTGGTTGTTTCTTTTTTTCCCCTAAGGGTTCAGAAGAAAAGAAAAAAGAAAAGAAAGATCCAATTCCTATGAAGTCTTATAAAGAGCTTCCTAAAGGCCATGGTGATTTTTTCAGCAGTTATAAGACTCCTTCAGCTCCTTCTAGCTCTCCGTTTCCCAGGTGGTGCTTTAGCTAACGGAATGGGCAACCCTGCAATGCCTCCCAGGGAGGGAACCCTCCCTCTACCAGCAAGGACCCTTAATGAAAAGATATCACAGAAGAACTCAGGCAGGTCGCTGTTCTGCTTTTGTAGGATACAATTTTTGTTTCAGCACAACCCTCTCTTCTCCTCTGCGTAAAGAGGCTTGAATCTGCTTATTTAATCAGAGTTAGTCATTGAGTCAAATGCAAGAAAATGATCTGTACGAGTCAGTACATCTCAAGGTGAGTTACAGTCACAAGTGTTTTATCCAAATTATAAACGAAAGAGCAAGAATTGCTTCCATCACTCCTCAGCAATCTGCTGCAATTTATTATGGAGTGCGTATGGCAGAAAGAGATACACAGGTAAAAGCTTAATGATCATAACAACTAATTGAGGCTCTGAACTTCCAAGCCTATTCCCAGACGTGGTGCTTATACCATGAGGCTTCCTCTCACGTGAAGAGTCAGACATTTTCCATGGCTTTTCCAAAAAAAGTGTATCTGTATCTATGGACTGTTCAGGATGTTAAAGAACAAACCAGTGCTAAGCCGGCTTCCCCAGCCCTTGCCCGGACACACCGGATTCAAGGGAGGCGTTGTGCCACTTTCCAGTAGCTGTGTATGCTGTGTTACAAATAGCTTGCTGCTCACTTACAAAAAAATGAAATATAAAATGTCTGAATCTCTCATCATTTTGTTTAGATATAGATGACCTCTTCTGACTAGTCTTTTTTCCAGTCATCTAAAGGAAGGCTGTGCTGGAAGGTGAGTGATGGTCAGTCCTCACTGTCCTGGCAGTTACTTCACCAATTGCTCCCCAAGTGGGTAATGTACTAATATGTGGAGATTATTTGCATCAGCCAGACTGAATGCTGCAAAGGAAGTAATTACTTTTGAATATCATTTTGAAAACATTATGAAGTCTCTGTTAAATGAATTTATGAAGGTTATCAGAGCTGATATAAGCACATTTATCACCAGCTTTCTCTAGCTACATGCAAACTGCTTAGTGACACCATTTTATACTGACTAATACATAAAATCTCTGCAATTTTACAAAATATGTTTGGTCAAGAAGAGGTATCAGCACAGTAATAAACATTTCCAGAAGAAGTAAAAATTAAAACTACCTTTTTTTTTTTTTTTTTTTTTTTCTCCAAATAATTATTGCTCTGTGTGGAAGAGAGCAGGATAAATGGAGTCATGCCTTAATAGAAAATGTCTGGATGGAAAAGACATAATTACAATGGACTGGAAATCCAGTTTTAATAAGAGACTCGAGCTTGGCTAATTTCTCAGAAAAGATGGTACGCTAAGTTAATTGTTTCCCAAAATTAAAAGTCAACCAACAGATTGTTGTTCCATGGGAACAAAAAGCACTTACACAGGAGATTCATAGAAATATGTAACAAGTTAAGGTAAGCTATTTTTATTTGTGTTTAATTAGTTACATTCATATAACAATGCTGGTATTTACCATTCAATTCTTATGCTGTAGCACTAATAAAAGTATATCATAGCAATAAAATGAATTTTCAACCATATTAATATGGGTTGTCATCTCCGCAAGCTTTAACAGGCTAGTTAGGCTCTGACATAGTTATTTTTCTGCTTAAAACAGAAATCCTTTAAAGAATTTGAGACTCCTGAAGGAATTGCTCATGTGAGGTCTGGAGGGAGCTCCCAGCGTGTAACAATTCCAGATCATTCCAGGAAGAGGATTAAACAGTGAGGTCTCCTGTGACACCAGAGCACCGGAGTCTTCTGGTGGCCCCGTGCAGCCTGGTGGTCTTGCCTCACTTCTAGCCCCGCGTGACTGGTGACTCCTGTTGTGTCTCACGTTGTGTCCCACGTCCGTGGAGGAAGCTGCCCAAAGGAGAGGCTGCAGCTGGGAAGCTCTTTCTGTGCCAGTCTGTGGAGATGACTGTTCGCTGCAGCTAACAGCTACGGCACCTAGATTAAGATGGTGGTAACTAACTCGTGCGTTTATTTCTGGAGGCGCCTGAATCAGCCGTTCTCCGTGCTGGCCACATGGCAGCTGTCCTCATGTGCCTCCGCTGTGCTGCAAGAAAGGAGAACAGCACTGTCCTGTGGAGATCTAACGGGAGCACTCTAGGTTTCTGCAGAGAGCATATTAACAACACCCAGCTTTTGTTTTAGATGATGGTAAGTCCTTACTTGCTATATTTCTTCTGTTAAAATAAAAAAGTGGTGGTGAAAATAATAACATGGTATTTTCTGAGGCTCCTCACATTCCTAAGGAAACTGTGCTATTAAGAAACATAAAAGAAAGAGAACCTCTGGCCAAGCAAGTGTTTTAGTGGTGGCTTTTTATGCTGGAGTCCAGCACAAGACAGAGTTTATGAGTCATCTGTAATTTGTTGCACGTTGAGGTATATTTTGCTTTTGGGCTTTGGGATGAGATGTGAGCTTTCTTACATAAATAAGCGTAAAGGAATAGGCCTTATAACTCACAGGTCTTGGGTTGTGGGTGGCTTTGGATCCTGCCCAAGTGTGACTTGCTGTCAGTGCCTAGGGGCCTTCAGCAGCGGGTGGTACAACAGCACGGTCACAGTGACGGGCTTCCACGGGCTGGGATGGCAGATTGGCCGCCAGCAGCCTGAGGATGTTCTGTGGTGAGATCAGCAGCCCTAGCCCCAGGTGCTGCCTTGCACTGCCCGGAGCAACATTACGTGGCCCTGTTTCGCTCCTGCCTTTGCTCCCTTCCTCCTCCATTCTCCTGTGTAGCACTGACGTGCTACTGTGCCCAGGCCCTTTACTGCAGCCATGGGGAGAGCAGTGGGCAGGGCAGAGCTGCTGCATGTATAGGGCCAGTAAAGGTCAATATGTCCCTAGGGAAAGCTGTGTTAGGGAGGTAGATCTAGCAGGAGAGCGCCATCCTGCCACAGACTTCTCCAAGGGATGAAGCTCCTCCAAGCTCCACTGAAGTCAGACCAGCTGCGAATGAGAAAGAGGGAGATGAAAGGGAGAAATTCCCTACCCACACGCACCACTTGTGGGAAGTTCACTGGTTCTGAGAGAAGTAATAGTGTTGAGTTGGAGTGGTCTCATGACACTGTGTTTTGGCGTTGTTACTGTGCAAGAACTAAATGTTGTTGCCTGTCACTAGTTCTCAGTCTCTGGAAGGCAACACTCAGCACATGACGGGAAAAAGACCAGCAATTCCAGCATGGAAAATCACCAAGACCAATCTTTCCCGTACAAGAAATAGAAACTTTAGCTTGAATGCTTAAGATTATCGCTCCAGAAAAATATCTCCAGCTGCTACAAAAGTCAAGAGACTAACAAAAAAAAACATTCTTTTGTGTGAGACATGCTGTTTGCCATGTGGCAAGGAACAGCATCTCTTTCCTCATCAAGGAGTGGAACATTTTGAGGCATTCCCATTGATACTGTTCATGGAAAATAACGTGATGGTGCCGCTAAAGCAGTAGATTTGTGTGTGTTCTCAGCACTGGAAATTTCTTTGGTTATTGCAGCTGCTATGGTTACCAGTCATGTGCTTGGCCACCTTCTGGAGTAGCAGTACAGCATGATTATACTGCGCATTGTGTGAAGGAGAAGGCAGATAGACCTCGGGGGTGTTCGGTGGGTGTGAGTTTCCTGCCCACTGCAGAAAGAGCAGGGATGAACGTTCCTTGAAAGAAGTAAATTGGAATGCTAATACTGCCTAAGCGACTGCAAAGCAACTCTCTAACTTTGCTGTTATTTCTTCTAGAGGAAAAAGTATTCAACTGAGATCACAAATAAGAGATTGCTCTTGTAGTATAAGGGGATTCACGTTGATCTTTATATGCTTTTGATGATACAATGACCCTACTGGAGCCGATATTATGCACATTTACCCTGCTTTTCAAGCTGTGTTTTCCTTGCCTGACAGTAGTCTCCTGTATGAACTAAACACTGGACAGACTTACTATAGTTTACAGAGATTTTTTTTTTTGTGGATCTTCATAATCGTGGTTTTGTGTATGTTCCATCTCTCACCACAACCCATATTTTGGTTAGGTCAATTGTATCTCCCCAAAAGACCTCTCAAAAAGCTTCATCATATGGGGAAGATATCACACCAAGCCCCCAGGAGCTCTGCAGTACTTGCCTGCCTATATGTGCAGGGGATCCCCTATGCTGAGGTGTATGAAATCTGTGCTGCACAAGATACTCCTGGGTTAGCAGATGGTTACAGCTAGTAACTAGTTAGCAACAGTCAGCTAATCCTTCGCTTTAATGTAGGAAAAGACCATATTTTCTGAAGTCCAGCCTGCTGGACGCCAAGTGCATGCTGCAGCACCAGGAGGCTGAGATGGCTGGGTTTTGAAATGGTAATGGTTCCTCAGAGCAGGATGGAGTGAACCCCTCCACCACTCTTGGAGCTCCTCTTTGCTGTGAGTGTGTCTGCAGTCCTGAGAGCCTCACTCCAGGGGCTCTGGTGTTCCTGCAAAGCACTTAGCATCTCAGGTTTGGGACAACCTCAGTGTGACATGACACAGTCCCATCACGAAACAGATAAGCTGGCACAGGTGTCTTTCTACCCGTCATTCAACAGTTTCCCTTTTCTCCTCAGTGTAGCTAGTCCAAGATAACCCTCTTTAATCGTCCTCTCTTGTTATAAATGAGCAGCTGATTCACTGCTTTGCTGACAAAGGTCTGCTGCTTCTCTGGACCAGGACACTGCTGCCACCCAATTGACTCCAGTACCGACAGGAAAGCCTATTCGGGACCAGCCCCATGTACTTTGCCAGCTCTGCGGAGGCAGGAGGTGCCAGTTATGCTGGAGCTTCTGCGGAAATGCAGCAACAGCTTCCACAGTGGCTGCTGCAACCACTTCTTTCTGCTGGTTTCACGTGGCCTCTCCTGCCTTTGTACGGTGATGCCTCCTCCCAGTTAACTGACCCGTCTCCCCTTCTGTTTCTGTTTTGGTAGCCAGTCTGTTATATTTGCAGAAACTTGGAGGCTGGGTGTTAGCTGATCTGTGAGAGACACCCAACGGGCTTGAATTACCTTTGAGTATGGTAGCCTCCCCTTGAGCATGTCATTCCTTAAAGTGAGTCTGTCTTTGAGGGTCTCTTGTACCTCTGTGTAGATCTAGTGCGTCTTCATCCTCAGGAAGCAGCCAGGGACTTTCTGCTCAGGCATCATAGTTAAAATAACTGTGTTAGTAAGAGCTTTGCACTATGCCTTCGCATGGGTGTTCTCCTATCCTTAAGCTGACAGTACACATGTGCTGATAGAAACTTAAATTTATTCTTCTTGATGGCACTAAGACGTTTACGGGATAGGCTGTTTCTAGATAGTTCAACATCGTGTCTTTTCTTGCCATGATCAAAAGGTGCTGACACTTGTGCAGCATTGACTGAGCTTTCTCAAAAGCCGTTGTTTTGGGTGATACCACCTTTGAACATTTTCTTTGTCAGTGATGCCTGCTTGTGCTTTCTGCTTCTGGCTCATAGTGTTTTCCCGGGTTTTGGCAGCCTTCATCCAAGTCTCACACCTTTCACAACCTGAGTTCAACTGGTAGTGATGGATTCTGTGAGCCCTTTGCTGCCAGCAGACCTTCCAAGGCTGCTCCCGTGTGATGACTTCCCTCATTGTTTCCAGTTCACTCTTGCATTTCCCATTCCTCTGCTGGTGGATTAACTGAGTTCAAAATGGCTGTATTTATTAGACTGCATCTTGTATATGAGATGGCGAAGAATAGTGGCTTGAAAGCTTTTAAAATGTTTCTTGCTGTCTTACTCTGCAGAGGATTATCCCCACGCACACACCCCCACAAGGGTATGGTTTTATTAACACTTCTATACCTGCCTGATAATTAAAATCAGTCCATGGAAAATTAAAGTAACCTAGAAAATTAAAGGCAGTCCATGAAACTTACGGTATCCTTTCTAGTAACCATATTGTCTAGGGGCTTTGTATTTAAAAGGAGATAAAGGCAAAAATGTAAAGTTATGTCAATACAAATTTGTCAGGTGATGGAATAGCACAGAAAACGTTGAGAGGGAAATGGTAATAAATCCACACAAAAAAATCTTTCATTTATGAAATACTCTCACATATTCTTCTTCTCAGTCGCCTCAGCCCCCCTCCATGAGGGTGAGAAAAATCCTTCTTTTTAAAAATTTCATTCTGCAAGTTTATTTTCAAAAAGGCTGCTGGCAGGTTGTCACAGAAGGGGGAGATTATGATTAACTGAAATGTCATCAGCCTGTTATTCTCCACAGAGGCGAGATGAATGGGAATTAAGTGATGAACTTCTGCAAACAGATGATAGGAAAAGGAGCTCCAAGTAGCAGGCTGATTTCTCAGTTTATGCAGGGCCTTGCTGAAGCAATGGAAACAGTGAGTTTTCCTCTTCTCTTCTTACACTTTATCAGATCTTATTACCGGAGACAACGAACCTCTCTTGTCAAAAAGAAATCCCCAATATCATATGGAGAGGGAAGGGTGAATTATTCATTATTTAAGCAAATGTCTTGTGTTTCTACGCTTTTCGGTTTATTATTATTTATTCCAGCTATGCATTAGGGATAAAAACCACTCCAGTGTGACAAGTGTGCTAGTGCACTGGCTGCAAGATAAATGCCATAGGTTGGTGCTGGTTCTCATTCCGGTCCTTCTGGGGAAACTGGTTTTAACGTGTACACAGGGGAAGGCATGTGCAAGGCCAGCGATAGCGTTTTGGAGGTTGCAGTGTGACACTCTGTGAGTGGAAAAGTGATGGAGCTGGTTCTTGTTTTCCTGCCCTCAAAGGCAAGTGGCTGTGTTTCTGACTGCATTCTTGCTGCCAGTTAATGCACACTCTTCTGGAAACAGAGCTGATGATGTATTTAATGTAGATGAGCCAGGTCTGCAATGGGGAACCAGCTTTTCGTTACTGAGGCCCAAGGAAGCAGCTCTAGCCCCGAATAGGCAACCGCAGCGCGCAGCACTGCTGGGCTGTATCTGAAGTGCTCCGGGTAGGCAAGCGGTGGGAGACCTTTACAGGGGATTCCACATCTCCAGTAGGGCACTGAAGTGACAGGGCTGCTGAAATGATCCATTTCTAACCCCCCTAGGCAGTATCCAAGGATGTATTTCAAAGTTGCAGCAAGAATGTAATATTTCTTCTCTCCAAGTTGGAAGTACATATTTTTACAAGATCATCTGCAGCCTGTCAGGTCAGAAGCAGGTCAGTGGTGACTTATGTTGACACAATTAGGAGAATTTAGCTCTAATCATTTAATGCAAAAATACCACTAATATTATTTTATATTAAAAAAGTCATATAATGATGCTCTCAAACCTTAATGGATTTAAGTGCCCAGATGCCATAAAAGAACATTTTTCTCTGTTAGTTGCTTTCTTTTCTTCTGAACTGTGGCAATTAGAATCCAAAGTAACTCTAAGCTGAATAGGGGAATTGAAATCTTACAATTTCTCTCCATCACACAGTGCTTTGAATAAGCTGAATCAATTTCTGACAATGTTGTCTTTGTGATCTCTCCAAAATGCCTTCCCATCCTGCCACCAACCCTCACATAACTCTCTCCAAATATTTTCTTTTTTTTTGTCTGATAAATAATTTTACATTCATTGGCATAGCTTGCTCGTAATCAGAGAGCCATTCCAGCAGCTAGCAGATGTTTAGAGACAGTGGCTGCCATCTCGATTTAAACTGGGGAGCTTTGATTCCAGGAGCTGCCCTAACAAAATCAATGGAACTGTCTGCTGTGAACAGAAAAAAAAGGCTTAGTAATAAGATAGGTAACTCTGATCTTTGAGAGATTTCAAAGGAATTAATCAAGTATGGAGAACAAATTGGCACAAGCTGATTTCACAACAGTAATTCACTCAATTGTATTGGTGTGGGAAAGCATTTCAGATGGATCTTGGAATAAACAGATACTGGCAACATTCATCTCTGCCTCCTTGTGTGCTGAAAGAGAGTAAGGTCACTTCTGGACAAAGAGCTCCAGTTCCTATTTCTTTTTCAGGCCCTGTAATCTGACAAAGGAGAGCATCACAGCTTACAGAATCACAGAATGGCTGAGGTTGGAAGGGACCTCTAGAGATCATCTAGTCCAACCCCCCTGCTCCAGCAGGGAC
>JAWLRI010000563.1:2007689-2018968 GCA_034781795.1 Crypturellus tataupa
AGCCTGTGCCAGGGCTCTGTCACCCTCACAGGAAAGAAGTTCTTCCTCACATGGAGGTGGAACTGCCTGTGGTTCAACTTACACCCGTTACCCCTAGTGCTGTCACTGGCCGCCACGGAGAAGAGCCTGGCCCCATCCTCCCTGCAATCACCCCTTAGGTACATGTTGATCAAATCTCCTCTCAGCCTTCTTTTCTCCAGACTAACAGGCCCAGCTCACTTAGTCTTTCCTCATACAATAGATACTCCTGTCCCTCAATCACCTTCGTGGCTTTACACTGGACCCTCTCTAGAAGCTCCACGTCCCTCTTGTCCTGAGGAACCCAGAACTGCCCTCAATACTCCAGATGCGGCCTCATCAGAGCTGAGCAGAGGGGCAGGATCCCCTCCCTCGCCCTGCTAGCAACACTCCTCCTCATGCAGCCATCGGCCTTCCTGGCCATGAGGGCACCCTGCTGCCTCATGGTCAGCCTGTTGTCAGCCAGGGCTCCCAAATCCTTCTCTGCGGAGCTGCTTCCCAGCAGATCAACCCCTAATAGTTCAGAGCAAGGCTACGCGTGGGGCTTAGGGTAAATAGAGTTCCAACTCTGCCAAACACCCAGGAGGGACTGGCTTGGACCCTGTGCTCTGGTATCAGTGCCTGGCAGCGTGCTCTGTATCGGGGCTTCCAGCTAGCTGGCAGTCAAAGCGCTCCATTCCTGTGGTTAGAGTTTGTAATGTGCAGGGCATTGCGAAGAGCTGCTTGTGTACTTCGACTGGCTGTTGAAACACGTGATGCCTCAGAAGAACTTAATGATGACACGCATCAACGTGAAATGAGGGATTATCACTCATGCTAGTCTGGAAGGCTCCAACAGCAGAGGAAATGAAATGCTATCTATCTCCTCTACAGAACCTGCTGAGATATATTTAAAGCTTCCACTAATACGTTACACAGATGCCTGTTCCAATCATTTATAATAATCCCCTGTGGCTGATAGCATCACTTTTCAGGAATATGATGCCCACAAGAGGTTTTCTTTGAGATGAATGGGATTTCTGTTAATCCAACTTCATATTAAAGAACATTTTCTTTGTTGATGGCATCATACATGACAAAGATGCCAAATGAATAATTGCTACATAAATTCTCCTAACACCATGTTGCAATATACAGATTCCAAAGCTGTTTATACAGATTTACTTTTTCCTTATTTGCTTGTTGACATCTCTTATTGGGATAACCAGTCACTTCCTGGCCTTACAGTCTCTCTTGTTAAGGTTTTTTTTTGTCTAAATGAGGTCTTCTAAAATTTTCATGTCCCACTGCTCTCTTTCCTACTTTAGCATCGTGTTTTAAGTCTAGGCATCAAATGCACATTTTGTAAACAATTGTAAACAACGAACTGCCCTTTTAGAGCATGCTGGTAACGTCCCTTATTCCCACTCCTCAGGCTGCCAGGACCACAGAGGTACCTTCGTGTAAATGAGAATCAGGCCCTGCGAATCCAAGCGTGAAATCCCTTTGGCCGTGGCAGTGTTTCTAGGGGCAGGATAACACTAATAGCGTTAAACAGAATGAGCAAACATTGGCTCATCTAATGTCACGTTAGCAGCTCTAGGGCTGCATGCAGGAAAGCAGGCTGGTGGGGAGGGCAAATTCTGGAGTAGTGGGAGGCCAGGCTCATCAAGAAGGCAAGTGATTTAACATGGCCCTTCATGGTAAGTGCCTGCAGTTAACTGATTGCTAAAGCAGCATTAAGAGGAGCTGTAGAGGAGGTTACCCAATCAACAGGGCCAACTAGCAAAAAGTCTGCTATGAGGGCAACAGCTTTAGCAGTTTCTCTTGGAAAACATGCTGACTCCTGTGGGTAGTGCTGGTAGGCCTCGAAAGATGACCTAGAGTAAGTATTATTGGTTTACCTTGCTTGGAAGCTTTTTTAGTATGTTGTTCTGTCTGTCCAAGGAAGCAATTTATATGAATTACTGCTATTTTACATGCCTCTGCCAGCAATCTGATGATGAGACTTCATCTTTCAACGTATCTTCACAGAGTAACTTGAACTCTGAGCACCTGGGTTGTGAGTAAGACTAATAATAAATTCTGTGGGTCTAGCCATTATTAAGTTCAAGCTAGAGTCTATTTTCTTGGGAAAGGATACCCTTTGGGCTCATGAGAGCTCATATTTGATAGGTCATTAGAAGTAGCTTTGGAGTAGCCATTCTTCAGGTACCATTCCTATAATCAAATAACTGAAATTGAATTTAGCTGTAGCTGGACAGAATGCCATCAGCAGACCAAGAGGCCAATCCATAAAAGCAAAGTTAATGACAACATTTGATTTTTTTCAAATATGTTTTTAAGACCTCTAGCCATAAAAGATAATAGTTTCAATAGAGAACAAATACAGAATTTCTTGTTCTTGCCCTGTCCTGAGCTTTGATGTTGGAGAGACTGACAAGTAATGATTTAGGGTTACAAATAGTATCAAAGAAAAATTCAGAGAGTCGAGACTGGTTTCTTGGTAGCTTTCACAACAAGGTTTCTTGTGCCATATAGTTTTACTGTTTTACCTAAAAATCCTGCTACTGCCAGTAGGAAATTGCTGTACACGGTAAAGGTGTGCTGAGAGCCACAAGGCACTCTACCAGCCTGCTCCCGCTCCTGTTGGGGCTTGGACAACTAGCAACTCCCACGAAATTGAGCTTTCGTGTTCATTAAACTGTGACAGTATGTACATATCGACACAAAATCAGATCAATATTGTCACCTCCAAAATGAAGCTACAGCCCGATATAGAACATTATACCAGGGAGGTGAGGAAATTTGAGCCAAAGATATTAGTGCAAATACTGAAGGCAGTCAGAAGAGTTATGGAAGTTTAATATCCACACAGAGAACAGCACTACAATTCTAAGGCTGGCCTGGAAGATCTCATCAGGAATATTTCATTGTATCTGCTTGCATTAATTGCACATTTATGTTTTTAAAAGGACAAGAGGGACCTATCTAAAAGCTGAGGGAAAACAGTCTTCCTCTTGCAACCATATCTTACCTCTAACTAAATGTGTTTTTCTGCTCTTAAGAGTGGGAGTCTGATTTCTGTTAAACCAGCATAAATCACAACAAACTCTGCCAGTCACCTTTTATGGTGGTAAGGGATTTCACTGAGTAACTTTTGTCCTCTCTCTTTCTTAGAAGTGATAGAGGGGGAAAAAAATCACTGGAGAATTTGCAACGGGGAATAAACCTGCAAAATTACTGCATGTTCATTTTCAGTTACTATCACCATGTACAATCATAACACATTTGGCCTCTTGCAAAAGTATGTCCAGTGTTTCTTGTTCCTTTTTCTTTGTGTAATTGTTGTCTCTGTTATGTCAAGCCTTAGAATTATTAATGAGTTTTCAAACATCGACTGCTACTCCCAGTAGAACGATCATCAGCTTAAGAAGCTGCTTTTTAGGCCATGTGTCACTACATTATAATGAAGAGGTCAGGAAGACAGGAAACTAAGCGGGGGGAGAATGGAAAGGGGGTACATGACACTGATTTCATGTCACTTCAGAAGTCCTGCCTCAGTAGAAGCCACTTATGGAAGAAATACAAGTTGGGAGGAAAGTGCTGTGGTGTCGACGACTGTCCTGCTCCATTTGGAGGGCGCTGCCAGCAGCACGACTAATACAAAGCTCTGGCCTGCTGATCACCTAATGACTAACCCCTGGAGAACAGCCACGTATAGGACGTCTAGACAGCGGCTGCTCACCTCATTTTCACACTGCGCTTACATTCCTGTTGAGTCAAGAGATCACAGGAGGCCAGAACAGAGATGTTGCTAATCCAGTAGTGTTCCCTGTTTGTTTCAAGCAAGGCCGATGAATTGTTGTGCTGCTGAAATACAGTGACTTCAGGGGTTATCAACACATGTCTCAGATTAATATGACTCAGTTACTGTGATTCAACTAGATTTCTTCACTGAAAGGAAACGAAATTAACTCTATCATACAATATTACACAGAAGCAATATAATTAATTCCTGAAAATTTAACAGAAAGATCTGCCTAACAGGGCCAGAATGGAACTTGTACATGTATTTCAAGTAGAGGAATATACCTAAAAAATAAAAGTGTGAGGGGAAAATAAACTCTTGAAACATGCAAGGAAAATGTCATGACAGGAAGTTATGTCATCCATACGCCTCATAAATAGATCAGCAAATCTATTTGTGTCATTAGGTGACTTAAGAGACACCACAACTGAGCTAACAAATACTATTTTGCTAAATAGTATTTTTTTCAAAAAAGAAAAAAGCAAGAAGCTTAAATTTAGGAAAAGAAGGATAATATTTAAAACAAACAAACTTATAAAACACCTGCAGAATCTGAGCTGAAAATATTGAGTGTATCAGGACATGCAAAGCAGGGGAAAGGAGAGGGGAGTGTGCAGTGATATTACTGGGTTGTCTCACTAAGACAAAAAGGCTTAGATTTAATTCCCAGATGGGGGTTCAGAAAGCTGAAAAAGAAACATAAGGATTCATTGACCAAAAACTGGGACAGGGAATTCTACAGTTATGACAACAGCCTAGAATACAAGTGTGTCGGTTGCTGTAGGCCTGAATGCTAAGAATATCGTGCACTCTTCTCCAAATTTTAATGGAAGAGAATGTATGTATATATGTAGATTAGCACCATTAGTTTCTCAAAAATGTTTTCTTTTGGGCGCTATGTAGAGCTTCTATTTTTTGTTTGGATGAAAATTAAAGATAATGTTTTTAGTTTAATTTAAAAAACTTAAGCTAAAAACTTACTCTAAAAATCAATTGCTTTCAATTTGTGAAAATAGAAAAAGATGAAATATTTCTCCTCTCATTTTTCACTGAAATGCAATGCACGTTTTGGCACCAGCGATTTGGCTGAGATACTCAGATCTAGCTTAATAATCCCCTGGCAATAGAAGAGGATTTGTTCTTAAAACAGGATCTCCAGGGATTTTTTTTTTTTCAGCTCTCTCTGCCAGAAACCCAGTTTTACAAACCTTGGTGTTTGTAAACCTTTTCTGAACTCCTAATGTAACTGGGATGTAATAATCTTAAAATATTGTCAGTATCTCAGGCTCTCAAAGCCCAATCCAGGTATTCATGGTCAACAAGCTCTGTATCGCATCTATTTAACATTTAGGAAAACATGCTTGGATTTCCTCTTGTAAATAAATGTTTTATGACTATGTAATCTAATTTTAAAACCATTCATCATCCAATAAACAGTTGTACCAACAAACCAGATTGTATGCTCTGAAACCACAGTTTACAATAAGAAATTCTATTTCATTGATCCTACTTGAGAGAATTCTGTGAGAATAGAACAAGGATGGATAGGCAAGATCAAATTTCTTTCCCTTGAGAAGAAAAGGTTTATCAGCTAGCAAGAGGATCTCCTCAGAGAATATTGTTTTCAGGCCACAGGACACTAGGAGGAACTATGTACTAAGTCGAATCTTTCTGTTTCCTTCTTTATCAGCAAAAGCAAATCTATGCTGATGCACTTGCATTACTGAAAAGTCATACATCATACATTCATTGATTGACTTTACTAACTTCTTACTTTCTGCCATTTCACTAGTTATAAGTATATGTTAATACAAATGTCCTCACAAAGTGATTAGTTAAGATAAAAAAATGCTAGAATGATATGCATATTTGTAGCCTTACAGCATGTTGGAGAGTCCTGAGGTGAAGTTCTATGGCACAAAATAAAAGTCCAGCTCCCTCTCTTTCATTTATTTCTTATGCATTTTTTTTTTCTTTTCAGTTCATACTTCATAACTTTCTCTTTGAACGTTGCATCATTTTCTAAATGTATTTCCTGTTCATTTTTAAGTTGAATTATTATTGCAGTTCTAAGCTGAATTCTAATTACCACTGAAGTTCTAATGTGCTCCCTTCTCAGGGACGGTGTCCTTGGCAAAACATCTGGAAGCTGACCTCGAAGCAGCTGAGGCCTAACGTGCAGCCTGTTGGAGAAAGTGGGGAGGAAAGTGGATATTGAGTTTTGGACGGTGAAAAGTGACCTTACGAGATCCTAATTTATCATCAATCTGTTCCAGATAACAGTTGCCAAAACCTCTAAATCCTGCAACAAGATTTTTAAATCTTACTGAGGCAGAAAGCCCAGCTGGAATTTAACAATGTGAGGTTGGGGGCTCAAGGCAAAAAGCCCCCCATTTTCTGGGAAACCCTATGGAAGGGCTACTGGAGGGAAGCAGGGTGGGCTTTCTGTTTTCTCAGAGCATCTGAGGGAAGAAATAGTTCAGTAGAGAACTTAGGCTCTTGCTAATGCAAGAAATCAGAACCCCTGGGGTTTTAGTGCTGTCTCTGCAGCAGATGTGCATAATAATCCTAAAATAGATTATTTAATTTCTTCATGCATCACACTCCTTTTTAGTAAAACAAGGGAAATAATACCAGCTTATCTCATAGACATACTATGACCTTTCTTTATATTTGTGTGGAGAAAGCACTTCACATTCTCTAGAAAAAACGTGTAGCAACAGAAGTATCTAGTATTCGTAACAATGCCAAAAAATGCAGAAAGCAGCTAGGGCCTTGGTTTTGATGTCCTCTTTTCTTTTCCTTTCTGAAATATGACTCAGTAAAAATGTTTCTATCAGTGTGATTATATGACCCAATTTGGAAGAAATATGGTTATGGTTTTTCAAAGTTATGTATTTTTTTTTTTCAATGAAAGATTTGTAGGATCATGTTGAGAGGGAAAAGAATAGTTTACAAAATCCTAGTCTTCATATTTCTATTCCTGAACCAACTTTATCTGGCTTATGGTCCTAGAAGGTCATAATTACCTGGTTGTGTATAACAAGCTCAAATTAATTCTCATCCACAGCAGCTTCCAGCGATGGGCACCAGTGGAGTAATGTTGAATCAGCCAGATCTGGAGAGAGTAAAGCTGCTTTCAGCGTCATTAAAGAACGTATGAATGGAATTAATAATCATGCTTGAAAAGGTTTTATTTTTTCTGTATTAACTGGTAAACTGCCTTAAGGAAAGGACTAGTGAGATCTGCTTGTAAGAACTGTCAGAATATAAAGTAACTTTTTACATATTTTTTGGTTTTGTTCTGAATGTATTTGGTGTTTCTAAAAAATAAATAAATAAATAATCTGCATTCTGTAATGCCGTGGCTTATTGTGCCAGGTATTCCCATGTACATCATGATGATGCTGTAGGGAGACTATACGGTTGGATTCACAGTGTAACTAGTTCACTCTATAATTATAACACTGATTTGAGAAAATGCCTGGGTTTTGATGAGGGCACAGATACTTTCGGCTCTGAGAAAAGGCATCTGTGATGAGTAATTCTAGAAGCATTTCCAGAGGAAACTAAAGCATCAGGATAGAAGGTTGTTCTGAAAAACACTTCAGCTCCTTGTAAGTCACACACATCTTCACTGGTCATGGAGACGCAGTCACTTCTCCTGGTGACCATAACGATGCATTTCTAGCTATTTTTCAAGGGAATGTAATACAGGAATTCCCTTGGGATCAGTAGGACTGCCTTGTACAGAACACTTAAAATTTCTGATACCCACACTTCAAAGAAGCTATATTTTTCCATTTCTGTCCAGAAGTAATAATTCCAGCACTGGAAAAGTAGAATCATTAAATAAGATTCATCAATCATCATAGTTGCAATGATAAAGATGAAAACTGCACGTGCTTGGCCTAGTCTAGTGTATGGCAAGTGAAAATTATGTAATAAATTAAACTGTTATGATCCAAGCTTCCTCTTGAAACTCACTAAAAATGCCTGTTGATTTCTGTAGTAGTTACCTAGAATTTGCTTGGTAAGAGTGGGTCACGCATTTTGCTTTCGGTTATGTGCCTTATGGCAAAATCAGAGACTCAGAAAGCTGACTTTGTTGAAAAGGTGCCATCAACTTCAAATTTTAAGTTTACCTTTGTACCTGTTTTCTAAGATAATGCAGTACTGAAAATATAAATTGCTGAAGCATCTGCAAACTGATGCAGTTATACCAAAATAGCAATATCGCCCCTTGGCATAAATTGGTTTGTTGAATTCACACACTCTGTCAGTATAAATACACTTACATAATACATGCAATAACTATTCCACTCTTTCAAAAAAGTGTGGAAAATAATTTCACATTTTAGCCACAGTCGAGAATCTTTTGGTCAGCTTTGGGATTTTGAGAACCACAAAGTTATTTTCCCTCTTCCTCTTGCTATATGAAATACTCAGACAAGCAACATAATGACTAATAGCCTTTGCTATGGAAAGAATGAAAATGAGAATTCAGAAACTTGCCAAAAGTAGGATAAACAAACTGATATAATAATTTCCTTCTGTCTCTTATGGTGATGGTATGAGTGTCAATACCAGTAAGGAGTGAAATCCTTAGACAAAAGACATTTCCAAATTGGTAACATCTCTTAAAATGTCATATTGGAAAATTTCATATTGGAAAACTTATTTTGCTGAAAAGTCAAAAGACCACAACATCCCTCTCCATTGGAAATGGTACCATCTTCCTTTCTACAAGCTAATTGTTCCTTCCATTAAAATTTAAGCAATGCAAGTGACAGAAAATTGTGATTCCAAGAGCATACTCAGTGTACATCCCAGAACCAGGGGGGACTGGCAGCTCTGTAAAGAAGGAGATAGCTGACCCAACTATCCGTCAAACAAATGAATGGTAAGTCACTTGGAACTTCTCCCAACATCATTCGGTTTTCTGTAGAAATTAATTCTGTGGTGTGTAGGAGAGATTTCCCAAAGGTTAATAATGGTGTCATTTCATATTTTGTTCAGAATACTGAGAGCTAGAAAACCATACTCCAGACTAATTACATACAAAATAGTTTAGAAAATAGTCATCCTGAATTACAGACATACAAAAATGAAATGCATCTGAAGGCCTCTTTTATTTGATACTTTCATTCAAATTTGAGAATTCTGCTTAATGTAACTAGACAATACTGCTATTGTTGTTTTCCTCTGTTTTTAAATAAGTTAAGAATTAAACGTCTAAGACTGGACTTGGAGATGACTCCATTCCCTGGTATTTGGAGCCTGGAGTTGCTTGCTGTAGATAGACGCACAAGACTTCTCAAGTAGAATGGAGGGGTCACTCTTATTATTGAGATGCTGGGAGATAGGGAGCTACCCTTTTCTGTCAGAGTGGACTGAAATGTGCTGTTGGGAGCTGTTCTTGGTGGAAGCATCTCCACTGCTTCTGTCCATGTTCTTCCGTGGCCTTGAAAGGATACAGGATTTCTTGTGTCGGAAAAAAGAGCAGAAAATTCAGACCTGAGCCGTCCTCTCTGATCGGTTTCTGAATATCATCCAGGAAGTGTTCTTTATAAAAAGAGAGAAACAGCCCTGAGATCAAGGACTAAAAAGCACAATTTATTTTCTGAGGATTATATACTGTCTATGTACAAAGTGGTTTCCATTAGTACAGCTTCTGGACCTTTCTTCATTATCCTACTGGTTTGGCAATCCATTGAAATGCAAAAGAATGATGCAAATCCTTGCAAACTTTGAGAAAGAGCTTACTTACTACAGAGCAAGACGGACAGGCTTGGCAAGAGAAAACTGAAATGTTATATGTGCCTCCGTGATCCCACATACAGCTGATAACTCACATTTTTTCCTGTTGAACTTGACACCGATCCCTTATTTCCATGGTTCCTACTTAACAGCCCCTTTGCACCAGACCCCAAGCTCACCCTCTTGCTTTCTTCCATGCTGCTGCTTTAAGTGCCCCTGCATCTTTTCTTTCTTTCAAAACCTTTCCCGAGATAAATCCTTCAATATTTATATGCACAGCAATATGCCAAAGTCAGAAGCATTTCCTTGTATTCATTAAAATATCCTGACTTTCTTTTTCACTTCTAGATAATGTATAGTTTTTCATCTTGTGTTTTAATTAGCTCAAGTACTTTAAGCCAGTTATTTATAGCCCATGAGAGCGTTTTTTTTTTCAGGGTGAATTTATTTAAGCTAGAGAAAGGATTGCTATAAAGTGTCTGTGATGTCCCTTAAAGAGTAGAGTTCAGAGCTGACAATATTGGTTGCAAAGAGCTATAACTGGTGCAGTGGGACAGTGTTTCTATACTTCATGTCAGAGAAGGCCTGTTGGTAGGGGAAAAAAAAATAACATGGGAGTTGGAGCTCACGAGATACTTATCATCTTTCTGCCTAAGCTGACTTAAGAAGTTGCTTCTCATTCCTGTCCCCTGTGCTGTAGTCTGTCTTTTGCCACAACAGCATGACTGTTTGGGTGCTGTAAACCCGATCACTGGAATGATCCGTATTAAAAAGAACCCTCTAAAACCGCCAAGCCAGTAATGCTACACAATACTTTAAGAGCCTAAAGCCTTTATCAGTTAAACGGACCTCCTGGAATTGTGAATGAGAAGATGCACCCTATCCCTATCCTGAAAGTCATTGATTTTGGGTTCTTGCAGGTCATCTATATGTGAATTATCTCATCTAGTGCTCTGATGCATTGTATATTCAAATTGCAATGTTTTCCTTCTTGGAAAGGTGTGCTATACACATATTTCACATGCTCATTGTTCACCACTGAATAAATAGCCTATTCTCTCACACGGCTATTCAGATTCTTAGTCAAATTTTCCCTGTGCTCTCAGGAGCTCTGGCCATCTCTAATCAGGAACAGCCCTACTGCTTACCCTTTCATAACTCCAAACCTTTGAAGAGCAACATAAATGTTAATTAATTAACTCTCACCTCACTCCTCTGATGTAAATAACAGCATCATTTTCCCTTTCTGTTTAAATGAGAATGTTAAAGCAGAAATGAAGTGACTTGCCTAAGGTTATGCAGAAAATTAATGGCAGAAGAAAGATTAGCATTCTTAGGGCACTTAGGGCTTGTCTACTGAGGAAAGCTCACTGACACAACTGCTGTGCATCATTTGTCCCACAACAGCTATTCCAAGAGAGGCCTGTATGCAAGCGTGCTATTAAAAGACAGAAAAGTGCTTTTATTCTGGTGTTAATTATGTTCTGTCATGGCAAGGTCGTTATTTTGGAATAAAACCCCTCATGGCCCACAGTAAATGCCCACTCAGTGAGCTGTCCTCATCTAGTTGTTCTCACAAATTTCTTGTGCAGGTGAATTGTAAACTCTGAACTCTTCTCAAAAAGAGCAATGCAACCCCTAACCTAGTTGCTTGTTACTTAATTGTAAAGGCCTCAAAACCTTTATGCTTCTGCATAAGGCAAGGACACGC
>JAWLRI010000563.1:2020942-2042009 GCA_034781795.1 Crypturellus tataupa
GGAAGTTTCGGCTCCGCTCGCCGCTTTCGGCGCCCCGGCGGGGCCGCGGCTCGCTGCTTCCCATGGGAAGGGGCAGGACGGCGGTCGCCTTCGCCAGGCGGGCTCTGCCCTCCCCGTTCCGCCGAGTGCCGGCGCCCGCTTCCTCGTGCGTCGTTCAAAAGCGAAGGTGACGCGCGGGCAGCGAGCGGAGCGCGAGGGGCTGCCGCCGCCGGCGCGTGGCGGAGCGGCGAGACGGCATGGGTGGCAGTGGCTCAACTTCCATGAGGATCTCCTTGTGTAACCTTGGCTACGGCAGCGGCGCGTCTCGGGTGCCGCGGGGGACGCCGCTCTTCTTGTTAAGCCCCCTAAATGTGTGTTCCTCTTCAGCAAAATTATTTATATTTATATATATTTTGTAAAAATTAGTGCATGCATTTAATGTGTTAGCAGCTCCGCTTCGGCGAGCCCTTTGCCGCCGGCCGGCCGCGGCGATGCAAATTCTCTTTGAGGGCGAAGGTGTCGGGTTTCATTAGCTTCCAGATCCCTGTGGATGCCCTAAGATTGGCACTCGCTTTGGAAAGCAGCCCTTTCACGGAGGTCCTTTTCTTCCCCTCCTTAATTGTGGGAATCGAGCATTAGCATCCTTGAAATTAAAGGCTTAGAGTGGTTTTACGCATGGGAAAACAGCCCCCGCTCACCCCACGGTCGCTGCCCGCGGTCCGCGCTCCCCGGATCGCGTGCGCCTGCCCGTGCCCTTGTGGGGAGTCCGGCCGCTCCTTCCGTGGACGGAGGGTCTCCGTAAGCCGGTCCTCGGCTGCCTTTCCATGGGCTGGTGGGAGAGAAAGGTGGAAGGAGCAGGGAAGAGTTTTACGGCAGCTGTAACACACTTGGAAGTTGTGTTTCGCTGTCAAGGCTTTTACGCCGGAGGCCATCAGACGTCATGCCCATTACTAATCCAGAAACGCTGTGGGAATCCAAGGATTTTCTCGTTTTTGAACTTAGGAAAACGTGTTGCGCGGTCTGTTTGGGTGAAGCGCAAGCGTGACCTTCCAGATTGGAGGTTGTGTGTAAATCCTCCGTCTTCTCCGGTGTGCGATGGGCAGCTGGGAGCGCTTCCCTCCCGCAGGGCAGCCCCGGGGCCGCTCGACGAAGACCTGCGCCCAGTCGCTCAGTGGTGCCCAACGTGCTACAAAGGCCCCTAGCCCTAGTGTGACTCCTTGGGATGCGCTACCGGGCGCCCGGTTGTGGCCCGGAGAACTTTCTAGATCGTGGCTGGATGGTGGCGGAGCGGCGCCGCAGCTGCGACTGCCCTGCGCGATGGCAGAAAGTTGAGTTGGGTGACTAAGACGTGCAGGTGGGGAGGAGGGCTCCCGCGCGGCGCGGAGCGAGGCGGGAGCTGCCGTAGGGAACAGGAATTCCGCAGGGAAATACCGAACTCCAACTTTCTCTGCAGTACAGTGCAAACACTGGCACTTCACTTGAGCACGTTTGGTGCCAGTGTGGGCATTTCTCCCTCTGAGATTCATTTCAAGTATTTTGATGATGGAAATTTATGAATAACTTTTGAGTAGCTGCTGTTCTAAAACCACCTGCGAATGTGGCTTCTCTTTTCAAGTTTTCAGAGTGCCCTTTTTTTTTTTTTTATTGCATTACAAGCGTGCTGCTACTCTCTGCACCACTTCTTGTCGGTGCGTAGCTTTTGTTTTTTCCTCAGTTTTGTAAATGCATCCCAAACGTGTTCCTTGAGCTTTCTATTTCATTTCAGAATTAATTCCACTGTTGTAGACATACTTTATTTCTAAGGTTGGAATAATTTATGTTATTAAAGCAGTTAATGTAGGTTTTATTCTCCTTTGAAAGCCTTTTGGTTACTTTAATTTTCAGTGAGATTGCTTTATTCCAGGAAAGGAAGATAATTTTGGAAATATGTTGGGAAAATGAGCTGGGCGAGTCAGGAAAAAAAGGTTGAGGTCCATCTGAATTTCCTTTCTCTTCTGCTTTTTGCTTTGTCCTGTAGGATGACTATTGTAGGCAAGAAAAAAGGAAAAGTTTCCTCCATATCAGTAGTTTAATCCTTTCAGCCAGGGGACTGCTGCTAACTATTCAGTTCTTACAACTACTGGCTAGAGATCCTGGGTACCCTACTGGGGTGAACAAGCAGCTGGGTTCTCCCCTCATCAAAATTTTGGTCACACAAGTTGGTTTCCCTAATGCTGACATTTTCACAGGTTTAAATTTATTCTCATTGAATATACTTTTGGCTGCTTGACCAACTGTTATGTTCTGTTGTTTTCTTGACTTGCTTAGTTTCTCCCAGACTCCCTTTATTGCTCAGCAGCTCCTTAAATTAAACAATAAAAAGTTGAAAAAGTTTGTTTTCATTTGAATATCTCTTTGCATTCTGCTTTGTCTGCTTCGTTATCTGTTTTTAGATTGTTTTGTTTGCTTTCATAGGAGTGGATTTTCTTGAGCTCAGAACATAAGATGGGGTATTTTTTTAATATCAGTTGGACTTTTACTCTTTTAGCATGTCTTTTCCTGAAGTGAGATTGCTTATATGTAATGTGCAATGACTTTTCAGATTGTTTATGGGAAATTCTCTTTTTTTCTCTTGGTTTTCTAAAAGGTGGAAAATTCTGAGACCTGTTGGTTAGCTTTTTGTTAATAATTAGCAATAATAAGTACAGCCAGTCGGTTTTATCAGTGAATGTATGTTTATTCAAAAATCTCTTAGATCTGACTTAACTGATCTGGCATGTAAAACTAATCATATGTTAAATATCTTTCTGCGAGTGAGTGCAAAAAGTATTATAGTGCGCTGTATTTTTGTGTTTCCAGGGAGATATGACTTCAGTGGCTTGATTTCAAGTATACATCTCCAAGTAGGAACTTTAGATAGTCTAATCTTTAAATTTCACTGAGTGCAGCTTAATGTTTGAATGAGGGCTATCAAGCTGAATGTTTTTAAAGTGGCATTTTTTCGACTGTATAAGAAATGAGACAGACTCTGTTTAATGAAAAGACTATCAGTTTTTCTCTGGGTTTGGAGCCTTACCAGGTGAGGCTGAGTGGCAATAATGTGTTTTTGACTAATTCCTTGTGCTCTTTCTTTTCTTTTTTTCTTTTTTATTTTTTTTAATTACATCCTCAAACAACTGGTAGTGCCAGACTATCCTGGTCTGTAACAGCTTCAGTGTTTGAATTTTTGGTAGTGGTTTTGTACTCTGAGGTTTGGAAACCCTTTAGGAGTTGCAGGGATGCTTAAACTTGTTGTTTTGCTGTGTATTTAAACAGGAGTGCGCAGATAAAGTGGTTAGCTGTCTGTCTTCTAACTTGGAAAATTAAATATGAGCTGTTGATCTCTTTCTTACGTTTTTGAAAGGTGTGTTGTTTGAATTCTCGTGTGGATTCTACCATGCGTTTTGTGTGTAAAGTGAAACTAAGTATTTATAAACTTTTATTTTCTTGATGGTAATATTCTTTAAAGATCATTTCATGGAAATGGGGGCACCCTTCTATTTTTTCATAATTTCCTTAGCTGGTGAAGTGTGTGGTGACGGACTGAACATTCCTCAGTGTTGCTAGAAAGGCCGACAGCAGTAAGTGGCCCATGTCTTGCAAACCTGTGCGTGAGCTGTAGGACCAGAATCAATCCTCTTTGGAACCCATTGTCTCTTCATAGTGCCCAAGTGCTTCGTAGTGTTGCAGGTGCTGCAGAGCAAGTGTGATGTTTCATATCGAGATCTTTTCTTGTTCCATGTACAGATCGTGTGTGTCTGTCTGGAAGAGCAACCACGTTTCTGAAACATGTAGGGTTTTACTGAACCGCTGTGAATGCGGATTGTTTAAAAAGATGATGCCGCACGGAAGAGTTGCCACTGTGGATGTTGGTGAATGTTTAGTCCTCTATTTTTTATGTAAACCTGTTTTTGCCTTTGGGCTTAGAGTCTGTACAATGGGAAGAATATTTTCCTCAGATTTTTAAATATTAGTGAAGTGTTTTTGAAGACTGTTTAATTTTTGGCTACCTGTTCCCCCCAGGTAAATAAAAATTTAATTTCCACCACTAGCATATAGGTTTGTTTTGAAATCAGATTGCTCTTTGATTCCTTATGGTTTGCCTTTGCTGCTCAAAAACACCTTGGTGATTTTAACTTTATTTATTTGCTTGTTGGCTAACCTTTCGAGGTAACTTTTTTCAAAAAAATTTTTTTGAAGTTTGTAGCGCTTCATTTTCCTTTTTTTTTTTTTTTTTTTTGAGAAACTTGCTGATGTTGAATTTATAGGTTAGCATGGACTTTCATCTTATTCATAGTTTCCAGGTGAGCCTGATATGTATCTTGACTCTCCCAATTGTTGATGTTATTATGGATTTACAACAAACTAACCACCATCATGGCTGCACCGAAGCACAGATTAGAAGTTGAGAGTAACTTTAAAAAATTGCTTTTTGATCAATATCTTTCCAATGTTTTTGGAAGACTTGGCTGCGTTCAGTGGGCTGGACTGGTGTCATTTCTGCTTTTGTAGCCTGGCTCTGCTCGCTGGCTGGGCCTCCAGCCACAGGGCACCATGCAGGCACTTTAGGGCACCATCAGCTAAATCAATTGTGTTTTAACCTTTGAATTCGAATGACAGGCTTACCCTGTGCTGATGCAATGTCAAAGGGGATTAATACAGAACTCTTCCTTTTATAGCTGCAGATAAATATCTGTAAAGTAACTGCTGTGGTAGCAGAACTTCTTACACACCAGCTGTTCATGTCAGTAGCTCTGATAGATATCTTGGGCTTTTTTATTAGAGCCAATGCAAACGTTTCTCTCTAAATTTTAACAAGTACTTTTAAACATCTGTATATTGCTGATTTGACCAAAAGTTACATAGTCCTGAGAAAATTTTTCATACTCTTGGAACTTATGTGAAAACACAATTTCATTTATCATCACAAATCTGTTTTTGGCTTGTAATAAGGTCCTTGCCTTCATGCACACTTGAAAAAATCTCCCTCCCTGTGTGTGTGTGTGTTCTCTGAAGCACTCGGAGCAGGTCTGTGACAACTTGTGTTTTAAGAAAGGCTGTTATTTCATAGCTTGCTTTCTTTCTTTCTCAGAAAGTTAATCCAGTTCAAAATGGGTATCTGTGAGGCCTTGTCACTCAGTCACTGCACTGGCAAATTATTTGGCAAAGTAAATTTCTGGGTGAAGGTTTTGGTAGTTAAATCCCCAAATCTCCATGGCTAGAATTTCAGCGATGCTTCTTCAGACGGATTTAGTCTGGTCTCCTGCAGAGGATGTTCCCCCTCAAAAATGTGATTTGTTGGTTTGGACCCTTATGACCACTGAGAACAAGATCACATCTGATGAGCTCCTAGGGGGAAATTTCCAGTTTAGCTTCCTTCAGAAGAAATAGTTTATGCACACCCAAACTGCAGCCAAGTAAAATGTTTAGGAGCATGATTAAGCAATGAAGAGGCTGATCCAGAGATTGTGGTGTGTCCCTCCATCCCTGGAGATTTTTAAAGTTTAACTGAGAAAGGCTTGGAGCAACTCTATTTACTTGGAAGTTTGCCCGGTGAGGAGCGGGAGATTGGACTCGCATCCAGCCACTTCCTCCGCGCTCACTTGGTGACTCTGGGCTCTGCATTAAGTGACAGTAGCCGGGGGACTTAAGTGTGGTGCTCTTCAAAATGCTGATACAGATTAAACTGTCTTTTAAAAATTCAGAACGTGCTGGTAGCACAATTTTTGTGACTGACTTGAAATGGTGTCTCCTTTGGTTTGCACTACCAGCGGTGTCAGGTAGTTCCCTAATTTTGGCTATCGGATTGCAAACCTGTAACAGGAAACCTGATTTCCTTTATCTGTGAGTGCTCAAAGGGAGGAAGCTTATTTTTTTTCTGTGAAAGGCCAGTGTAAGAGGAAACATGCACATCTTGGCCTTTTTTTTTTGAACAGGGCCACAACATAAATTTGTTCTTGCTCAAGAAATTGTTTGTGGCAGAAGTCAGACTTTTTTCAGTGCTGAACCGGGACGTGAGTTTGTGCTTTAGAAGTGGGCAATTGGTGGGCAGTGAGACTTTAACTGAAGGTTTAACAAACACGTTACTGCTGCACAAAACCCTTGCAGCTTTTATCTCTGATCCAGCTGAAAATCTTTTTATTTCCTTTTTCTAGTCAAGTCTTCTCACCTTTTGAATTCTCAGTCTGGTTTATTTAATGTTCTAAGAATGAATGTTCTGCCCGGTTAAACAAGAAGCACTGCCAAGATTTAATTTTTTTTTTCCTGTATGCCAAAGTCTTTTGCAACCCATATTTTAATTGATATATTTGTTGCTATTTTGAAGGTATCATTACTTGTGTCTAATAGAAGGTGATACTAGACCCTACCAAATAAATCTGAAGAGGATCTTCCCCACTTCTGCTGGAGTCAGTCAGGGTTTTGAATGCTGTGTGTTGATTTTGTGCAAATTGGGAAGACCAAAAGGGCATTTTGTACTTTTTTTCATGCTGAATGGCTGCGTGACTGTGCAAGGGAAAGTCATGTTTTAACATTCTCATGCCTTGAAAATAAACTTTTATCTTTATGAATGACACGACCCTGGCAATGATTATTTTCTTTGCAAATGTATTTAACAGCTTGTTGCATAAATCATGATAAAATAGTTCAGTAAAGGCTGCTGTATTGATTATACAGGAGCCTGAATAAAGACTGAAAGCTGATGCTTTCCCTCAGCTTTTTCTAAAGCAAACATTTAGAAGAGAGAAAAGCAAGGAGCTACGTATGCAAAAGCTATTTAGTTTGTCCTTACCCTGGGTGCTTTTCTCATTACTCTTCCCCTGCCCTTCCTTTGCAGTCGCTGAAGAAGGCCGTGCTGACAGGAAGGCAGGTTTTAAATGTCCCACTTGGGTTTCTGCTTTGTCTTGCACGGCTGCCAGCGACCTGTACTTGACATAACTCTGGAAATTCCTGTGGTGTCCTGAGTCCAGTGTTGTTTACTGCCGTGCCATTCAGAAAGGCTGCAGGAGAACCAGGAGAGCTCTTGTTGGGTTGTTGGAGTGCCTCTTGTCAATATCCACAGGAGAAAAATGCAAACATAGTCTTAAAACAAGACCCATGCTTCCAAAGCAAGTCTTTTTATTATTATTATTTTTTTCTGTTTTCTGGCTAGACTAAGCCAGAAGAGCTGCAGAGCTACATTTTTATTATTTTTATTATATATTAAAATTGTCAGGACTTTCTGTTTTAATTCTGGACTACTGTAGTTTAAGCCAGAAAAAAAATAAGGTTAACAAATATGCTAAATGAAATTAGAAAAAAGAAAAGAGGTTACTCTGTCCTCAAGCGGCAGTGTGAAAGATTTAGGTATGAACATGCAACAGTGCTGTGGATTCCAATTTCTGCTTGTATGTGTATTGTTGATACAGTAACGATTTTCAAATTTGTTGCTAATTTAAAACATATTTTCAATAAAAACAAAGGTATAATAATAAACAGTAATTTAAAAAATACAACGGATGAGCATCCTTCCCAATATTTAACAGAAGTTTTGGCCATTATAGGGTGCTTGCAGGCATTGTAAAATCTCAGCTTTGTGTGTGTGAGTCAGTGCTCACCTGCCTGAGCAGCTGAACTGGGGTGTTCCATCCGTGCGTAGCTGAGGTATTGTTTTGTTCTTGAGTCTTAAATATAGTCACTTGCCTCAAACTGCCAACGACTTCATGCCTGCCAAAGGCAGGAGTGCAAAGGCTGTGAATGTGCTCTTTAAGTAAGTGATATAATACCAATCTTCTGGAAATTGGAAAATGCAGTCAATCCAGTTTAGAACAACATAACAGTTGTGCAGAGCCAGCAGCATGAAAAAAACTAGTGTGCAAGGTAAAATGTCCCCTTGTAGGTGTTGAGGGGCAGGAAAAAGTGCTCAGAGATAGAAAACTGACTATCTGCTGGGGGAGGGCATCTTTCCTCAAATGTGGGTAATCTATGCTTTATTTAAACAGAAAACCCCAAGTTATATATTGCAATTACTGTATAGGCTCAATTCTGTTGCTGTCTAACTTTAGGTGAGAGGTGTCCTCACATTCTTGAGAGAGTCAAGTGACTTGGAGCCTAAAAAGCCAGGCCTCGCAAATTGATAAAAGCAGAGAGATTACAGAGCTGTTGAAGGAATTTGTATTTTTAGATAAAATTCCCATTTCATCTTTCAGTTATGCGTAATAGGAAGATGCGATTAGGTTATCGAGGACAAACCTTGAAAAAGTAGCTGAAGCAGAAAGCTAATGCACAAATTTAAAATTAAGTAGCACTTTGGTCTTTTTTTGGTTTGAAACAGATTGGAGGGTAGTGATGGGAACACTGACTGATCCCAATAGGAGTTGTTAGGTTAGTGACCATTTAGCAAAGGTTGGCTTCAGGTGAAGAGGAAGTGGAAGGATTGTAATGTTAATTCCTGTACAGCTGTCAGCTCTAATGTGGAGGAGAGAAAGATTTTTCTCTTAGAAAGATGAGATGAGCTTTATTTAAGAGTGCATTAAAACATCCAGGACAAGCAAAGCTGAGGCATAGATTGTAGTAAATAGCATCACTGAAAAAGTGTTTTGGATTATTTTAAATATTGTAGCTGAGACTATGAAGAATGATTCATATTCTCTCCATTTCTTCCTCCTGTCTTCCCTTTTTCTGCATGTTGCAATTTAGAAAAGAAGGGTCCAGAGATGTCAAGTTGGAAATTGAGCAAAGAGCTGAAAATGTAGTCAACTACATTTGACTCCCTCCTACATTGAGGTGGGAGAGGAATGGGGGCAGGTCTTTACAAATGAGGCCGAGTTCATTACTTCTGACCAGTTTCATGTATCTGAGGGCTGCTTTCTCCAGAATTGACTAGCTTCTCTGCAGGCCGTATCAGATAGAGCTGAGACCTGGCTTTGTATTACAGCCATTTGCAACAGCAGTGGGAGGTTTCCTGCAAAAACTGTTAGTAAACAAAGACAAGTATTGACTTGAACACAGCTTAAAGGTTTTAATTAGTTCTGGCTTGAAGTTTAGCTAGGAATTAGGGATGGAACTTCACTGCAAGTGCCAGGTAAGTTATAGTATTTTATTTTGCACAGTCCTTTGTGTTTTTTACATGGAGAAGGAAAGAGGGTTTGTGGAGCAGTGCTGCACTATTTCAGTCACATTTTACAGGTGGCAGTAAAAACCTCGTGGCTCTGCTACACTGTGTGGGTGTTACATGCATATGCTTGCAAGTAAAGTAGTTTAATGCTTGCTTTTAATAGTACTTTTGAAAATGAAGTAATTATGTATGCAGTATAATGCAAAGTACCCTTAAATAGTGGTTGATTTCTGTATTACACTGTTTTCTTGTTGCGGATAGAGGTACAAAAGCCTCTCCATGTTAAAGGTTCAAAGCATCCTTGACAGGTGGGAAAATCTGCCTTTATTTTTTTTTATTTTTATTTTTTTTGCATTAGTGCTGAATGACTGTTCATTTTGCACTGTTTCTGGCTTAAGAATAGCAGTAGCAGTGGATATCTTGCCGTAACCTTTCTTTGGCCTCACCTTTCAGCTTTTGAAACATATGAAAGCCTCAGCGGGACTAGTTATTTGAGTACTGTACCCTGGGTCATCAAGGCAATATGTTGTTTGAATGTTATTTCTGTGTTCAAGACTTGGAACCAGCTTGTTAGAAAACCACTGCTACCTTCAGTTGGTCACCATGTGAATTAGTCCCGAATGTCATTACGATGAGTGTGTGCGGTGGTGGTAAAACTTAGTAAAACTTCTTTTGAAGTTGAGCTGCTGTCATATCTTAGTGAATGGTTGCACTGAAAAGTTGCTGTCTTGCCCTGAGGAATTGCTGAGTGCTGAAACTCAGCCCTTGAGCTGCAGCTCCCCTCGAGGACGGATCATCTGACCTGTCACCCTCCGCTCTGGGAGACCTCTAGGTAGTCAGAGATCTAGCTGCGGGCAGGAGGGACTGTTTCTGCAGCACTATATGTCTCAAGAGCGCTCTCATGCCCTTTTCTCTTCAAGTGAATGAAGGGCTTTTGTCCCAATCTCATGATTCTGTGAAGAGGGAAACTGCTCTGCCCATTGATGGGAGCTAGCAGGCCCGTCGTATGGGGCCTCGTGTTCCTTTGCTGCGTTTGCCCGCACTCCTCCTGCTCCCTGTGAGCAGTCCCTAGCCCTGTGGGCCCTCCTGTGCTGTGCCCAGTGCTGCCTGAGGCCTTCTCATCAAGCCCTGAGCAAAACTGGACCAGGGAATGTGGGATAACTTAGTAGCATGGGCAGGAACAGCTTGGAGCTCTGACCTGTGTGCTGACCTTGCTGTATTGACTACCCCAGCTGTAGCGCTGTGCGCCTGCACGGGCGTAGGGTGGGTTTGCAGCCTGTGTCTGGCTGCGTTTAAGGGCAGCAGTGCAGCCTTGCACGGGAGCTGTGAGTCCCTGCTGCCGGGAGCAGTGCTGAGCTAGTGCGGCTGGAGCGCCTCTGGTTCTGCTGTCAGTCTGGTAGCCTCGGCACGGAGCCTGGAAGATGAATGGGGACAGCGTCAGAGGTGGGTTCTCCAAATTAAAGTAATAGTGGAATAAATTGCTTTGGGTGTTCGTTGTCTGCCTAGCTTCCTTGTGCATCTGGTGCCCTAGCAATAAAATGAGAGAGAGCGTCTGCAAAATCATAAGAGTGAAACAGACTACACACAAAATGAGTTAACAAAATACTTACTTATAAGAAGTTGTTAATTCTAAGGCCACCAAAAATGTATTACATTAAGTCTGCATTAATATCCAGTGTGACTTCTGAAGTTGTACCCAGGAAGGGTTTTATTTAAAAGCTGCATCTGAAGTACTGCCTGGCTGCACTGGAGTCGCAGCCTGTTCTCCAGTCTCTCTGCAGACAGTTTGTTTTGCTAGAGCTGGTGAATGGGCCTCACGTGGTGCTTACTGCAGCACTCTTCCAGTTTTTAGTTTTAGCCCAGTCCTAGTGCTGCGTGGATGATGTTCTTCAGCTTAAAGCGAAGCCTGGCTACATCTGTACCTCATCCAGTTGATACTAGGCTAAGGGATGCAGGAGCTGCATGTGCTGTCTGGGTAAGTGGTGGAGGAGGCCTCTCTGGCTTGAGGTCCATCAGCAGAGGGCCTGAAAAAGGAGCCTTCCTGACTTGGGAAAGATGTCGCATCCCCTGTACTTGTAACGCTTTTGAATATTGCAGAATAAGGCTGCGGGTGAATTGGGAACATTAATGCCATCATCATCCAGTTCTGTCATAAAGTTGGCACCTTTGTCAGCCGCTCAGCATGAATCAGCACGGCAACATTGGGCTGCAGAGCTGCAGCGCATAACGCTTTCTCTCCTCTACTCTGTAAAAGAAGAGAGAAGAATAGCACAGAGCTGTAATCAGTTGGGGGGCCGAGGATGCAGTAACGAAGCCAAACCTTTGTTCATAGCACAAAGCCAAACTGCTGCGGTTCAGTGATACTGCAAGTAGGGCTTCAGGACTTCCAATGTGTGGTTAAAAAAAAAAGTGCAGTGTAGTGGCAACATCGTGCAAAATACAGAGCTTTTCTAGTAATGACTGTGAAACCGTGACTTCAGTCAAAAATGTTTTTCAGATGACTTTACAGGTGTTCAAGCAAGTTTACTTTTTAGTTTTATTCATAGCTTGTAAATAACTTAAGTACTATTTGCTTTTGTTCAGCACTTGCATGATTAAAAAGGTATTTGGCATGTGTTTTGCAACCACTATTGTCTGAAGCTATGGAAGTATGTTTTTTAGATGTGGTAAGCCCTAATCTTCATTATATTTATCTTTGTTTTGTTTATCATCATTTTTAATGCTGTGCCAAAAATAATGTCTAATTCTCTAAAGGGAAAAAATGGTTCAGCTCTAGTGAAGCAGATTTTTTTGTGAGTTCTCTTTAAGGTTTTTTGATAGATTAGAGAATTTGTTTTGTATATAAATTATTTTAAATTGCAACATAAAGAATGTGCTTTTTTCCATCTGTCTTAGTAGACATGGTGGGGAAATTGCATATGTAAACGAGTTCAGGAGGAGATTCAAAGTTCCCAATAAATGAATTCCAATTTTACCATAAGCTGCTATTTGTGTTTCAAGACATGAACTGGTTTCATGTGTTAAAATCTTCTGGTCTTTCATTAAAAATTTTTGTAAAAAGGAGAAATGTACTTTTTTTAGGTTTGTGACTAAACTTTAATTTCACGTAAAATTTGGAGATAGGATCCACTGGCATCTCCTATTTGGCTGAAAACTAAGTAGTGTCCTCGATTTTACAGTTTTAAAAGATGCTTGGTGGGGAGTTCTGCTGTTGTTTCAATGGTGGGAAACTTCTAACAAAATGCTTGGAAAGGATATAGCTTCAGATACAAGCTGCCTTTCTTATTTTCAGCAGTTTACAAAAATATTTTCATAGAAATGCTATGTATTTTTTTTTATTGGTAACACTTAGAGGTTTTTTTGTTTCTTTTAGTGTCCATCCAGCCTCCCTTGTACAGTGCTTCTAAACGGGAGTGTCCTCTGCTTACATTTCCTACAAGCTGAGGAGTTGCTCCATGGCTTGTTTTTTGGTTTTCATCACTTTCATCTGTGTTTATGGTATGGTAGTGCCTAGAGCCATGATGCAAAACCCACAAAATACAGTGCACGTATGTCTCGCATTCGGCACACGGTGTGGATATATAGACTCTCGCATCTTAGGGAAGCTTACTTTTGCTGACTGTGCACATCGGATTAAATCTTGGAGCTTGTCTAGTCCAACCTCCCTGCTCCAAACAGGGTCATGTGCAGCGCGTTTGCTCGGGACCTTGTCCAGTCAGGCTGGATGGACATTCCCCAAGTGCTGTTGCAACCTGTTCCAGTGTTCAACCATCCTTTCAGTGTTACTTGCTATGCTTAAGCTGATTCTCATCTTTTTACAAGATGGTTTCTGATGTTTAACGTGTTGCAATTGTAAGTTCTTCTGAACACACTTAAGCCCCATGCCTTTTGAGTCAGAGAAAAAGATTTTTGAGGATGCTATTCAGAAATTGTCCTGCACTGATTGATTTTTCTTGGTTTTTCATGAACTGCATAGCAACTGAAAGTTAGAGCTGCTCACTGGATATCTCCATGAGATAGTTAAACAGAATGACAGATTTACTTTTCGATCTACTTACCTGACCATCTTCTAAAGACCATCATATCCCTTCGACCTGCTTGTGTGTAGAAGCAGGTGACATAGCCTCTCTGCAGGTGCACAGAGAAAGGGCCACTCTTTGTGGCCAAATGTTTGATTACCAATATTTGACTACCTCCATTGAGGAAGACTTTATCGTAACATATAACTGCAGTTGTGCTTGCAGAAACTTCTGTTGCCTTTCTTCTCAGAGGTGTTTAATGACAGGGTGAGTCACTGCCATGACTTCCCTTTAGGTAGGTGTCGACAGCTCTACGAGTCCCCCTTCCCACCTCAAGCCTTCCCTGAGTAACGGGGCCTGTCCTTTGAGCTGGGGAGACGCAGAGCACTGACCAGCACTGCAAGGCAAATATTGCACATTACTCTGTCTTCCCTATGCTGTGATTTGGTGTATTTTATTCCTAGATGTGTGAGACACCTTTAATTACTCTTTTAAACATATGGTTTGCTTGCATTGCCTAACATGGCATAGGTTTTCTAATTTGCAATCAGGCTTGAGATTCAGGCTGGTGGTGTTCATGAGAGATGTAATCCATATATTTCTCTGTTCTTTGAAGTTTTTTTCTTCAAAATTGAGCTGGGGAGTCAATAGTACCTCATTTTGGTTATTTTGCCTCTTTTTTTCCTTGTGTGGCATGGTAAGTTGGTGTACATTGTATTCCTTGAACATAACCATCAAACAGATCATTGTCCAAGTTTCAATGGGAAAAATGAATTTTCTGCCTGCTTTATTCCTAGTATCAACTTCTGATGTATAAATTACCATTTGTTTGATGTGCCTGCAAGGATGCACTTCATATTTTACTGTGTAGTAGTTAAAATCAATAAAGCTTATGGTAGAATAAATGTCTCTGTGAGAAATGTGGAAGTGGCTGTGCTTGGAGGTAGTGAGTAGGGGAAGGAGGTGAGGGGAGAGGAGACCAAGAATAAATCTCTGTCCAGGGTGACCTAAACCCTTGTGCTTGGTAGCATTTCCAATTACAGGACTGTGATTTTAGTCAGAGCCCAACTTCAGCTAAGCCTTGTCAGGGCTTAGTTGTGGTTTTGTCGTGGTACTGCTTGTCCCAAGGGCTTCATTTCCAATATGTCCTGTAGGATTTCAGGACATGAGGACAACTCGGCTTGCAGCTTTTACTTGTCACGGCAGCCTTGTCCTTAACCTCCAAAGAAGCATTTGTCTGGAGTAGCTGCGTCTAGTTGAGCCACTCTTGCCTACCTTTTCTGTTAGACTGATGCAGGTTGAGCGTTGATGGGTGAAGAAATATAAACTGTGTATATTTGAATGGCTATATACCAATTATATTATTCTTTTTTCTTTAAATCTGCCATGAAATTAAGTGGGACATAACACAAAGCTTCAAGTAACCTCACTTTCCTATTTGCTACAGTTTATTTTTATAGCATGAGGAAGGAAGATGGATTTTTTTTTTTTTTTTTTTGGACACATGTACATGATAAACCTATTCTTGTAATGGACCCGCAACTTGCTTTCTGCAGTTACAAATTACTTGTACAAGCTTTTGCTGAGTGATGATTTCTGCACTAATGATCTGTCTTCTGAAACAACTTGTTCATTAGAGTAGTCTCCAGTAGTCTGTTAATACTGCAGTCAAAGCTGCGTTTGGGCATTTTTTTCTTTAAACAGCCCAAGTAGTAGATGTCTCCTTTTCTTTCTCCCTCTCCCTTCATTCTTAAGCCAGCTTCACATTAACCTGGATTTTCCTTGCTGTTCTAATGTTGTCACCTAAAGAAAAGGAATTCTCCTGTGTTCATCATTACAGACTTTCAAAAGTCTGAAGCTATTAAATGCATTTCTTACAGACACTTCACTGTCCAGGAGCTTTGAAAGTAACACTGGGTGTAAACAGACCTCTTGGTCAAGATGGTAGTATAGCTAATGGTTCTATATTCCACTTTTTTAAAGCGTATGCTGTTTTTTTTATGGTTCATATTCCTAGTCTTACTGTTAAAGTAATATTTTTACCAAGCTCATTTCAAGTAGAACTCAAACTTGTGGCAGCCTACATTTTTGGTTAATGCACATAATCCACAAATTTCCAGGAGAAAGCGATGTTGCATATTTGGGCAGGGAATCTCTGTCTACCTTAATTTATATGTAGTAAGTGACTTTGACTAAGGAAGCTGCAAAGGGTATCTATTGCTCAGAAGACAGATAAGCACCTGCTGAAAATTGCAGTATGGTAAAGTTGAATTATCTTTTTTTTTTTTTTTTTTTTTTTTACCCTCTCACCTTTTTTTGTCGCCTTCCCTCTCACTAGTTTTTTGTCATTATCTACTTTTACATAAAAAAATAATAGAATGGATAAAAAACATTATTTATCCTGAAGGTGGCTTTAGGATAGGAGAAGTTTGTCTGTGGGGGGGGAGGAATAATGCAAAAGCTGCTTTCTGTCATTTGATTTCTTCTAGCTGTGGCCTAGACAGGATGAGCATCTAGTGTGTGTCCTGTTGGAATTCCTTGGTTAAGCTGGATGTCTTCTTTTACTTTTGCTAGAAAGGTTAAATAGAATCATAGAATGCCTAAGGTTGGAAGGGACCTCTAGAGGTCATCTAGTCCAACCCCAAATCTGGAGGTCTTGCTGCTTGCATTTGCATTTCACTGTATGTGAAATACAGGTGTAATTATAGAAATTAAGCCTACTTTAAAGGAACTGCAGAGAAAGTGAATTCTGCCATGGCTCTCATTAGCACCTCACTTTACAACTGGCAAACCCGAGGAAATAATCTAGCAAAAGCACCACCAAAAAAAAAAAAAAAACCCAAAAAGCTAAAAACACGAAAAAGAGAGAAAATCCTTGTGCTGAAGCTAGCTGAGTGTCCCTGTGAGCCGGCAGTGCTGCTGTCCCCTTCCACGCGCTCCAGGAAGGTCCCCTGTGTCCCACTGCTGCGCGCGCACGTGGTGCTGCTGGGGCAGAGGCCTCCGCGCTGGAGCAGGAGCAGCCCGTGGGCCCTGGCTGGGCAGTGAATGCCCTCCCTGTGCGTCCTGCCTCGAACTGCTAGGGGTGCTTGTGCTTGAATGCGTGACACTTCATAAATTTAGTATTTTAGTTGCTTCTAACTTCACCCAACTGTAGTCTAAACCTTGTTCGTGGCGTGGGCTGCAGACTCATTTTTTTAAAACCTGAATAAATAAAAGAGATTATTATTATTATTATTATTATTCTCACTATATTTTTATTTTATTTTTTGCTGGGAGTTGCAGTATAACGTTATGCACCCAGGTTATGTACGCCTATATATAGGGATGTATTATTTTTGAAGGTCTCTCTTAAGATGATGCTTTTGAAAAGCAGTGACCTCAATCATCAGGTTCATCCTTTGGCAGCTCCTTCTTTGCATTTTCTTGGTCAGAGAGAATGTGGTACAGAGTTTGTGCTTGTGTGTGTGTGGTGTATTTTTTTTTTTTTTTTCTCCTAAATTTTTAGTAAATAGCGTGGAGGTGGTTGCTGAAAGCTTGATCCCCCTTTGTGCATGTGATTCTGCTGTGGACAAGAGCTGAAGCAATAATTAACTGAGCCACTGACCGATGCCCAGGGTGGAGGGGAGAAATCTGAGGGCGAGGGGAACGTGCTGCTGCTGCTGATTTCTAGCCATGTACAGATTTGAGAGCTGCTATTAAGAAACAGCGGAAAGAAAAAGTTATCTATTTATGCAAAAAAACTCCTTATACAGTCACTATATATAGGAAAAGTAGTAAAAACTAATATTAGAATGTGCATTTCTCTTACAGTCATATTTCTGTAGTTTGACACTGAGGCTGAAAGTGTTTTTAGTTCCTTTTTGTATTCTGTGATAGAGGCTCTTGAATTCTGCTGAGGCATAAACATTTCATGTTTCACACATTACCGGCACTGAACTCTTTGCAAGAGGCAATGTAGCTTGCACAGTCTAAGTAGATCTTGTAGTACCCTGTAAAGTTTAGGTTTAGTTCACTTTCAGAAGGTATAATATGAATAGGTAGGAGGATCATACCTTAACAGGTTCATGCTTCATTTTCTATGTTAATGATATACTGAAAAATACCTGATACCCATTTCTCTGTTCTGATACGTGACCATGAGATCATTTGGCAAGATTTTTAAGAAGAAAATATGCGTTTAAAAAAAAATCTTGTGGCTGATGCTTCATTATTTTGGAGTAAATAATACTGCTGATGTTTGTTTCCAGAGGTTGGGGAAGTGTCTGGATTCCATTGCAGCCAGGCTTCTTTCCAGAGGCTCGTTTGTAGCTTTTTGGTAGAATATTTATGTCTCCTCTACCTCTCTCTAACTTCAATAAAAGCTAGAGTCTAAGAAATACTGTTTGTTTTTGTTTCGCTGTGAAATAATCAGAAGTTGTTGATGCTCTTTTAGATCTCAATAGTAGAAAATGTGATTTTTTTTTCCAAGTAATATTCAGAGAAAAGCAAACTCATTCCAGCTTAATGTGATACGTAGAATATTTTATGCCTTAAAATACCATGTTCGATTGCTTCTCTAGGTATTGGGTTACTTCTAATAATTATTTTATTCTGCTAAGAGTTCACCAGTTGTTTCTTTTAATCAACATAGGTATCTAGCTAGGTCTACCGTCTCTTTAGTAGAGGTGAATAGTTCAGAGTTGAGTTCATCCTGTGCCTGTTTAACTTGCTGTTCTTCCTGGGGGATCAGAAGGGGTGACACTTTAACCAGACCAGGGCACAGACAGGTTGTTCACTGACAGAAGGATCCCGCCAAGAGGGCTGTCTGAGTTTTGAACGAACTGAATTGCTCCAATTAATCTTCTTTTGTGTGACTGAAGAAATATTAAAGCATACGCTGCATCCGTATTTAGGCTTCACTTGTAATTTTATTCAGTTAACCAGTTTGTGCCATGATACAGTGAATTGTTCATGTTATAACTGTGATTAAAAGTTTCTTGGGCAAGTTGCTCAAAAAGGGCGAAGAGGACAAGTTTAAAGTGTTTATTTGGAGAAAAAAAAAGCCTTGAATCTGCTGTAAAATCACATTTTCCACTTCTAATATATTTCAGGTGAGAACTTTCTTTGGACTTGCTCAGATATTAGCTCTGAGAGGAATGGAAATCTGAAGGTTTTCATGAATTTACACCCAGGAGAATTAAGGAACAGGTAAGAATTGACACTTCAGTTGCGTAACCTTTTCTTTTGTGGTTATTTGGCTGTTAATCTAATTTTTTTTTTATTAAGTTTTTTTTTTTCTTCTTCTTGTGAGATATTAAAGTATTTTTTTCTGATAATTTTTTGAAGTGCTCTGGAAAGCTTGCACTGTAAAGAAGCTTAAGCAGAAGTGGGATTGAGAAAAAGACTTCCTCTTTTCAAAGACTTATTCCTTGTTGTATATAACTAAACCATGTCTGGATTTTGTGTGATATTTCAGATAATATAATTTGCTTCTATGGTTGTAGTTAAAGTTGATTTGTTGTAGCTGTTTTTTTTTTTTTTTTTTTTTTTTTTTTTTTTTTTAATGTTTTGTTCTTGACATTCTGAATTTAAGGACTAAAATGAAATAACTTTTCTTCCCTTCTAAAATACATTTTAGGAATTTAGAATGGTCTGGACGCGATGAAAAAGGACAAAATTGACTCAGTAGAGTGACTTTAGACTTTAAAGCTCTTCTGCTTCTACCAAAGAAATTGTAATTACTGCAGTGCAAAGGTTCTAAATACAGGTAGTTTTACATGCTAACATGGATTTGGCTTAACTTCTCTTAAACATGAGGAATTTCTGTGCTTAACTTGATGACAGAGTAAAGGAAAGTACATTGCCTGCATGCAGGTAGATATTTGTGTTTAAAACAAAGCCTTCTAAGGAAGAATAAGAGTGACTTTATGTATATATCCATGGAGTTGATATGAGTACGAATAGCTAAAGTTTTCTTTCCTCCCGTTAGTAGTTTCTAAACAACAGGCAAAATGGTGATATCATCTCTTTTCTTAGTGCTGCCTTTTGAGGAGTACTGAGAAAGTTTCTTCACTGTACTGAACTACTGAATTTGGTCATGCTTCCCTGAAATGATTTATACTTGTATTCGTCTTTAACTGTAATCCGTGCTGCTTCAATAGAAGTACGTTTTCTGAATTTTCAAAACATTTTAGGTAATTGCCATCTAACCAGCCCAGAGATACCCTCATTAATTTCTAGCACGATGGATGGTTATCTTTCTGAATGTTAGTGAGCTAATTTTACGTGGCCAAAGGAACACGATGTGGTCAAGACAGAAAGTTATTTTTGACTTGTAGCTCTAGCTAGACACGCAGGATTGCAAAACCTGCTTACATGCAAGGTTGCATTTCATTTGTTTCCAGTTTTGTGTTTTTTTGCTGTTGGGAGGTACATTTCCCAAAGGTGCTTGTGAAGAGCCTAGGCAAGGTATTTACGACTTAGGGAAGTACCTTTAATGATGAGCAGGGTGCATTGCTTGTCAAATCTCTACCTGAAACTGTGTTACGGCGGGTGTATCTTTGCTGGTGGTGACAGACTGGGGCGCAGTGGCTTCCTCTTGCCGCTGGTTCTCGCTCCGCACGTCCCTTCCAGGCCTGTCACTCAGCACAGGTCACCGAGTCAGTTTGCTGCCTGCATCCTCCCCTCGTATGTGCTTGCGTAACTGGGAGAGAGCAGACGGGCGAGAACCGACACCGAGAGAATTGCTCATGAAACCACATCCTGAAAATAGTGGAGCAGCTAAAGCTGCCTGAGCCTTTTCTCTGAAAGGCCAGCAAAACTCATAAAATACCTTGAAGAGTAAGTAGGAAATGGAAAGGGCAAAGGGACTCGCCTAAAAACCTGAAATTGTATACAACTTTTTGTCCATAAGACAAACAGAACATAGGTTATAACAACAACAACCTTCCCAAGTGGAGTGAAGCTCTACTCTCGTCGTCTGAGACATATCAGGGCCACGATGGTTCTTCTGAAATTCTCTTAGGGTGTTTGTGCACCAAGGCTGCCAAGGGTCACATGGGACCCTGGGAGTTGGTGCGAGACAGGCTTTTCACACAATAAAAAGCTGTTGGATAAGTTAAGCTGCATTTAGAAATGGAATATATAGGTGACATTCTGTTGAAATGCATCATTCCTTTTTTAAGGTGAAATTCTGAATAGAGGGGGTGAACCTATGCAATATTCTTAGTTTAACTTAGCTTAAATTCTGCTGTTTTCTCCGCTCTTACAAAGCTCTATTAGAACTACATGGATATATCCCTGCTAGGGCTATTTATGGCATAATGCTTCTGTCAGTGCATTCCAACAGGTGTGTTGGTTTTGTTTTTTTGACATCCATTTTGCAATTTGGTATGAACACAAGTCTTTACATCTGTATTCCAGTCTAGTTCCGACAAGTTTCTCTCCAGCAGTGGCTGGGTTGAGGTTTTGATGGAATGGCTGCTTGGCAGCGTCTGTCTGTAAACACTTCGGCACTTTCAGCACATAATGTTTTGGGGCAGTCATAGCACAGTTGCATAATCTGAAATTGTGCTTTATGAATATGAGATGATTATAAGGATTGAATGCATATGTGAGCAGTTGGAAGTTTGTTGCATGAAAAATAATTTCCTGTAACTCTCTATGGCACTTTTTTTTTTTTTTTATAAGGAAAAAAAAAGGGTGGAGGGGGAAGGGGACTTGCAAGTGCCATATTACACTTCAACCTAATATGGAGTGTATATGAAATGGAACCTTCTGCTGACACAAGAAGGTGTAGGCTGAACCTCAAAGCTCCTTTAGGTTTTTTAGGGGCCCTTGATGAAGTAGGCCCTTCATCTTTGGAGAGATGAGAGCGTTGTGATAGCGTTCAGTAAACAATAACATATATCCTTAAAGCACGAGAGGAAAAGCTTTTTTTTTTTTTTTTTTTTTTTATTTTGTTTAAAGGGGAATTAAT
>JAWLRI010000563.1:2042028-2055671 GCA_034781795.1 Crypturellus tataupa
TTTTTTTTTTTTTTTTTTTTTTTTTTTTTTGATATTCTGTAAAGGGGAATTAATGGACAGAGTTGTTTGATATAGATACTTTTTAGTTGACTGGTCCTTATGTGTCAGTTTTGTAGGCTGTTAAATCTAAGCCTTAAATGATGCTAAAACTCTTGAATGTCTGTTCTCCCTTTTCTCTGCTGTTGGGAACCCGTGCTTTCCCTCCCGGTTTGTGAATAAAAATATCTCATGTTCTGAGCCAGATGAAAGGTCTCTAGCCCTCTACTCTGCATCTCTCTTGCAGCAATAGGAATGTGTGGTGGCATTGTGGGGAGTAATAAATGCTTTATTAAAAACAGAGTGTTTAAAGATGTTCTATGGAATTTAAGTTTGCTAGAATTGGACAGTATGGGTGTTGCATTGCAAGCATATCTAGCATGAATTTGTCCTAACAGTCCTTGAATCAAACCATGACTTTTGGCCTTCATGTTGTTCTGTCATGCACAGCTAGTTAGGTGTTGTGGGGTGAGGATGGGGGAATTCTCTTAATTTTGTTTTTCAGCTCTAATCATTTTATTGGGATTTTCCCAGTCCTTGCATTGTGTGATACCATAGTTAATCATTTTCTGTTTGTGTTCTTGATGTTGTTCTTGTTTTTAATGGTCTCTCTCTTATCCCTCCAAGACTGTGAGTTTCTGGTAATTTTGTCTGGAAGGCAGATCATATCTCTGATCACTTGTCACTTTTCACTCTATCTTTTTTGAGTAATATGAGCACAGTGACAAACAGTAATCAAGAAGAACAGTAATCTCTCATGGTAGATCGTGATATCATGATACTTTCTACTTTGTTTTCCTTCCTACAGTATCCCAATTATTTTAATTTGGCTTTTGGTTATGTGGAAATCGTATTTTCAGTGAACTACCTGTAGTGGCTTAAAAGCGGCTTCTGGAGGGGTTAACCTACATAATAACAGACTTCATATTTGTTGTTAACTTACCATGTTGTTTTTCTCTCCATATTGTGTTTTGCTGCATTTAATATTTTTTCGGTAAGACATTTTGTTTCACAATCAGTCCATCACTGAAAATTTTCTGTAGCTATCCACAGCGAGGCTCATGCTAGGTTATTCAGAATGATTCTGAACCTGAATAATCTGAAAAATGTATCTTTGCAAATGTTACGGGAGGTAATGTATCTGTCTGTTTTTCTCGCTTGGAGAGCAATAGTTGTTTACTGGTCCTGGTCCCATCACAGATCCTTGAGAAAGGCTATCAGGGCCTCATCGTCTTTTATCCTTGTTCTTTCCCTCCTTAGCATCTGTGAAAGCCGATTGCTTCTGCTTAGCACATATTTCATAGTTGATGTTAGGTTATAATTCCCTGACTGACTTTTTTCTCTCATCCTTACAATAACCTAGTTTCTTTAAGACTCTCTTGAGGACCTTGCTAACAGCTTCTCCTGAAGCTCCCCTTACCTGACTGCAGGTGCCACATGGGCTGTATCCAGTGGTTTATGTGCGCTCCTTGAGCCCGACAGTGGTTGGGCTTCCCTCTTGGAGAACGGGAATGCTTTCCTGTATCGTAAAGCAGTGATGCTGCTCAGCCTTGAGCAGGCAAGTGAGGTAAGGTGAATAACAAGGTACCTCTAGCAGAGCCAAGAGGCACTCCTTGTAGTTGTGGCAATGGCATGAGATAACTCCGAATGCGTTTTGACCTGTTGTATTGTGTCGCCCTGAGCCAAGCGGCCGCGTGGCAGAACTGGAAATATCGGCACGAGGCCCGTCCCTGCGAGGCGGCTGCGCCCGCCTGCGACGCCCCCGAGGAGCCTCTTGGCGCAGTGCAAACAGCTCCGCGTGGTTACCCAGCCCTACGAGTCTGACTTAGTGGAGGGTTTGGAAGGAGCAAGGCAATCGCAGCTCTACCCAGCAGGTTCCTTTGTTTGAACACCTTAAACTGGTGAATAAAATGCAGCAGAGGAAGCTTGCTGGGAACCAGGAGGCTGCAGAAATGCCCTCTTCAAGCTGCCTTTTGCTGGGGATGAGGTGATGGGAAGTGTCCCTGCTGCGAGCAGAGACAGAAGGCTCCATGACCAGCCTGGTGCCAATTCACCTGCCGGGAGGAGGTGCAGAGAGGTCCTTTGGCACGACTGATGGGCAGAGTTGTGCGATGCAGAGATATGGGCAACATGCCTGCCTTGAGAGCCTAAATACTGATGTAGAATCTTCTGCGGTAGTTTTTCAAGAGCAGCTGATAGGCACCATGCTACACTTCAGCAAGGAAGAGGTGCTTGGAATAATCCTAGTTTGTGTTTCCCTTCTAGAAGTATTTTTGAGCCTACTGGATTATGTTTTGAAAAAGCTTGAGCAGAGCCCCGCGCTTTGAGATTGCCAAATATAATGCTTGTGAAATAGTATGTGAATGAGTGATTTGTGACTTGTACAGGAAGTTTCCCATAATTAAATATTAGTTCTCTTGTTTGTTTTGACATTGATGCTTACACGTTTCTGACGGTGCTGCTGTACTAGTGGTACTGTGTGGAAATGGTCTGAAACTCTGATGGAGTTGTTGGTCATGACAACTCTTGGGGAGGGAGAGAGGAAGAGTGAAACTGCTAGGTGACCCTAAGGATCTGAAAATCATCTGTGAATTAACTGGGGTTTAACCTGGAAGTTGTTGAGAGGCAAAATGTCCCTCTGGATTACAAGTGTGCAATTGCTTATTGAGGCAGCTGCCTTCAGTCAATGCAAAGCTTCAGAAATGACATGCTGATGTGTAGATGTTGAGTGAAGCCTCACCATGGTTGATGAATATTTGTTGTATTTTTATATGCAAAAATAAACAGTTTTTCTGTGTGTTAAGGAGTTGTGCTACTTTATATGGAGGATAATTTATTTCTTGTGAGAAACTGCAGAGTGAAGTCAAAAGACTTTGACACAAACAACTTTTGTTAGAGGTAATTAAAACTAGTTGTATGGTGGTAATTCACTGATAAAAGAAGAGCTTAAATCTATTTCTTTTTGTAATAAGCTTAATGTAAGTAGGTAATTACAGTATTTCCATTCTGCTTCTCCAGTCATTTCATGGATATGAAAACAGAAGCAGTATTCAGTATCTCAGTGCGCTGTGTTACTGTGTGTAATGGACTATCGAAATAAAACAATTTAATTGTTAAATGGTGTTGGAGCTCTTTTTTCTAGCGAGGCATTCATTGATACATCCAGAGGCCCTGTATGTGTTCTTGTGTTGTGGCTGTAGAAAGGCATTGTGTTCTTGTTTTATGTATGTACGCATATAAATAATTATTGCACACATATGTATCCAGACACTTCTGTATACATACGTGTATGTATACATACAGAGATAAACTGTGTGGGGCATATGTGTATATATCCATACAAATATATGTTTGCACTGTGGAAATTTGATCCTCTCTAAATGTGTTAGCATTGGCAGTTGGGACTATTTGGTTTCACGCTGGAGTTAGGCCTCTGTGGACATCCTAGTGCAGAAAGGGATTTTTTGACCCGTAGTAATTTAGTGAATCATTCTATTACTGAACTTTTGCAGATTGTGGTTGGCTAGTGAGGAGGAGAGATTTAGCATCTGATATTTAGAATTAATTTGAGGAGTTTTATCTTGCTCTTTTAAAAGCTATTTGAGTTGTAAGATTCACAAACTGGGCAGTTAGTAAATGGAAAATACTTTTTTTTTCTAAAATGTTTTTGAAGTAGTCCACTTAGGTAAAAACCCTAAAGCTCGTTATACGTACATGACTCTGTCTCCATTGATGCATTTGAAAGTCTTGTCTGTATATTTTAGTAAGGCCTTCCTTCTCCAGAAAGTGGCCTTGTGTTCTCAGATGACTTGTAAATTCTTGAAAGATTCCTTTAGCAGACGAATTTAGAAAGAGAACGTACTATAAAAAAATAATGTAGAAAAAGAAGAAAAGAAAAAGAAAGTTTTAACAGTGTATGGTCTTGGGAGGTATCTGGTAGCACCTTTGCTAGCAGAGATCTAGTACAGCTGTGGGAATGAGTAAAAAAAATAAACTCCTAAAACAACAACAAAAAACCTATTTTCTGTTCCACCTCTTGTACAAGATGTATCTTGGCCATTTGTACATCTTGTGAAGTTCTGTTCTTCCATTGTGCATGCTAATGGTTTACCTCTGAGCAGCTTCCTTCCAGTGGTTCACCTCGAGCAGCTTCCTCCTTCCGTTGTACTCTTAAATGTGTCTGCTTATGAATCATTAAAAAAGAGAAACAAAAGATGAGCAACCTTGGAGATGACATTATGATTTTTCTCTTTACAGATAAAGAGTTAAAATTAAGTTGTTTTGACCTTTCAACACTCCTTTTTGGTAAAGCATAATTGCGCAAAGATACATATATTTACCCAACAAAGTTTTACCGTCTTGATGATGGTCCGACATGTATAGCAAGCAGAAGACTGTATTCTTATTAGAAAGGCAAATCCTTGCATGTGTGCATGCAGAGTATGGGTCTAGCATTTGGGAACTAATTTGAACCTAAGTTTTTTCCATGTGGCTTCGGACAATTAAAGCTGAATGTTGCATGTTTCCTTGTTCCTGAAGGAGATGATAATATGAGATCATCATTAGGAGCTATTTTTAAGTTTGAATTCAAGGATTTATTCATGGAATAGCCTTACAGTTTGGTTGGAGCTGTGCTGGGAGTGAATGGCATGGGTGCTTGTTGTTTTGGGACCTGAGAGGAGGGGGAGCTCGTAAACCTGCTAGTGTTGCTGAACCCCATATATAATGGGCCTGCTTCCCAGTGCTTCTATCTGCCTTACAGCAGTGGTGACAATGAAGTTTGTCCTGGGAGTTCTTACTTACTGCCCTAGCTTTTATCACTTTCTTTGCCTCTCTGTGTGGGAAGTATGAGGAGCAGCTATGTTGCTGTATTAGCGAGTGCATGGCAAATTTATTTACCCTGCAGTGTAGAGTATTGGCAGAAAGTTTTTATCCTTTTCTGAGACCTTACAATTAGTCTTGAACAGTATAGATTAATATACCGTAGGGGTGTTTCCAGGAGGGGGAAAAAAAAAGTGCATTGAAAATCTGAAGTTCAGTTACCTTAATTTCCATTTGTTTTGTTTCTCCTAGTTTCATAAAATTGACTACAGAAACAAGTAATGCGAAGTGCCACGAGAACTTATAATGCATTTCCTAAACTTATTCCATCAAAAGCAGTTTTGCATTGTTATTATGTTATTACTACGTGATTATATATTTTAAATGTGTATATGTATTTTTTCGAAGTGCTGTTAGTCTTCATGCCTTAGTTTTGAGATGCTATTACATGTGAAGATTGTTACGCTCATATTTATTTATATATTTACAGAATATATACATATAAAATGGTTAATGTACCTAATGTAATGTACCTAACAAGTACCTAAGTTCATGAAAACGGTATCCGGTGTAAGAAATCTAAGAAGCAAGATCCACTTAATAGCTTGAAACTTTGAGTTAAATTTGCAGCTGTGGAGGTCTTGGTTTGCAAGGAATCAGCTTGTAAGGAATCGAGTCATAGGATGTCCCACGTTTTGTTTCATTTAGTGGTGCTATACCCTGCTGGGGTCCTTTTAGAGGCAATAACAGTGCCTTACTGTGCCATAGATGAGACTGAGTTGAAAAACTTGTCATTTTCTATGCCTTTATAAGGGAGATGCTTAAAAGTATTAACATTCACTCTTCCAGTTTTCTTTGTCTTTTTTTTTTATGAATGTGTCTCTTTTTGCTCCAGATGCAGGGTGGGGGGGAGAGAGAGAGAGGAGAAGGAAGAATAGAACAAAAAAACAGTCATAGGGGGAAAGAACAAAAATAAACTGAAGATTGTGTGAATGTAAGATATGGCTCATGTCTTTTTAAGAAGCTGTTGCTTTCCAAGCTTTTTATCCATCTTTTGTCATTACAAACTGCTGAGGGATTCTGTTTTCTCAGAATACCTCAGAAAACTGAAGTGCAGGAGGATAGAAAGACTGGAAGGAAATAATGTTAAGACTTCAAACGACTCGAGTTACTTTGAAAATTTGATTTCACTTAATAAGTTCTGATGCTTGCATACGTTTTGTATATTGGGCTTTACTTTGGGCTAATATTTTACTGGCATCAGTCCCTGTGCAGCACCGGCCTTTTGAGGAGCTCTGATTTATTTGTAGCCTGCTAAAAAATGTATGCGGGTTGGCAGCATGAATGCCCTCCTTTGGGTGAAATTTTTTGATGCCCAGGATTAGGCCACAAAAAGTGGAAGGAAAAAAAAAACAATATTGAGTCTGTTATTTGAAAAAGAAAAAAATAATTTTCAATATAGAAATGCTAAAACATTATATAAAGCAGCAGAGATTGCTTGATTTTTTTTTTCCTACATTTAGTCTGTAAATTTTTAAAAACACTATGAAATTTGGAGGCAGATTTTAATGTATGAAAGGAATTTAAACTTTTCAGTAATGTGCTGAATAAGCAGTATCATGTGAAAATGAATATCATCTCAGCAGCTTATATTAAATTCTCTGACCACCACTTCTATCAGTAGCATTATACAGAGTTATCAGGTGGTTACTAATTTAATATTGGGTTTGCTTGCCTGGGAAGGAATAATATTGAAATCATTGTGTTCCTTTTAAAAGTTTTGTGGTATTTTTATAAGGTGCTTACTGCTTGTGATGGTGAAAAAAACGGAATGAAAGGTGGGTCATTTAAGTTATTTCATATATGATTAATATGTATTTCGTTATATTATTGTTCTATTTCTTACTCAATATGTATTTCCTGTATGGAAATTATAATATGTATTAAAATACATTATTCTGAGACTGTGAGCAAAAAAATAATTTATCTAGGATTTGGCAAAGACTACTAAAATCTTTTCTTCCTCTTCTGAGGCTCAGCAAAGAGTTACTGGTGTTTAGATTGTGGTACAGGAAATGCAAAAATGAACGCAGCTCCTAAAAGCTAAATTTACAGTCTGTATCGAAATAGACTCCTACTTTTTGCAGGAGGGTGTAGAACATCATGCCTGATCCCAAGCCTTCCGTAACTGTGTGCAGTCAGGACTCGAAAGACGACGACGGCAGCACTTGCTCTTGAGAGCGCCCCGTGCAGCTAAACTCCCGTCTCAGCAGAGCTGAACCCGCTTGTAACGTTGATGGTGGAGGCAACTTGAGACTGCCCTACTCTTAAATGATGCTTGTATAGCTCTTGGATGGGCCTGATGCATCTGGAAATCTTCTGTCACAGTGTATAGTTGTACGAGAGAGAACTTCTGAACAGGTGCTACTACATTATCATATTTTAGAACTAATTATGTTTAATTTTCATATAACTGTCTTCAGAAATGTTTTCTAGAAAACCGTCTTTCCAACTCCAGATAACTCTTTCCCTTCCTTTCTTTTTCTCCTTTATAAAAATAATGTGAACTATTTACTGCAGTTTCATTGCATCAGCTTCTTCTAGTGTCTGATCGCTAGTTCCAGAAAGCAGAGAACTGCGATAGGTGGGTATATTTATTTCCAATTGAAAGCACTCATAGATAAAAACACACTGATGTGTGTTGATTTGATAGGGCTTGTGTAACTAAAGTAAATGCTTTTTTGTTTCATCTTGAGCTAGTGGCAGATACAGTGTATCAGCAGAAATTCATGCTAGTGATGGTGTATTTTTTTCCGTGAGCATCTTCAAATTAAAGTCATGTTAGAGTGGTATGAAAATCTTACTGTCTTTTGAAAGGCATCCAGGTTTTTGTGAATATTTTTTATTTAATATTCCTGTTTGGTATTTTGCTTTGCTTGATATTCCCCTGTAAAAGCTGAGTGTATTATGCATCACTAGACAGTAAATGTTGCTTTTTATAAAATGCACTGGGGAACATGCTGTTTGTTCTTTGACTTCCTTATGGAAGGAACAGCCTGTATTTGTTTATTTTTGTGAATTACCATGTTTTCTTGTAAGCGCGATGGCATTCAGAGCACTTTGTACTCTCCTGCCCATGAACCAGATAAGAAGGTTGGCTGCTGGGTAGTGAAGTATCAGATTGTTACTAGTAATGGTTTGAGGACAAGACCAAGATGAGAATCAAATAGAAATCAGAAAAGAAGATATATTAGCAAGTGCTTCTGTGATGAGGAGTATGTTTGACTTGTGGGACATTTAAAACATGCATGTGTTGCCCATTTAAAGAAAGAAATGTGCAAAACAGACCAAAAGTTGTGTATAAAATACTGTTAGGGGAAACAGCTGCATGGGTAGGGACTGTATGTAGAAAAAATGGGAGATACAACAGTGCTACTATGGAATGTTGGATTATACATCCTTGTTCTTTGCTGTTTGTCTTTTAAAGAAATGGAAAAAAACACGGGCTGGCGGTTCTACAGAGCTGCTTTTAGCCACGGAGTACGTGGACGTGGAAATATCGCAAGAAGGCTGCGGTTTTGTATCAGTTTCTGTGTCCCCCTCAAGGTGGTGGTTATCATGAAATATTGAAGTCCTGAATCTCTTCGAGATAAGACTAAAACAAGGGTGCTAGCAGTTTACCTAAGGCTGCTGCATGAAATTTAATTTGAGACGATGCTTTAGAAAAAAACAGCCATATGCTGAGAAATATCAACACATGTTCAAATGAATGAATAATTATGAAGTAGAACTTGACTCAATCTCTCTCGGTGTTTTTTTTTTAATAATATCACTCAAGTAAGCTGACAAAAATCTTCATCCAATACATTAGTTTACTAAGTTTTGTGTTTGGTAGGGAACAACACATTCTCAAATGATGAAGTAAAGAAGATAGAGATGTTTTCTAAGTGGATATGGCAGAAATCATTTTGTGGAGTACGGGCATGAGAGCTCCTGTGGAGATGATTTTGATGCTGACAGCTGGATTGTTGGGCACACTTTATTTTTATTTTTTCCTTAAAAGGGAGGAAGGGGAGGTCAATGGAGCTTGCTCCTTGCTCTGATATTGGTTGTGCAGCTGGCACAAGACTTGTCTCAGGATTTCCTAAGATCCAGGGATTTGTTAGTTTGCAGACTTGCTGCAATCGAGGTGACTTTTGGATCGAGTGGGTGCCCAAGGCTGTACCAGGGTGGTGTGGCCTCTCTGGGTGTCTCAGCCCTGCCCTTAGGAGGGCCATGGCTGCTTTCGCCTCAAAGCGTTTCTAACAGCCCATGGCCCTGCTGCCAGGCCTCCAGCAAGGGTCTTGCCTGGCCGCTCACTTAGCTGTGTGCTGGGGTTTGTGCACCTGGGGTGAATCTCCTCCTCAGAATAGATAGGAGCAGCAGTGAACGAAATAAAGAAGCCTGGGCATCAAATCTGTATCGGGTGCTTGTGTTCAGAACCATTTCTTGCTTCCTTAGGTATTCCCCATATTTTAACTCTGTTTTGTTTTATCATGAAAAGTATTTCTAAACTTGGGATAGGTATTGCATCTTCAGCTGCAGTGCTAGTATTTAGTAGCTCAGGCTTAACTGTAATGAATGGTGTCAATTTTATTATGTGTTTTGAAGTTTTATTAATTTCTTTGCCCTCTCTGCCAGGTCACCATAAAGAAAAGGGTGTTGCCTTTTAATTTTAAGTTTTTAATATTGGGTAAATTACTCTTAAGCATGTGGTTCTTTGTAAAGTATAAAACATTATAGAATGGTGAAGAGGAGAGTTTGCCTGTCTCTACAGAGCTTTATTAGAGGCATCTTTTGCCTGTCTGGCAAAAAATTTTATGGAGGTGGGAGGGTTGGTGCCAGGTGGTTCCAAGTGTTGGATACTTTGCTTAGGGTTGTGCTCCATCTCCTTCTGTTTCTCGATGAGTGTGAGGGGTGTTGGTGCCTGTTGGTGCAGGCTGTTGCTGTGACACTGCCCGAGACCTGCATTGGGCCGTGCCACAGGCTGCTGCTGCCTGCTTCGCCTATCCCCCACTGAGCAGCCTTTCCCCGCCGTAGAGTTTGTACAGAGAGATCTGTGTAGGCTTGTCCTGTCCTTACAGGCCGTAAATAGATCCTTTAACCGCCTGCCCTGGCTCTCCAGGGCACTCGCATGCATCACAGCTAAATTCACTTCTGTTATTTGCACAGAATGACGGTAGCGTTTCTGGGGAAGATGGCCAAGTACCTTATTCTCAGGATGTGGCATTTGCCTGAGAATGTTTTCACATTTAGGGCGTGGATTTGGTACTCCTAGTTATTTATTTTTATGTAGATATGTGCTGACTGATTAGTCTTTACCAGTACATTATTGAAACACAGAGCCCAGTTTTGTTTCCTTCACAATGTGTTTTTATTATCAGCCTTCATGAAAAGGAAGAGGCTGAAATCTTAACTTCATTTTCAAATTAAGTTTAATATCCTTTTCAGCATGTTAAGTTTCTGTGAATCTCAGGTGCCTTCCTGGGCTCAAAAGCTTGTTCTAGGTAGGCTGATTTGTGGCTTTTTTCTGCACAGTTCATTAGAATGTTTTGTGTATTACACTTTGGTCCAAATGCAAAGAAAAACCTGCAGCTGATTTTTAAACGCATGTTATCCGTACTTAGATAGGTCTGCCAAATCGTTTAAAAGTCATATTTAAAGCATTGTGCATTCAAATGTGTATGGTAAGCAGTTGCGGCCATAACCAGGAGAGACCAGAAAACACTCAGATTGTGACTGGCAACGCAGCAGGGAGAAAAGGATTTGGGATGTGGTGTTTGTCTCGGATCAGGTCACTGTCCATGAACGTCCTTCACTTACAAAAATGTGCTCTACCTTGTACTTTATGGGAGAGTTATAAGGCTAGAGTAGACACTTTTTTTTTAACCTTGGAGACACTTTTGATTAATGACTGTATGTAATATGTGATTATATCAGGGCAGGATAATAGAGGGTAGGAGGAGAAAAATTGCCAATGTGATGCTTGCAGCATTGTGAAACGGTGAGGCTTTGTTCTTTTCAAATGCTGTCTTTACACTTGGATGTGACTTTTTTTTTTTTTTTTTTCTCCTCTCCCAACTTTACCCTAATCTTTAGTTCCTCCAACTTGATAAAAAAATGAGAAAGAGGCATATCCACCTTCAGTGATTAATAATAATAAAGTATAGGCCATCTGTATGCACTTCTGGTGAATTCATTTTGATATTTAAAGTATTTGAACTTTTTTTTAAAAAAAAAAAAAACAACACTTGGATTTTATGCATAGCAACTCAGTCAGTTGTCAGTAACTGCTGAAGTTGCTTACAGGCTTTTTAATCCTGGTTCCTCAACTTCATTTTTTTGTACAAGCACACTCTGCCCCTCTAAATTTAAAACTGAGTGGGTATGTTTTTTGAACCTAAGACACTGATTTTTTTTTTCCCTTGTTTCTTGGCTCCTCTTTTACCATGGTAACAGCTCGGTAGGTTTTTTCTGTCACAAGATTGCTGTTGCCTTTAATGTGGGTCCAGCTTTTTGCAGCAGAGAAGGGACCATGGGCCAGGTTCAGGCGCAGACTTCCGTGGCAGCTGGGATGTACAGAGGCAGGACAGGGGTTAGTGGGAGACTTCTTGGGAGTGCCCTGGGTGCAGTCCAATCTTGTTTTGTTTTGCCACTTGCACCTGTAGAAGTTCTTTGCTCTGCAGCAAATGCAGTTGCTTATTGAAGAGCACTGAGCGTGTGGCCATCATCCAGAAGCCAGTGGGTTCACAAACTTAACCTGGCAAGATACAGACCATGGGAAGGGAAGTTAAACTGGACATCCCAGTGTACCTTTATTTTTATTTATTTTTTTATTTTTTGAAGATGTAACTCCATCCATATTTCTGCAGAGTTTTTTTGAATGGAAATATGTGAGAAAGCTATCCCAGCTCTTTGGAATATACGAGTTCCAATGCACACAATGTGGAGTAGCTATTTCTCATGACAAGGGAAAAATGTGGTCAGTGGCAGGACCAGGCTTTTGCAGCAGATACAGAAAAAAACAAAGGCACCCTAAGTAAATGAGAATGTGAGAAAGGCTGGGGGGTAGACTAGAATGTGAAGATATGACTTGCACTGTTCCAGAGCAAGCAAAATCTTTATTTCACACTGAGACAGCATGGTGATGACAACAGGTTTTTCTAATCTCTTGAATGAACTCCAAATGTTCATTAAAACCTATCCATTATATTAGTAACAGACTGCTGAGATCTGCTGTTTCTACTGTCCGATCATTCCTATTGCCTACAAAGTTAGCAGATTAAAAGGGGTTATGGATTTCATACAGATGGAAGTGAAACAAGATTCCAGAGTAGGCTCACATTTTAATCCATTTAAAATTTATTCTTTGATGCAGTAGGATGTTGACTGCCTTTTCTTAATGATTACTATGTTCAGCTGTAGTGAACTCTCAGGTGAAAATGCATTGATAAAGGTTTTTTTGGTCAGTGGCAGGAGGACAGTATGTTTACAGTAATTATAGAATTTGAATGTTTGAATGGTATATGCATACTTGATGAAAGAGTCAGCATCTCTTCAGATGTATTGGATTTTTTAAATACAGAGAATAACAGTAATTGCTGAGGTGTTTTTTTTTTTTTTTCCCCCCAAGTAATTGTGTAATTGTCACTGCTGCCAAAGTTGAAAACTGGGGGCCAGAAACAGTTAGGAATTTGTCACTAACCATTTGGATTAGCCTTCCTTCTAAATCCTGACATTTATTTATCTTGGTTATTTACAGTAGTTATCAAATTCTGTTAAACTGTCTTATCAACCTGTTCATTTGCGTTTCAATTCTTGGATTCATTGCTCTGTGCTTTTGTTTTCCTTTTCTTGAAAAAGAAGCAAAACCCAGTTTTCATCTGAGCTTTATTTAATTAGGTACCATAGAAACCGGGCAGTAATTTAAGTGTTACGTTTTGTTTAACTGAAATGATCATTCTTTCTTAAATCTAGATGATGCTAATGGAACACAGCAATTGTGCATGGCGCTAAAACCATGACGAGTTTGATGAGATAGCTCCAGCTTAAGTAGAATCCAGAAAATTAACAGGAAATATAATATCACGTGAGCGTATTGAGAGTCTTAACAAAATTAAAACAGATTTATCTTTGGAATAATGGCTATTTTTTTTCCCCTTTCAAGAAGCTTATTATAAGCAATTTTGTATCATATAAGTGGGATGAAACTCACTACTACTGAAACTCTGAGGGTACATCAGGGTGTATTTAAAAAAAAAACACACGGTGGTGTGTTTGGTAGTAATGTCTTTGGACCATGTTATGTAACTGAAGAAAAAAGAGCAAGATGCAACATAACATATCTTTTATAACTATGAAAAGTCATGAAGTTTTAGAATTGTTTATACTGAAGTGCATCCTTCCTTGTAAACTTGAACGGATTAATAGACTGAGATTCAGTGCAACAAATAAGATCAAATAAGCTGTTTTTAATGAAAACTTTGTGATGTGCGAACAGAGCAAAGTTAGTTTTTCATCATGAGAAACATAGGTATTACTGATTTTTAGTGCATCTTTTTTTTTTTTTCTTTGCTGTTAAAGATTGAGGCCTACTTGAAAGAAATTTTGCTATATCATTTTATTTCCTTCTGTAGTCTCCTGCCACTTTTTTTTTTTCTTTTTTTAAATTGGAAGGTAATAGTCACTTTCTAAAGAAATATATTTCAAATTCAAAGACCTAGGTATTATTCCATTGAAGCGTGGCT
>JAWLRI010000563.1:2064576-2118401 GCA_034781795.1 Crypturellus tataupa
GGCCGCGGGCCCCCCCCCGCTTAAGAATCTAGTGCTGCCCCCAAACAGTGATGCTCTCATTCAACAAATGCCCCCCCCTCCATCCCTCTACTGTAAAATATTTTACACTTTGTTGTTTTGCAGAAACTTTTATTTTATCTGAACACTTGGCAGCAGCAGCAGCAAAGCAGAACTGCACTTGAAAACCTAGAACAATTAGTGTAGTGTATTCGAATGAACTGAATGTGGTTAGGGTATCCACGATATTAATATTATAACTTGTGTCCTTTCAGAGGCAGCACAGTTTTGGAAATATAATTTGGTTATTTCTTAATTACTTTCCCAGCTCACTAGTTTCAGGATCATGGAGAAGACAATTTTTTTTTCTTCCCCTTGGGAAGATATGTACCTTGAGGACAGCTTTAGTTTCTGAATGTAGCAACATGTGGGTGTGTGTTTAGTTAGTGAACACTCTCATTAACTTCAGTGGGAATATTCCCATGAACAGAAGTGCTCTTAAGCTTTGCTGGGCTCTTTTAAAATAAGTTTTATTTTTATAAAAATAAGTTCTATATATTTCATTTTGAGAGAGCAGCAGCATTTCAAGGGTAAAGTAGTTGTTACTTAAGACTTTTTCAGATAGAAAATAATTGAATTTTTAGAAGCCACAATTTTTTGAGGACTATTAATGTTTTGTGTGTTTTATTCTGGTTTTGAGCCAGGAGGACCATGGAAAGCAGCAGGCCAGCTTCCCTGTTCGGCAGGGAGGGAGGATATAATCTACCAGAAGTTTTTATTTAATTTTAAGCTGGTATAGGCAGAGTGACCAGTTCTTCTAGCCACAAGAGCCAAAAACCTGCCAACAGCCTTTAGTCCATATTCACACATCAAAGTTGGTTTTTCTTTGTTTGTTTGTTTATCTTTCAGAACTTTGGTGCAAAGCTTCCTTATCCCTCTATTTAAAGAAGATCTGGAAATGTTGAGGAAACCCTTTTATGAGAGTCTTCTCTAAAAATGTTTATGATGGTTTCTTGGATTATACTTTTTGAGGGCTCTTTTAAAAGCAGGAAGTTACCTGTGACTTGGCTTTCCCATTTATCTAGGAAGTGCTTTTGTCCGTGTACTCCAACCTAACCTTCTTTTTTCAGTCTGTCGTGTTTGGGATGCACCACTTTCTTCATTCACATGGTGGTCTGACTGAGAGAAGGACCCTACGTCTTCGCCCCTTATTTTCTACGGCACAGGGATTGCCAGCATAAACATTTTTGATTTATGACCAAATAGCAGACCCAGAAGTAGCTCCCTAACTGTAGGAAGACAGTTATGACATTTTTGATTTGGTTAACTGTAGGCAAGAGCTGTTTTCAATACTGTGACTGGCTGCCCTCTATTCCCATACAGTAGGAAAAGACTGAGAGATTCCCTTGTCTTCTCAAAAAAATTGAGCGATGTGGCGTCTTCTGCCTGATAAATCCTTTTCCTATCTTAACTTTCTTGGGGAAAGGGGAGCCCTAACTGATCCTGTGGAGAATTGAGTATCATCTAGTAGAAGTGCTCAAACATCTGAAAAAGGCTGTGAGAGTAGCTTGGTGACTACAAATGCCTCTGGCAGCCACAGCCACATGCAGTGTAATCGATTCCACAGGAGAGCTGCAAACAAAATGGCTCGTGCAGCCACCCTTTTTGGACTAATTTCTCAGCAACTTACTGGCCAGATTGGGTTCAGGAAGGAGGCCTGATCTCTGAATGTTGCAGCAAGGTGGCCCTGGGATTTGGAGGGGTTTTGCTGTGATCTGGTAGTTTGCTTTACAAACTATTCTTTGGGAAGAGTTCTTCTGTGGAAACTCCTTCCAGGGTTTCTTTCTAATGATGAAGTATGGCATTTCCTGCACTTGCCTGCTCTCTGTGCTGGTATCCTTTATGTCTGCTGAAGGACCAGTGATTCACTTAACGTGTCATGTTCACTGCAGGTACACATGACAGTTGAGTTTTTTAAATACAGGTCACTTCTCAGTAACTATCATTCTTTGCTAGAATACGCTTTCAGTTGAGCATACTAACAAGGTTTTCAAATTCTTTACTTTTCTACATTGTTATAACTTTGAAATATGAAAACATGGCTTTTCTTGATAAATTCTTCTTTTCCTTCATTTTTCCACTTATCTGATTTCTTTCCTTATGGTTTTTGCAATAAGCTTGGATGAATATACAGGTATGTGTGTGCATATGTGTTGATCCATGGGAGAAAAATCCAGACCTCTGATGCCCTGATGAAATATCATTTACTTAGATGGTCTCTCTCATCTATTACTGTAGCAGGAATGCTCTCCATTGCTTCTACTGCTTGTTTTAAAATCTTACAGATACATTTCCTTCCCTTTGGAAAACTAAACGAACCTTTAAAAGAACGAGCTTTAGGGCTAATGATGCCTTTCAGATTCTAGGGATTGACAGTAGGGGATTGATATTATGTGACTTGCTTGGAAATTTCCTCTTTTGTTGAGACTTGTGTGTGTTCAAGCAGGAATCTACATGCCACCCCTTTCACCCTGCCTGTTGGCAACATCAGTGATAACGTTGAACTGTTCTGAATTGAGCTGCAATTCATTGGCATCACATATATTCCATTCTGCTGCTTCTCTACCAATATGGTATTGGATCCCTCTGTACCATTAATAATTTATGGCCTCCTCAGGGCATAGTAGTCATTTGATAAGTTCTGCTTTGGTCTACAGGGAAATTAGTGGCATTTCAATCAGTAAAAATTGTACCCAGTGAGAAGTGTACTAGTTATCCTTGCTAGGTCAGAGAAAATTAAAAAGTCTTAACACTATTTTGATTTCCCTTGTTTTAAAAGCATGAAATTATTCCCAGGAGTAAAATATGTTAAATATTTGCTGTTAATATGCTGCATGTGTGGGGCAGCTATGCTTTTAGTCCAGAAGAAGCCTCTTTTGGACCAGCCGCCAACATAGCATCTCAGAACTGAAAATCAAAGTTGAATTTAAGAATACTTTAAAAATTGTAGAACATATCACCTATATGGTTATCTTCATGCCTTTCTATATATGATACTATCTTCTGGAGTTTCTTTTAAAAATATATTAATATGCTTCAAAATGAAACAAATATTTTATGAATGAAGACTGGTTTTAAGGCTCTCAAATACAGCTTAATTTCTTTTTAAGCAAAAAGCCTTTAGAGGACAGTTTTGTGAACTGTCACTTTATAGGTGTTCAAATCAAATAATCTCAGTTTATCACATCTTGTAGGACTTGGATGAGACTAAAAATATGTGAGGCAAAAATGAGTTCCAGTGTCTGAAATCTCCTGCAGGCCAGTTCTGCTTACCCTTTCCAGCTCAGGCTGCCCCGACCTTCTTAGGTTTTGCCTAGAAGTGTCTGGGTTAGCTGTGTTTCACATGGATCATAGTCCTCTGGATGTTTGGATTAGGCTCTGGTTTAATGGTTTTGCAGTAGGTGTTTTGGGTTAGGGCCTTGTGTGCCTTTGATGGAAGAGGATCTTGTTTGCAAATCTAAACCTCATCACCTTGTTTAGGGATTGCTGGGCATTAAAGATGACAACAATTCTCAACAGGAGCAGAAGCTCAGGAAAATACCTTGTGGAAATGCAGGCAGTTAATACTGTAGCTCTGTGGGTAATTTTAAACCAGCATAAACTAACTCAGTTTCTGCAGAAAATTGTGGTCTCGAATTCCCCTGCACTTGCCATGTCTCTTCCTGCTGGCGTAAGCCCTGTGGTAGTGACACAGGGAGCTTACCTAGAAATTGCTTTTGGTTAAAGGTAACCTGCAAAAGAAATTTGTGCTTCCGAATGAGTTGGTCTCTTGGTCTGGTTCACCACATTAGGGAGGGACTGCTTGTGACAGCAGAGAAAAGCCTTGAGTGGGTGGGAAGAGACAGGGCTACGTTCTTCAGCAGCTCCTGCTTGTTCCACACTAAAATATTTGTGGAATTATGCTGGAAGAGTTATCCCTGAAGGGCAAAGCCAGGGATGTGTGTGTCAGTCTCAGATGCACCTGCCCAAGCTCTTTAGGCAAGAGCGTCCTTTGGGGGATCCAGGCTTTGGTGTGGTGCATGCCTGGTTTGGGTGGGTTTGTTGCTTTAGATGGTTCCTCTCCAGCAGCAATTGGAAGGCCAGCTTAAACCTCATTAAAATGTAGCAGCACAAAATAAAGCATGACTGAATAACAATGAGGGCAAAGTGTATATGTGCATGTGCACACGTATGCATGTATGTGACCAGAACTCAAACCACCCCGACAGCTAGTTGCAAGGTCAGCAGGATAGGGGAACCCAGAGTCACGCAGTGACTGGTTAGTCCTTACCAACCCTGGGCGGCCCGTACGAACCCTCCCGTTCACGTGCTCTGTACTTTTCCACGGCGATGCTACAAACTTTGCCTCAGCTCAAAGGCTTGTAATGTGTAATGTATGCTCTTGTGTTGATTTAATTAAGTGTATGCAACTGGGCTGCGGGTTGCGTGCCCCAGGAGCACCTCCAGGCCTGGGCTATGCCTGGCGAGAGACCTCTGTGACTCCCCGCTCCCTCTACCCCAGCTGTGCCTCTGTAAAATGGAATAATTTTACTGGTTTCGCAACAGTGTGGTAAGGAGGAATGTTTGAAGATTGCAATAAGGAAATTACGTGTGGAACATGGATTAATCCTGGGCTTTCATGTTGAGCAGTGTCTTGTGTAACCTGTGGAAATCTAATAGGCTGCCATAGTTTTTGTTTTTATGCTGTTGGAATCATAAAGCTTATGCCAGTCTGCCTATGACTCAGTTGTTAACAATTTACCAAATCTTCCCTTTTCATCTTTAAAAGAATATTTAATCAAAATGGCAATATGAAGATGACCAATATCGGCCAAATATTTTTGTACACAAACTTGCAAGTCTTTGAGTGTTTACTCCAAGAGTAAATTCCAAGAGTTGCTGAAAATTGCTATGTATTAAGGCAGTACTTAAATGCAACAGAGGCTGAATGAATCTTGTGTTTGGGGATTTAGACAAAGGCATATGTAAGAGGGTACCTTTGCAGAGTTGATTACAGGATTGGTATTTTGTAAGGTATTTTAATAATTCTAATTAGAAGTTCAGTATTTTGGTTGCTAAAAAACACTGCCAAATATTTTTATTAAGGTACCAACATCTTGGAATTTAGCCTACTAAGACTGATAAACATCCTTTATTATTGTAAACATCCTCTTGACTATTTGCCAGCTACTGTCTGAAAGAAAGGAGCAGGAAGGTAGAACCCTTCGCTTGGGAGCTTGTTTGAAGGCAGATATCCCATTATGTGTATTTTTACTGAGAAACAGAAAGTTTTCACAAATGAAAAGGCAGCAGCAGAGAAAATCCTTCTGTAACCTATACATTGTTGTATTTGTTCTGTGAATATAAGGATACATTAAAAAAAACCTAACAACCGTAGCTAAAAGTATTTTTTTTTTTTTTTTTGAAAGCATTTGTTTATTTCTCAAGTTTAAGAGCGTTTTCATAGACTTTTTTAAGTTCATAACAAGTTTGGTAAAAAGAGCGTAGGCTTTAGCCAGTAAGCTCTAAAACGAAAGCTTTGGACGTCCTGCCATTTTCTCTTTCCTGCCACCACCTTCCAGAATTAGACGTTGTCACAGTTTTTGTTGGGGAAGTTTTGAACGTGGCTCATGATGCATGTACAATCAGACTGATTAAGAGCAGCGTTCTTGTAACATTCTCTTGATAGGCAGATTTATTTTGTGTTCGTTATTATACAGCCAAATGAGTCTTCCGTTACAGTAAGCACAGTGGTTCTTGAGGCAGAACTTGTCTTGGAATAATGCAGTTTGCGTTTACCTTGCTTAGGTGATCAGGTCTCCCTAGGCTCTGCCAAGTGTGCCTGATGTTTCCTCCTCCTGCAGCCACTCGACACGGGGAGGAAATATTTAAAGACAGGTTATGTTCAGGGCTGGTTCGGTGTTGACATCACTGATCTAATATTTTCTTTTTCTCTTCTGTTTGAAGGGATGTTTGGCTTGTTTAATACTAACACCTTTCATTTCCCTCTGACATTTGCAATCATGGCTATCTTTTTTCCTGATATAGTGATTTCATATGGACTCTAATAGTTTTTCTGTCATTACTGTGTATTGGCAATTAATTGTCAAAGACTTGATTTGCAAAGTAATAAGAATTCCATGTTTTACAAGTTACTGAAAATAAGTAAGAGACGTGGATGAATGAAGTGGCATAATGCTAAATCTGTTCATGCAGGCTCTCCTGGGAGGAATAGGTTGGGGTAATAAATTTGCTTTGCTGTTTTCATGCTCCAGCCCTCTTTTCAGAGAAGTAGCATTCCTGTGCTGCTGTCAGGTGCAGGATTAGAAATAACATTGCCTGGGCATGGGAGAGCTCTTTCAGGGAGTAAGGTCTGTTCTGAGAAGAGCATTTGAAGTGAAATTGGGTTTTGGGGGCTGAGTCCAGGTATGATGAAAAGGATCCTTCCTTTTGCTTGACTGGTAGAAAAATGTTTCAGAATGCCAAGGAATTGAGGGATGCAGGGAATGCCTGGGAATAGTGAGACTGAAGTTTTAAATGACCTGAGACTGTAAATCAAGATTCTGCTAGGATGTGAGGGCAAGAATGAGCAGCATGGTAGACACAGCTTCTATCTCTGGGGTAAACTCTATGCTCAAACCTGTTACTCACAGCTTTTTTTGGTTTATGGCATGCTGTTTTGGGTAAATATCTTATTTCTGGGTAGGCTGCTTACACTGTGGTTTGTATAAAATTCATATATGTGTGGTGAAGATCCATCTGTCTCTACAGGGTTGTTTAAACACGGGGATTGCAGCCGTGCGCTGAGTCCCATGACTCTTTCCTGTGTGATGGAGTGCTGTTTTCTGAGTAACTCTGCTTTAAGTGACCATGGTGGTTGAAACTCTAGCGATTGGAAGCCCTTTTAGGCCATTATCGTTTCAAGTATGTGGTATGCTCAGAAATCCCATAACAGTGCACAGCTGTGAACTTAAAACTTCCCTTCCATAAAGAAACATTTCTGTTTATCCACTTAATAAAAACTTCAACTGCTGAGTGTTCTATACGATAACATTTAAATGTTATATAGGATGATGGATTGCTTCACTGTGGATTACAAATACCTTTCAGTAGATCGTACTGATAGTGGTGTTGTGCCCAAGTATTTGAAACTGAGCAGCCAGTTGTTTTGTGTGTAGTTGCTAGATAACCCCTTCGCATAAGAACTGGTTTGGCAGATCAGTTTTACATATGAATTATGGTATTTGCGCAAATGAGAAGATGCATTAACAGTGCACCAGTCTGAACTCAACCCCCTCTCTCGGCGACTGACACTTTAACAGTACTGGATTGGAAATTGTTGAGGTTTTTAGATATTTATTAGGAAACTCTAGCAAAGTTTTCATGAAATGAGTTTGTGGTTACGTAGCTGCTAACAGACTGGCTCGAGATCATGTAGCCCCGGAAGGGATTTGGCTTGCTCCATCCCCCCACCCCAGCTCAACTGCTTTCTCCTTCCTGACCCCTCATGGATGATGTTTTGTGTGCAGCTAAAGCAGAGAAGGAACCGGGCTCAACACAAGTGTTCCCAAAGAGAGCTGGGAAGAGCTTTCCTGTGAGCAAGTACACGGTTTATGTGGGGTTTGAGGGTATCTGCACATCCTTAGTAGGATGTTTCAGGAATTGGTTGTCACCTGAATCAATTGCTGATGTTCCCTTCACATGGTTTCCCTAGTCCCAGCAGAAGTGAAATGTCATGTGGTTGTTGTAGTGGCACTGTCAGGTTGTTATTACAAACAATTGTTTAAGACCTGCCTTAGGCTGTTGATGAGCACTATCCATGGAGGTTAAGAATCATACAGTAACCTCGCATGAGAAAAATAAAAATATGTTGGGCTGTTGATTCAAATGACTACAATACTGCTGAGACTTTTTTTCTTTGAAGTATTTTCTTACTTCTGAGTTCCCTTTGCATGTTCCCAAGACACTGCGTTTTAAAGTCAATCTTACATTTTTAAAATAATTTCAGCAATGCTTATACTGTTTCACTACAGGCATACAGGCAAGCTCATTTTAGGTAGAAATCAAGTGGACAGCATTTCAGAGAGAGTGATTACTTGTGACCACATTTTTTTGTTAAATTTAAGACACTAGGCATCTTCTTAAAGGGATGTAGATAGGCAGATATTCAAAATACTTGAGTCGTGTGGAGTCCATAGCTTTCATCTAGTAACACTAATTTGTAGTGCTTCTGGCAGTATAGTTCAGTGAGAGATTTTTTTTTTGTTTAATACCTTTTTAGACAAATATTTGTACTGGAAAAATGAAAGAATAATAGGTTAATTTACTCCAAGATTGATAGTCACCCTTTTCTTTATTTTTGCCAAGTTCAACTGATAGAATGTAAACCTTTTCTGGCATGTTTATTTAAATGAATCACTGGAACAAGCTTTTTTCAAGGCTTTTATTTAGAAGAAGAGTCATGTCCTGCCCTTAGGGTATAGGAAAGCAAACAGAGATTTTTTTCTGTGTATTTTTGACTTTGATGGACAATAACTCAAGTAGACTAAAGAATAAGATGTTGTATGGATTGTGCAGTTTCTTGAAAAGTGTTAGTTTGTAAAGGGTACAGTTTCTGTGCTGACTTACTAAGTGTCTTTTTACATTTGAACTCTTCAGCCTGTCATATGTCTAGTGAAATTTCTCCTTTTTAGTGGAAATACAAATCTACAGATTATATTTAATTCAGAAACTGGTTCCATAAGAATAAACATTTCAATAGTTATATGATATGTGAAAGGTAGCTCTGTAATTTTGATAGCCTTCAGCTGAACGCTTAAAACTAGGAATAGACTTTCATGAATCTTTAATAGTTAACTAAATCTCTGGATGCAGAAGGTACTTTCTTCCATTTCTCTTTCAATTTGGGTTTATTAAAAGTCATGTCTTCAGAGTGTTCTGTAACTTTCTTTTCGTTCTCCTCAGGGGTGAATGAAAACCAAATTCTCAGAATGTTACATCTCATTTTATTAATAAAACTGCTGCCACTTCAGAATGGACAATAATTGAGACACATACTAAAACTTGTCTGTTCGCATAAAAATCTACATTGAAGAGTTTGATGCTGCTCATGGCTGAACATGTAGTTCTAGAGAAATCCTATTAGCACTGAATTTTCTTTACTTTGTATAGTTTTGGTAATACTCTTGGAAATGACTTTTTTTTTTTTTCTTATGGAAATTAATCATTCCAACCCCTGTGAAGTAAATATTATTTTCATTAGCAGGAAAAATTACGGAAGAAAGAAGGAAATTTGCTTGTTTAAATTATGCAGAGCTCTTAGACTTGTGAGCAAATTGCTAGACTATGTCTCTTTTCAATAAACTCTTTGCATTTTTTTCTTGTAATCTAAATATATTGGTGCTTTCGAAGAAGAGATACAGATGCTTTTTGTTCACTGATCAATAAAGTGCCAATGTGAATATCTGAAATGTTTACGGAGAAATATATTTTGAAATGCTGATAAATGGACTGTCTGCTGAGAAGAGTGAAAAACAGTTTGTGATTTGCCTTGGAAACAAGTAAAAAGGTCTTAGATTTTTTTTCTTAGATTAGCAAAGAGCATAAAAATCCTTAAATGAACAGAGAAAAGCTCACCTCAATTGAAATTACCAAATCTGCCAAATGTTAAGGGTATGGAAATATAAGACATTTGTGATTTATGGAATAATATACTAACAGTTCCTGTGGATTGCAAGTATAAAAGATATATCTCTACTGAAAACTAGAAATTTCAGATATGGCCAGGGAGAATTTCTTGAATTATTTCTATTCATCTGACTTAGTCGGATGGAAGCAAGGAATTTTGCTTTGTCTTATGGCTAGCATGGTTGAATGTTTTCATGTTTTTCTGGATGGAAGGCTTGTAAGGGAAGAAGAAATTTCCGTATGGCTGTGGAAAAACTCTGTAGCTAAAGAATTGTCGTATCTGTCTTTTATGATCTAAATTTAAATTGAGAATAGAAAATTTGTAAGACTGGATAAGTTCTGTTCAACAGAGCACTGTTTTTAAATATACTTTGGTATATTGTGAAATAGTAGCAAAGTAGACTTTTAAAATGAATTTTACAGGCAATAGATTTTTTGATATCAATTTTTAGAGTGAAACATCCTTTTATTAGAGATGTGTGGTGTACACTTTTGGTGTGCTCTGAAAGGGGTTGATGGAGGTCCTCGTGTGAAAAGAAGTCATGGTTCTGCACCATGAGTGCTAGAAGTCGAAAGGGTTATATTAAGTTCTGACTAGTCAACTTCAAGGAATTTTTCTTTCTGTTGCCTTAGTTTCCTTTTGCATTTGGTTTAATGATGTTTTTCTTATCATCAAAAGGCTTTGAACTCTGTTAGTAAAAAGCTTTTTAAGGGTGGTGTGTTTTCCACTGTGCTTCCTCTGTTCTGATGGAAAACCAATTAAAAACAAACAAACAAATAAAAATCCAGATGTCGTAAGCAGAGCTGCTACTTTAGTTCTTGACTTGTTTTAACAGAAGCCAAATGATTTGAAGTAACATATGAAAAAATAAAACAAAATGGAAAAGTAATGACCTTTCAAATGATGAATTTGCAAAGTTTTGCTGAACTTGCTGCTTGCCCTCCCTCCTTATTGCAGCATTTTCTGCCATAGGCAGGTTATCAGTTCTGTGACGCAAGGTTAGCTCTAGGAACTCAGGAGGTCACGTTTTCATGGTTATGTTCTGTGAATTCCTTGGCATTTCAGCTCTGTACTGGGCAAAGGTATTGCTTCATAGATGAGAAATTCTTTAAAGTGAGTGATAGCTTCTTGGTACAGATATTTTTACTTGGGGCATGTGAAGTTCTGTTCATGGTAAATATGAAGCTTTATACTGTACTGCATCACTTGGATGGAAAAAAAACAAATGATGGCTGTAAACAGTTGGGCAAGGATACAGCTTTCTGCATTAAAAGGATGTTGCAGAAATTACATATTTAGAATAAGAGTTTGAAATAAAATGAAATGAAATGCACCTTGGTTCCATTCCTGCCGTTCAGGAAAACTAAGAATATCAAGAGTTAATAAGACTGACTCCGGTTGACAGGGCAGCAAAGTAGTTGGAGAAACAAATGCAATGCTACTGATTTGGATTAATGCTGTGATTATGCCAATGATATTTGTGTATCAGTCTCTATCAGACTGCTACCCCTACCCCATATGAATTTCCCCTCATTCCAAATGAAGTTTGGAATTCCTTTGAAGTTTGAAAGTCCGTTTCATAACTATTTTCTATGCTGTGGTAACACAGAAGTTAAATGAAAGTCAAATGTTTCAATAATTGAACCGTCTTCATTAGCAGTATCTCCCTGAGCAGTGTTTCATGGTTCTGAAAAGCAAAAAATAAATATTCTCTCTCTGCATTTCGAGGTTATCCTCTGACAGCCATTAAAGCTGTTAGAGGGTTTTTCATTGCTAGTAATCTTGATCTGATTGGAGATCTTAAAGCCTGTAGATAAAAGGCAGTCTTTAACATTACCATTGGGCTGTTCTGCAGGACCTGAACAAGACCCAAATCTTAAGTTTTTCATAAAAAGGAAATTTAAGGAAGAATGCAACAAATCGGATTATTTTGGCAGAAATTCTTGAAGCAAAGGTTCTTCAGCTTGACAAACTGAGCATGAAAGGATATGCCTTCTTAGGATGTAAATTCTATGTATGTGATTGATCGTGTAACAAGTTCTTATTTATTTATTTTTGATCTGTTACAATTATAGATGTGTTAGTATACAGAAGGGCTATCTTAGTATTTTGAAAGGCATTTTACCATTCTATAAAAGCTTTGGTGGGGAGAGTAAGGTAAAAATGAGAGTGGCTATATAGGACAAATCCACACGCTTTCTGTTATTACAATGATTAAAAATGTCTCAAGCCAAGGAATTTCATTTTTTTACTATTTATTTTTCTTTGCTTTCTTATGCATTGTGTTGTTACTTCTCTTATTTCTCCTCATTGTGGTCCATTTCATATTAACTGCTTCAGATGCTCCTTTTTCTCTCCTCTCCGGTGCTGGTGAGTTCCACACGTTCTTCTGGTGCCTCATCCCTCCCTTCCCGCCTGGTCCCCGGGCCCTGTCTTGGAGGCCGTGAGGAGCATCGCAGCAGTGCTGGAGCGCAACCTCTCTGGGATGTGACCAGGAGCCCTGTTGGCCGCTCGCATGGGCCCGACAGTTCAATGTTGTGAGGCGGTATCCAAAGCCGTGGGAGTGACAGGGTTCCTGCCTCTTTTTTTTTTTTTTTCTCTCCTTGAAGTCCATGAGTGAAACTTGTCCTGGTTGCCTTTGTTCCTGCGATAGTAATTAAAGTAATAATCAGCTAATGCACTTGCGTCAAAAGCCTTTTGTTTTTTTTTTCTTATGGAGGAAAAGACAGACCCATTAGAACATTTCCATAGCTTTATGATGGCCCAAGAGCACTTTTGTAGTGTGTTGTTTACCAAGTCTGATCAGCATAGCTGTTTTCTTCCTAGAGAGGACTCAGAAGGATCTTCATGGAGCCTTGAAAGACCTCTTACCTTTCTTGGGAGATGATTAGACTGGAGGCTGTGTAGGCTAGAGGAGAAAGGTGTTTTTTTTTTAATGTATGTCTTTGAGAAGCCTCTAATACCTTTTTATAGCCTGCTGTTCAAGCGAGTTTTGAGCTCTATTGAATTCCACTGCAAATGAATGCTGCAACTTCTTAGTTTCTAGAGGTAAGATATCTGACATGAGCTGGATAGAATATTCTGTTCTCCTCTCTCTCTTTTCCTTTTTTCTTCTTTTTAAGAAGGCTTTAGATAAAATTTCAGTGTTTACTAATACTATTAATTATATAAGGTGTGTAAAGCTTAGTGCGGGTGAGTTGCTGCTCTGTGAGAGCAGCTTTTGTGAGATGCTGCAGGAAGCTGAAGAAACGCTCCTCCTTGGTCAACCGGGAGGATCCTCAGATGGGGCGGAGAAGCAATTTGGAGAATCCGTGCAGTTTGTGTGACTCTGTATTGGCATCTGCTTCCGAGTGCAAAATAACCCTTTGCATTCTCCTCAAGTAATGCATTTTAGTTCTTTGAAGGGTGATGTAGGAAAACAGCCCTTTTCAGGAGAAGCAAGCGCTTCCCTGCCCGTGTGTGCACGCCTACACCAACGCGTGTTCAGCTCCGTGAGTGCGCGTGTGTTTTTCCCCTCTTCCCTCGCTCGCTTGCCTGTGTAGGCGGCCCTCCCAATCACAATGGAGCCTCACAGGCAATCTTGAAGAAGGGAAAAAAGAAAAAAAATTGTCTTTACACAGCAGGCCTGTAATTTAACGCCAAGGGAAAGGAAAATGGAGAGTCCTGATTTAGAATTATGATGCATCTCGGTAGTGGGCGAAGAATTTAGTCCTAATGAAAACGAGCAAAATTTTCCTTGAACAGAGGGCCGCCACCTGGGGAAATTATTTATTCACCTGCTGCCCAAATGACTGTTTCCAAAAAGTAAGTAGTGCAATTGTACAAGTGTCAGAAATATTTGAAACTTTTTGCCCTCTTCATTAGAGTGAGCTGAATTCAAAATTTTATACTGCAAAATTAGAACATTTTTCCACCTGAGACAGGCTCATTCTGTCCATAATATGAAGCTTAAAATACAACTCTTCCTAGAATATTATGTTATTTTAGAAATGAATTTAGTTCTCTCTCCTTTTTAGGAAGCGCTTTTGTTCTGCTTGCTCATTTTTTTTTTTCTCTCTAGTGCAGCTCTTTTGATGATGCTATTTTTTATATTTATGTTATTTATGTTTTATGTAATTTTTTTAAACAAGCCTAAACCTAACTTGGGATCAGAAGACCCTGAAGGCTGGATTGTTAGTTGTTCAAATGGAGAAAGACTATGAGTACTCTTTTTTGAGCCATATTGTTAATGCTGACTGACACTTGTTAAAAATGTTTAAACAGTTGTTGGTGATGAGAACATTGGAATTGACCAAACTTTGCTAAACACTTTCTGGTAAAGTTGTTGGGAGAGCAGCAATGAGCCAGCTCGTGGTGTTGGAGAACTACACATCATTCATAGAGCAACACATGGGGAACATGGGATGAGTCCTTGTGCTTACCCCCGTCAGCCCAGTCTCTCTCTGGGGGCTCCTGTCCTCCTTTGTAAAACCTTTTGCAGCGTAGGCGGGGGTCAGATGCTACAGCTAATGCTGAAACAGCAGATCTTGTTATGAAACATGGTAAGGTAGGAAATGCCGTCTTTGAAACTTTTTTATTTATTGCTGCTCTTGGAGTCTTCTCGGAGAGCTGCAGTTGGTGACTCGGATGAACTCACTCCTGGTTTCCCCTGTGTTTGGCGTGTGATCGGCCGTCTGCTGAAGAGTGCAGAGAAACTGGGCCGACGTGCTGCAGGCTAGCTCAAGCCTCGGGGGCCTGCCTGGGATTTTGGGCACGTAAGAACGCGTGTCCTGGTTTTTGTATTGCCTCCCAGCCACCCTACAGAGCTGTGCTGGCCGCCACCAAACCGGTGTTGGTTTTGTGACTAGCGATTGAGTTGCACTTGGGACACTGCAGAAGGCTTGGTCCTACAAGGGTGGCTCATCGGCTTCAGTGCCAGACGCTATCAGAGTCCACATCCAAGAGGCACACTGGCCATGCCAGAGCCCTTTCCAGGAAGAACGTGTGAGTGAGGCTCTCCTGTCTGGTGTTGATAAGCCTGCCCAAAAGTGGCGGGTGCGCTCATGGCCTGTCCCCTTGCAGCAGCAGCGCTTCTTGTAGGACTTGTCATTTTGTGTTTTCTCTTTTCTTCTCCCCAGGGGGTGGGCAGAGGTGGATTCACTTTCAGGTGGATCAGCTGCCTGAACTAAATCACAACACAGACAGTATTGTATTCATCTCTACTATACTGTGCAAAAGTATTTTGACGGGGTTTTGATCCCAAGAGATTAATTTTGATCCTAAGCCCTATGTACTGGGACATGGAGCTGGCAGCAAGTTAGAGTTGCTTGAGCGAGGAAATTGAAACAGTTTCTTAGCCATTAACCTAACTTGGTAGTGGAAAGTCCAGGAATAGATTTTTCCCTGCTGCTTTTGGAGCCTTTACTTTGGCTGTGTCATATTTTCCATCAATGATTGCATGATTTCCATGCAATTAACCTAGTTTTGCCAGTGATAGTGTCACCAAGATGTAGCACACCATGGATGCACGTGTAATTCTCGCTCATTGGCTGGAATTGCTTCCCAGGAAAGTTGACTTCTTTTTTTATTTATTTTTTAAATCTTTTTTTTTTACATCTTTGAATTCAAACTCTTAGTCTCTTGGTAGATCTCTATCCAACAGGAATTTCAAACTGAGTTTGTTTCATGAGTAGTTCTAAGGTGTTTCACGAGCTGTGTTCCTATAGACTCAGTCTTGCTTATTGAAATTAGTGAACAAGCTTTATGGGTGGTGGTTAAACTTCCTAGTAAAGCATAACTGCATTAGCAGGCAGTGTTTTTTTAGAAGTAATGTCCTCTAATAAAGCTACCTATTACCTGTTTCAAATAAAAAATCTAATATGTTATTTAGGTACAAGCTTTAACTTAAAATTTTATAGCTTTAATAATAATAGCTTTAACTTAAAATTTTGTTATACTTTCCATTTTTTAGTGGAGAATATAACTTTTTTTAATACTGACAAAATTTATAAAATTCTGCCTGCAACTTATTGGGAGGCTGCTTATTCCTCCTTGACCTGCCCTTAAAAAAGGTGGAAGGGAGGGAAAAGGAAGGGGATGGTCAATGTGGTTAAGAGGCTAATATTGACCTTAAAGTTATATTTTGTAGGAAAGTGCTTAAAGTTCCTGATGTATCTGTACTTTTCCTTCCTGTTGACAGACTCAAGCCCCATGGTTTCATTCATCACCGAGGTAGTAGAGCCTGGAGCGGAGGGGGCAGGTTTTGTCCCGGTGATCCTTTTTCTTTCACTGGGATATGTTCAAGAGCTCCCTAAAATGAGAGCCAACAGCTGTATGGAAAACTCTTCTTTGTGAAATGACAGTAGATAATGTACAAAATTATGTTCATTATTTTTTATTTTGTATCTTTTGGGTTTTTTCCTCCCCTTAGAAATTTCCCTGAGGTTTAGTTGGTACTTGTACAAAGGGTTTCTATTGTAGGTATTGGATGTGCTTGTACTTTTCCCACTGAGATGGCCAAAGAAAGCTAGAAATAACCCCTGCAATAGCTGTCTCCAGAGCTACTCTTCTAAAGAAAGGATGGATGTTGCTTGGGGAGCATGTGCGTGTGTCTGTGTATGCATGCACAGACCTGCAGGGAAGAAGGGAAAGGGGATAGGAATATTAGAGGCTCTTGTTGCTCTATAATTACCCCAAGTTAGTGATCATCTTCCATAATAATTGTGTATCCTAATGCTGAAATGATAACCACATTCCTTATCTTTCTATAAAAAGCAATAGGAGGTTTTTGATGTATTTCTACCTTTTGTGTTCAAAAGCAGCGCAGAGAATTGCCAGTTATAATATGTGACATGCTCATATACGTAATATGAATGTTAAAGTATATGTGACATGTTAGTTAATATGTGACAGTTAGGAGATTACCTAATGTGCTTCAGAGAATAGTCACAATTGCAATAAAACCGGATCATGTCCTTAATAGCAAAATATGTCCATTAAAACAGGGAGTAGGTGATCATGGGGTCTCAACCTCTTCTCATTGCACATGTGACATCCTAGTACAGAAGCTCAGCTTCTGTTAGTGTTAGCGCTGAATGAAAAGAAGGTCCAGCTCATGAGAATTTAGGAGTGCTCTTTGTTGGTGAGCGTTTTATACGCTGATAACTGTTTTGTACCAGTCTACAGTGACAGACTTTAGCTGCCTGGGTAGCAATGGGACCGCTTTTGGCTTGTGCGGGCTGGCAAGGCAGGACGAGGATGAGGATCTCACACTGCTGAGACGCGTCCAGGTGAGCAGGCATGTAGCTGGCCTGCACTTTCAAAGCAAGCAAACAAACAAACAAAAATTCCCCCAAAACAACAACAGCAACAAAAAACCCAGCTCGCTGAGTGCGTAACAACTTGGATTATAGAGCTTCATCACTGCCGTCCTGTGCCCGCATTTCTTTGTTAGGATGTCCCTAACCTGGCTTAGGTCGTAACTGTACCCCAATTTATATCGCTTCGTGTCTGTGATGTGGCCATAGACCCTTTTCAGCATTTGTATCACTCCTTCACTGGTAGGAGTTATATTACCAGGTGGTATTGGTTTTTGTTCCCACAAAGTTAGGAAATTGAAATTTTATAAAACCTTATTTTACATTAAGTTCTGTGGCTTCCATATGTGTGGAGAAGTGTTGGTAGATAAATTGGAAGTGTTGGTAGATATGTTGTGCTGTTTGAATTTTCTCTAGTTATACCTTTAAAATGTGCTGTTTAGTATTACTTAGTACTGTGTATGATTACAAAGATACACTGATTAACAAATGTGGTGTTTTCTGTAATTGATGTTGATGTATTAACATTCGGTCGGACTAGTTAGCAAAATATTGTAAACCCTGAAACATGAGTTTCTCTGTGGTTTGGTGTGCATACTGCTGAAGTATATCGTGTTGTGCTGCTTACATTTCAGTAGCAAGAAATTTCTGTACTTAATTTTTTTTTTTTTTCATTTTTGCAGGTCTGAAATGAGAATTTACTGTTAAATCTTCATGACACTGAACAGAAGTGGGATGTGTGAAACAGAAAGAAAAGTAAGTTCATGGTCTGATGCATATTTTTGAAGCTCAAAGGGACCATAGAGTAGCACAATTGTACCTAGGAACTGTGAACTTCATGACCGCTGCCTTTGACTCTGCCTCAGTTTCTTCTGTAAAGGGGAAATACTAGATTCCCTTGTCAAGTGTTCTGGCTATACATTTGCTATAACCTTGACCATTGGATTTTCTGATTTGACATCTCAGGCAGAGATGAAATAGAGCATTTATTTGGAAAACATCCAGTTTCAATAAAAACACTTTGGTGAATTTGGAAATGAGTAGTTCTTAAAAGAATGAAACTCTCTAAAAACAAAAGAGGCCTCATTTCTTATCTGATTGTGTTTATATGTAGTTTCCAGTCATTGATTCATTTCTCTGCTAGATTAAAGATCAGATTCCTTCCCATGCTCCATGCTGTGCAAATAGCATCATCATACCTTCTCTTACTCTCTTAGCTCTATAGATACTTGAATTGTTTTTTCTCCATATTTTTCAGTATCCTTGTTGAACCGTAAAAACCAGAACTGAATCAGTTTCTCTGTCCAAGCAGAGGAGTAAAACAACTGCTTTGTTCTCTTATTTGATATTCTCTCTTTTTGAAATATTAGTGTATTGCATAAGATTAGCCACAGCTGGGTGTTGTGATCTTTTCGGCGCACATGCAGGTTCAAGGAAGCTAACTAGTAAGTTGTGATGCACAAAGCTGTCACCTGAAGATCAGAGCTCACACTTTTCACTTGAGATCAGAGGAGATCAGCTTGCTTTTCAGTCTAATTGTGTTCCCGCTTATGTATAATGCAAGACCACAACCTACCTCCGCTCCATTTGATGAAAGATAAAGGGCTGCGTCTACTAGACAGTTACAGATCCCATCAGCATGAGGCATTATGCATATAACATAATGCACATCTATATACACAACACAATGTACACAGTGAATGTTGCTGTATAGTTTTAGAATTAGTAGTAACACAGCAAATAGATTTCTTGTTCACCTTCACTCACACACCTTCTTCACATGTTGGTCTCTTTATTCTTACGGTTCTCGTATATAATTTTAGATCAGTTTTGGTAATCTGTCCTAATTTATTCCCTCACTGACCCTTAATAGCAGTATCATTTTCGTTTGTTTGTCTGTCTTTGGATTTTTAAATGTATATAAGTAACCATAGGTTTTAAACTAAATCTACAACTTGCAGAGGTTACAAATGATTTCCCAGACATTCAGGATAGCAGAAAACTCTATGAAATGTCTTGAGGTTTGCTAAGCTCCAAGCTCTCCTGTGTCTGCATGTCTGCAAAGGGCATGGAAAGGGCAGTGGAGGATGTCTTGCTAAATTCTTGATTTTTGTGTCTGTGCAGACTGGAAAATATGCAAGAGGAGAATTTCTTCCAAGTTGTCAAACTTAAGATGGCAACGCTGGAAAACTGGTAGAATAGAATTAGATGCAGTTCTGACATGTGCTCTGGTGGCCTATTTGTTTTTATTATCTTTTATTATGTATTTATTAATTGTTGTTCTTATTGTTGGTGGTAGAGATGAAAGCTTACTGGCTAGAAGGGAGTTTGAGTGGTTGCATGTGAGAAGGGAGCGCCAGAGAATGGCCCAAGCTGCGTGGCAGAGATCGCTGAGGAGCACTGAGGCCCAGGCAGGGGCTGGAGAGCAGAGAGCCCCAGTGAGCTGGCCTGGCCCTGCTTGTGCAGGGGACTGCGGCTAGACCATCCCCAAAGATCCAACCTTAACCCCTCTGCGATCCCTCCTGCAGCAAAGGAGCCCTTGCTGCTTCAGCCTGGCCGTCCTGAACAGGGCTGGCTGGTGGGAGGGTTTGTTTGGGAAGAGGATGAGCTTGCAAACGGCTGAGGACTGAGCGCCTTCCCGTCTGGGATTAATTTAGAATCGCAAGTTTACAGCATTCCTTAAGCTTTTACGTGCCAGACAGTGAGGGAGTGAGGAGGGACAGGCGTGCAGTGCGATCCTTGCACATCTCTGCTCCTCACTTCTGTCCTTGGTTTTAAAAGGGGAAGTAGATAGATTTGGTAGCATGAAAAAAATGAGAGAAAAGAGCAGGCAAAGGCTGTTGCTACTTAATATTTTTGCCCTGAAGGAAATGAATGTTGTCTTTCAGCCGAAATTCAAGTGTTGCAGCCAGATTACTGTAGATCTGGTCAAACCAAAACTCTATCTGCCCAGCAGTGCAGCCTCTGACAGAGCCCAGCAAGGGGTTCGTGGGAGGAACACGGGACAAGTTTGTGGCTGTTGGCTTTTATCTACGCGTAGCTGGTGATCCACAGCTCAGGTCTTCAGCAGCACTGTCATTACCGAGAGGAGCTTTCATGGTTTGATCTTCTTTTGGCACCTACCACTTGTATCACAAGGAGCTTCACAAATTTGAGTATAATGCTGAATGGAAATCTACCATCTTCTGTTGGTAGGAAAAAAAAAAAAACCTGTAAAATATATTAAAGCACAGAGCACACAGATGTTATTTTTTTATCTTGTATCCTGAAAATGTTATGCTATATATTGCAAAGAGATTGTTCCTGGTCTGAGCAACCTTTCTCCCCCCCACCTTCCCCACCCCTGCCCCGACATTTTGCTGCCTCCCAAAACTGAGGAGCTGTGAGCATTAAAAAAAAGTTGAAAACTTTAGAGGTAGTTTTGTAAGTTTAAGCATGCAGTTATTGTACAACATGTTTCTTCAAGCTTTTGTTCCTGTGGTTTGCTTTTTTTCTGGATCAACTTACTTGTAAAATAACAGAAAATTGCTTTCCACAAGGCAATGTTTCTTAAAGGAGAAAAATATATAGATATATATATTAATGGGGAAGTTACAGAGGGATCTCTGAGATGTGGTTTGGGAGGCAGTGTGAAGGATGTCCTTTTGTGTGGTCGTGCCCCCTTCACCCAAGCTGCAGGACAGTAGCTCAGAGGTGCCAGTGCTTGAGCAGTCTGCCCTGCTCCTAGCATTTCCCTACTGCTGGAATTTCAGTTCTTGCCTGGCACGCCTTGTTCTTCGCATCTTTGCTTCGTGGAGAGATTGATGTTGTGCACGCTGAGCTTTGCAACAGGCGTTTCATTCCATGTATAAGTTCCTATTCCTCCATATCTTCCTCTGAAACTTGGTCATGGATGTATTCAGTTGTCATGCTGCTTACTTTTATCTGTGTCTAGTTAAACTAATTTAACCTTTTAATTCATGAGAAAATAATTCTGTAAAGTGTTCTTACTGCAAAGCAATTACTTGTACACATAGAAACGAATTTGCTTCTTGATGTTTTTTAAATATGGATGTCGGGAGATGCTTTTTGTAGCTTCAGGGTTTGTGAGTACTTGCGGTTTTACAACATGTTACCCAGGCAAACAAAACTGCTTTTATTCTTCTTGGAGGGATCAGATTGAGATATTTTTGGTAGCTGAAAGTAAAATGTCGATGCTAATCTTGTGCAGAACAGAAGTTGGGAACGTTGATACTGCTTTTTAGACTCACTCCAGTTCTGCCCAGCTTTGCCAACAAGTTTCAAGCCTGCTGGTGTCTGTCAGCTTCGATGGATAGGCGTAAGCCTCCGTGGTAGGGAGCTCAGTGCGGGATTTATGCAGAGCAGTGGTGGGGCGCTGATGGACAGCGTGGGATGAACCATTCCCGGGAAACAGGCCTAGAAGTGTTTTCCTGCAGGATGAAGGGTGTCCAGAAGTAGAGGGCACAAGTCAGTAAAAGCTACTTTGGTTGGGGAAGGCTTTTTTGATCCGAAGGAGAGACAAGTCTTCTAAAGGATGATAACATTGGAATATTTTTACATAGTATTTGTACCTTATTTCAAATATAATGCTGGCTGCACTGTTCTGGCAACTGCTGGTTGCTTTTTTGCTTTTAGTATATGCTTATCTCCAAGTTTTTTTCCCTAGATTTCTGATACTATTTTTGTTAATGCAAGAGTATAGATGTAAAGGGGAAAAAAAAAATAAGAGGGCTTATTTTTGAAGGCTTACAAAAAATTATATGTATCAAAAAGGTACATTGAAAACCAAGTTTTGAATTCTGTTTCTGAAAATAGGTGTTGCTATATTACTGAAAGCATTGCATTCTGTCTGTAGTGTCAGCAAAATGGCATTTTTTGTCTGTGTATCAGCCTGCTTTTTGTGTAGGGCACTGCACGTGCTGGACCTGTATTCCTGCAAGTCAATGTATTTTAAATCCAGAATGATTGTTCCAGTTTCACAGGTAATTTAGAATAGTCCTGGAGATGTAATCAAAGCATGTGTGTCTCCTGTCCTTCAGCAAACACCTTTTCAAATATTTTCATGTTTCACGAACATGTTTCACATTTTCAAACGTGAAAGAGCTTTGCGTTTTCGAACTTTTTTGTGTGTTATTCTTAGGTCTGTAAACTATTAAATATGCATATCTATAAAGAAAAGAGAGAATACAGTCTGTCTCTAGATTTTGGCTATTATGAGTGTTTGCGACCTTGTTTCTCTCCTACAGTTCGTAGGAAGCCAACCTGTCTATGTGAATAAGTTACTATCAAATCTCTAGCAGAAAGGAATGTTGGCAAAAGAAACGTGGGAGGTTAAAATCTAAACAAGAGTTACTGAAAGTCTGGATTTTTTTAAATGGCTGAAGGATGCTGTCATACTTTGGTATATGCTGTTAATGCTTCAGCCCTGATAGATGTTCTGAATATCCTTGTACTGATATAGAGACATGTCAGCTTTTGGCTACATGGGAGTTGGAATATTATTCCTCTCTGATCTGAAAGTTAGAAAATAAAATGAGTATGTGCACATAGAACAGAGCATACACATAAACTAATTTAATGTCAAAATGTAAACAGTTTGTTTTACAAAAAGAAAAGAAGAAACTTCATGCGAGTTTAAACTTGTTTTAAAATTGCTACTGCATAGAGATGAATTGTCCAATGTGGAAAAGCAGTAGTTAGTCCAGACACCAGCATTAGTGTAGTGTCTGTAGCTTTTTGTAGCTGCGTTGATTAGTTCTAATTAAATTATTTCTTGTTAGTTTTACAAGTGAAATAGAAGAGGAAGCTGGAGTTAGAAAGAAGTTTCCTTTTTGAGAAGGAGAGAAGAGGAATCAGTTCTCATATTTGTCACTTGTAATACGTGGCAAAAGTGTGTTTATGCATAAAGACCATTTATATTTTTTCATTTACTATAAACACGTCGTAGAAAATTGAAATATATGTAGCTGTAAGTGTTAACAAGATGAGCTTTTGTTTTCTGTTGCTGTCAGTCTATCTTGTAACTTTAGAAACATGTTTTAGGATGTGTTCTTCAGAATATAGAAACTTGATTTCCATAGAAGCTCCATGGTGTTGCGGACACGGAAATCCTTGCATGCTCACCCGTGGTGCTCAGGACTCTTGATGCCTTCGAGTGATTTTTGCCTTTCTGGAACGTTGTGTTTGACTCTTAGTCTGTGATGGAGCACAGCCCCCAAGACTCTTTGCTGCTCTGTTACTCTTTATCCTGTTAATTTTATTGACTTAAGCCCTTTCATTCTCTCTTCTGGATTTACAGCATTTTGATTTTGTCAGTGTTGAATTTCACTTGTCTGCCTTCAGGGTCTCTGACGTGCCAGTCTCGCTTTGAACTTGGACTGTCTCCTCCAAGCTTCTTGTGACCCCTCACAAAGGGGTGACACTGCTGCTTGTATGAGTGGATTCCTATTTTGTCATGCAAATCATTAATGAAGATACTGAATGAAATGGGTTACAAGAGACGTTCTAGTTGTTGTTTTTGTTTGTTTTTGTGGTTTGCTATATTTTGGGTTGTTTTCAATACTGAAATATTGTCTTTACTGTCTGAAAGCAGTTTTCCAGTAGTTATCTTTGCCTATACTGGTTATTTTTGATCTACAATTTCCAGGTCATGTCTGACAGTGTCAGAAGCACCTCCAAATTTAACTTAAAATAATCCTTTTTTTTTCTAGTTGATTTTTATTGCATGTGAGTGCGGTTTATATCCTGCTGTCCCCAAAACTATTTTGAAGAGCCTTCACAGATTGAAATATCCTTCAGGAAAATGCAGAGGAATTCTTGATAAATAATTTTAAGCTGACTTAAAGATTTTTCTGCCTGAGTCAGAAAAGCGTTAAAGAGAAGAAGGATCTTAGTTTGCCGTGAAATAAAAAGCCTGAGAAATGAGCGGCCTATGTGAATGTTTTTAATACATCTATCACTTCAGCAGTAACACACCGAATTGCTCTGTATCTTGTGAGGGCCTGATAAAACATGGATCTTGGGAACGACTGCCTGATTCCCTGTGATAACCGCTGCCTCTTAGCAGGGTACCACAGAGGGGGAAATGCTACCAACACAGCCCGAGGTCAGTTGCATGTGCTGAGAGCTGAGGGCAGGATGATATCCATAAATCTCTGGTGTCTCTTTTCCCTAAATATTTGTTGTTTGACAAATATGACGTTGGTGAATTGGTGATTTTTTTTTTTTTTTTTTCAAGACGTGCCAAATTACACCCCTTAAAAAGTGGATGTAAAAATGTGAATGGCCCTCAAGCAGCCCACTGAAAACCCCTTGCCCAAGAAGGTTCTGTGCCTGCCTCTTTATTTACTCCAGTGAGGTTAACATCCTGTTTTGATGGTACCGTTTAAGAGCATCAGAAAACAGAGCACATGAATGTGAACTCAGCCTCATTTAGTAGACCTTTCAGTGCCTGCTTTCTGGTAATTTTTGCTCAAAGAAGGAACTCATGATATAGCTGCAATAGTTTAAGCTAACATCTGGGAAAGTACTGTAAGTAGAAAAAAAGCAGAAAAGAAAAATCACCGAAAGACTGCAAGTGTAGTTGCACAGTGATAAGAGTTTTGTGTTACACGGCCTTAAGGACATGTGTGCGCATGCAAAAAAAGGAAAAAAAAAAAAAAAAGGTGGGGGGGACCTAAAGCAATGGAATTGTTATGGACAATAGGGGATTAGTGCATTTTTTTTTTTTGCGTCAAGGCTCGTTTTCTTTTCCACCTACTCTGCTTTTGCCTGGCCGCCCACCACAGGGCAGCCGAGCACGCTGCGGGGGCTGCCTGGCCGCTCCTGCCCCTTTTCCTCTCGCTTCTCCAAGGAAATGCAAGGTTGCCACGGCAGCTGCTCCTGGGATTTTGGCGGGCGCTTTACGTGGGAAGTTGTCTCTTCAGGAATGCCCTTCTCCAGCTTCTTGTTAACTACCAGGGCTTAAAGTTGGTTAACTCTGAACCCAAGTATTTCATCTGTGTCCTTTGTTTAGTTTTGTCTCCCTTTTTTTCCAGCTGCTTTTCTTTTCTTTGAAGAGAGGTTCCCTGTGCCCTCCTTCCAATGTCTGTGATGTTTGCAAGAGGAACCTTCTTTGTGTAAGTGGAGCACTTAAAAGAATGTCAAGTTGACAATGTGAATTGGTTTGAATGCATTAATATGAACGTATATTTACCGAGAAGTCTGAGCAGTTAAAAGGGAACCTTTTAGTACATAAAATCACTGCCTGATATCACTGTTGTCTTAAAGAGAAAATAATTTTTTTTTTCATGGTTTGTAATTGAAGACAATGAGACATATTCATGGGAAACATTTTTTTTGGTTTTGGCCATCCAAAATTAATAGTATATTTCCATTTTAAGCTTAGACAGTGATAATAAAAGCAGTACTTGTCTCTTTCAAAATTTATTAAAAAAAAAAAGTCTCTGGAGACTTGTCTGCATGTTTTATTTAATGCTGAGAACAGTAAATCTGTCCTGTGTGGTGTCTGAGTGAGCTGTCTTATATCCAAACATTATTAATTGATTTTATACTTTACAGCTGTGTTTTGGGAATAACTACTGGAATGAAAGGCAAATGCTTCCCTCTGGTTTGCAAGAATCATGTTAGAGAAGTGAGGGACTGATTTTTTCTGTTCAGAAATTTTGAGCAGGAGGGAAATGTGGAAATGTGGCTTAACTGGGTTTTCCAGCTGTCTTAAGACCTAGTTTAAAGTCGCAGGAGGACAGCTAATCAGGTATGTGTGAGTATCTGCGTGCATAAAGATGAAGATAACCGTCAAATGAGAACTTCATTTGCACTTAGATCCATTATTAATGTTAAGCACTGGAGGTAGGTATTTACTGGGATTGTCAAAGAATTATATATTTGTTTCAATAGTACAAGTACTGTGAATGCCAGTCTCTAAAGCTTCTATGTTCTAAAAATACTGATTTTTACACTCTGGATTGTGTGCTTGTATGTTCATGATATGTTTTCATCAGTTCTTTCAAAAACATTTTTTTTTCTTTAAATTTCAACAGTGTGAGGTCAGTAGTAGTGAGGTTATCGGAATGATGCCTGCAGCACGTAGTAAGTGTATAAAGAATATTTGCAACAATTTGAGTAAGAAGAATCATGAGAGTTCTCACATGTCCCAGTTAGGCAAAAAACATTTCCAGGGTAATCAGCCTGACAAATATCTATGTGATAGAAACTTGGGTGTTGAGATTAAAAGTATACATTCCCTCTCAACAAGGAGTGAAATCCTTGATATATTTTAAAGAAAGCTGAGAGCCATTTAGTTGAGCTGTGAATTTCCTATATGCGAGTGTTATGTTTTGGGTTTTTTCCTTTAAACTGGAAGGGATATGCACCTCCTTATAATCTCCAGGACGTAGTAGTTTCCTGAAAGTGTCTGTAAACTTAAACTAAAGGCTGGTAGTTTCGCATTGCTGCTGAGTGATGCTCTGGAAGACGAAGGTCTTGCTTCTGCCGCTCTCTGGCTCTTCTCCCTAGCTCTGGCACTTGTGTTCCAGCGGCTGGGCGCATGCACCATCCCAGCAAGAACAGGCTGCTTGGGGTTTTTGTTCCAGGCTTAGTTTTCTCTTGTTTTGGAGGCTGAATGGGTTTGTAATATGAGGAGATGAATGTAGGCCAGAAGTGGACAAGGAAGGAATGGGACAAAAGATGCACAGATCCAGTCTCCTGGCTTTGACAGAGGCGAGCTGTCAATTTGGCTCAAACCGTAACATTAAATTGTAGCCTTGGGCTCCATGTAGGCCCATAGTTCAGTCCTCCTGGTCCTAGAACCTGTCAATAGTTTCCTCTGTCCCCAGTCTAGATTGGGCTGATGAGTGTGGTGGCTTTAGAAAGCCCTAGATAACAGGATGCACATGTGTGCTTGGCATTGTCCTGCAGCACACAGAAATGTGGATGTCCAGGAGGGTAGAACTACATATTTTTCTTTACAAAAGATTTCTAAAATATTGCACAGCAGCATGTTCGAGGAGTCTGAAAGACTGAACTCTCTGCTATCATAAGCTGCTGCAAGTTAAGACTGCATATAGTGCCATAATTATTTCCTTTTGTGTGCCTGTATTATGATATAGTTGTATTATGTTTTCTCAGGCGCCATATGCTCATGGAAAAGTCTTCCTGTTAGGGTGCATAAAGCCACTATGATGTAGGCCCTTGAAAAATAATACAGTGCTTATCAGATAAAGTGACAGTTCCTTTGCTATAAGATGAGCCTATGTAGGGCACACAGGATGTATTGGAGAATTGGTAAGGGATTTTTCCTCCTCTGTCTTCAGTCCTTAAGTTTTCTTCCCTCTGGAAACCATGTGAAAAATGTCCTGTTACTCGAAGCTGGAGGAGCAGAGGACAAAAGAGGGTCAAGGGCTGGTGCTGGGGTTGTGATAATCAGAACCAGGGCTACTTTGGCTGATGTGTTTTTGCATATGTGCTAATGCTTGGAAATACTTGCGTGAATGGGTGGTTCTTTATCAAAATGAGTAATGGCTGTTCTTTCTGCAAGGATTTTCACATGAAAAAGAACAGAACACTGTTTGTCTTGTACTAAAAACAGGCTCTTGTATTAACTAGAAAAAGCTTTCATTCAGCATAATGTAAAGAAGCAGCACAAACAGCTAAAGGGAACAGTTTGTGTCACACCTAAGCAGAAAATTGCATCCAAATTGTCTAGAGCATAATTATAAAACAGAACTGGACTCTTTCAAAATAGTGTCAACTTGCAGACCATTCAAACCAGGAAAGGAGGGAGAACCCTCTGCAGTAGTCGAACTGGATCCATGAAAGCAAGTGTAAAAATTGAGTAGTCAAGTGGTATCATGAAAATGACAGTTGTGAACTCTCTTGCATTTTACATAATAAAAGTTTAAAAATTCTCATCAGTTTTATTTTCATGCGAAGGACATGAATTGGGAGGTTGATGCAGTAGACCATCTAATACAATGGTAAAACCAGCAAATGATAGCAAGATTACTGAGTCCTACAACATGACTCCACATCTTTCTTTCCTCCACGAAAAAATACCTTATTTTCTTTTTTTGGCTTAATTAACATGACATTAATCACGAGCCATTTATCATTGATGTTAAAGAATTTCATAACTTTAGAACACCTAAGTGATCAGATTTTTAGATGTAGAAATATAGGAAATAATTTATGTGAAAGAAACTTTACCTAGGAGATGATTTAAGAAAAGGTTTGTTTATACTGCATCCAACAAAAATTGCAAACCTTGCTTTTCCTTGCACCTGCTTTATGTACATGTGTGATACTTGTGATAACAAAACAGTGTTGGAACAAATATAGTAGTCTTGCTTGCCTGGAATTTCATTTAATCATCAGTGTTACTTTTAGTCTAAAAAATGCACTAAATCTGTTTTTAAAAAATCAGATTCTTGTGAAACTGAAAGGTTAGGTCAGTAATTGTGGAAATAGTGCAATAGCAAGAGAACAGTTAAGTGTCTGCACTGTCACATTTAAGTTTAAAATAACTAGAGACATAAGTAAATAAGCAAGTTATTTGATGGGTAAGCAAAGAGTTTTGCTGGAGAAAGTTGAAGAGAAGCCAACAGTTTGTCAATTTGATGGATTAGGCCCCAAATTTACTTTAAAAGAAATAATTCACAAAATAAAAAAGCTGCTATTTTCATATGGTTTCCCAGTGTTTTTGTTCTTGGTTTCTGATCCATAAATGGCCAGTGGATTGCAGAGCCTGTCCATCTTCTGCAAAGCCAAAGTTTTTTTGATAACCATAAGGTTGAGCAAGAGCATAGGAATAAATCATCATCTGTCTTAAAACGTGCTGAACAAATTAATTAGAAAGAAAATGGAAAGCAATGGAGGTCAATGGGAAGCATCTGAAAGTATTTTGGCAGACCCTGGACTAGACAGCGTGATGACTGACCTCTCCTCCAATGCCGCTCTGTAGGGACCGGCTCTCTGACCTGCCCGGCAGCCTCCTCCCACGCTCGTGTCGCTGCATCGCGTGGTGCTGAGCTCGGATTGGGATCTCCGAGGTGTCCTGGCCGTCTGCAGCACCACAGATATTCCCCATGCAAGGGGAATTCCCTCTGCAAGCTGCTTAAGTCACTCTGAGGCTTTTCAGAAGTATTCCTGTAGGCATTTGTGTATGATGAATGACGGCAGAGATTTCAAAGCGACATGATTACGTTGAAATTGTTCTGAAAGAAGGGAAGTAGATATTTATGAGCTGGTGCTAACTGCCTATTTCCTCCAAATTTTTCCTGGGAAAGAGGAACATAACCTTCTGAAGTTAGATAGGAAAAACAGTTTTCCAGCAATTGAGTAGCCATACGAACAAAGCTTTGGGAGTCTGTGACAGTCCTGAGAAGACTTTTCCTGCTGTTAAGCTTGTGGTGATGTTATTGGAACCTGCTTTGCATATCAAGATAGAAGTGAATGAAATAATGGTAATTCAGCTTTCCAGTTGGTGTTAGCTGCAAGCTGGGTCATCCAGTATGTGGTATGGTTATTTAAAATTGCTGGGTGTTTCAAGAATGTGTAAATAAACTTATCCCAATGAGAGAGTCCTACCAGGCATAGGAATATGGAAACTTTTCATGACAAATAATGTACAGATACCCTTCTGAAACAGCAGTCAGTGAGTATCACTTCAGTGAAGTTTATTTTGCTTGTTTTGTTTTGTTTTTTTTTTTTCCCCATCAGCCTGCCATTTAGTGTGCATGTGTTAATTATGGAGTGGATATGTGCCATTAAAATTTCTCATACTTACAGCTGCATTTAATATTTGGAGAAGATGGATGTGATAGCCTTGTATCAAACCTTCAAACTAACCTTTGAGAAGAACATTTGCACCTCAAGTGGTTCTGTTGTGCTTAGCAGCAGTATTTTAAATTGCTTTGGAAAAGGAAAATGGAAACAGCTTCAGCCCTGCATTTGGACAGTGAGATTTAGCTATAACCAAATGCACTTGTTCTGTGGATTTTCAGTTTTTGATCACTGGAAAATATTTTCTCGTTTTACAAAGGTCCACAGTGTCAAAAAAATTTTCAGATTGCTGTCAGAATATTGCCATAGCTCTTGCATGTGTGCACATTGTATTCAGAGGGAAAATATTTTAATTGGAGAATTTTGTGCAGTTAATAAGTAGCCTCCTCTGTCCCTGAAAAGAGTGGATGCCAGAAGATATAGCTAAGGCAAAAACGTAGATTTGCTTCACCTAGACAGGCAGTTACAATATTTTTCTTATTGTGCTGTAAAATGTATAGAGAATTTCTTTTGTTGATACTACAGATTCAGAAAGAGAAAGACTTTTACATATTGTGCTGGCCTTTTCTATAATGTTGACCTGCTGTTCTGATTTACAGGTCACTGTTACAAACAGTAGGGTTTTCTTGAAGAGATTTCAAGCTGTCTTCTCTAGTTGTAATCAAACTGAGTGCGATTGCCATGGTGTGTCTGCATCTTTCCAAACTGCACTTAAAACACGCAGGCAAAGCTAAGCCTATCTAATGGTGATCTCTGACCCTTCGTGAGATAACCCAGTGGGCTCCGAGGATGGTCTAGGTGAGGCAGGACAGCTGCGTCCTGCCCCGTGAGTTAGCAGATCACAGGCCCGGCCCTCAGTATCGGCCTGGAAGGGAGGAAGAGGACACTGATGTTCTAAGAGCTGTGGGCTCTGTGTGACGTTTGGTGAAGCTGAAGTTTTTTATTTGTCAACAACAAAGAATTGATTTATAAAAATAATATTAATTTTAATAAAACCTTTAACTGCTTGTTTTTTTTTCTAGTATAGAGCACTGTTGCAAATTTTGCTTTCCTTATTCTTTTGAACAAAAAGACGTGACCACTAACACATCTTTGAGAAATTAACATCTGTGTGTAAATATTTGATACAGTTTCTCATATGTCATAAATCCTATGGACTTGTATTAAAATAACATGTATGTGGCTATTTTCCAAACAGTAGAAGCTGCTTTTTTAGTTCAGATACCTTTGCTAGGTCGTTGGTTAACAATAGCCATAAGAGCACACGTTGGTCAGGCCACATGTGCAGCGATCTCAACCTCTGTTCCGAGATCCCTGCTCGCTCGTACCAGCTAATTGAAGTCTCGAAGAGCAGGGTCGCTCTGCAGTGATCTCGACCCCCTTAGCTCCTCTGGCTTTTGATGGCTTTAGGCTCCGGAAGGAGAGGTAGCCTCTTGTGTATGATTTGCTTTAATAGGTTTCTTTTCTGTTAGTTCTTGTAATCGGTGATTTTTCTGTGTGTCTGTCCACCAGAATCTCTTCAGAGATCCGTATTATGCGTGCGTGGCTTGTAAAATTCCTGTTGGCAGCTTAAAGGTTATCAGTTTATTTTATTTGCCCTCCAGCTTTAATATGTTGAGAAAAAGCACGTGATCATTTCCTGTTCATCTTCTCTGAGTTCTCCGTGAGTTTGGAGATGTTTTGTTTGCTGCCGACCACCTTTTTTTTCCAGCATGAAGTTTAAGCCAGTGCTGACCCTGAGAACTTCCTCTTTGTTTGTACTTGCTTCCCTTGCTGCCATAAAGGTTTATACAGTCGCAAAGGGAAGAGAGGCTGAGGGACTGATGTAGCTGAGAAATGACCATCTCCCCACCCGCTGGTGCTTTAGCTGCTCCCTGGAGCCAGTTCATCTCTGTGTGCGGATGCGGGGCCGTGGGGTGGCAGGGATGGGAATAAAACAGCAGGGGAAAGGGAGGAGAGAAAGAGCGTGTTCCAGCGCTGCCGCCCAGTGTCTCTAACTGGTTTAGAATGCAGTTAATTGCACTTTTATAGATTAGCCAGTTTAATTAACTTAGTTTTAGAATTCAGGAAGTGTGCTCTGATTTTGTTGTTTTTTCTATTTCTGTGAATGTTATAGTTAAAAAAAAAAAAAAAAAAAAAAAAGGTTAAAGGCAATCCTTGTGTTTTGTGAATTAAAAACTTTCCAACTTTGGGACCTTCCCAGACTGCTGTTTTCAATCCTATAAAAACAATTGCATTAGCTCATTTTTTTTATTATTTTCTTCAGTGTTCCTTTTATATGTTGCTTATCTGTGGGCTCTCTAGCCTGTCTGGCAGGCTTTCTGACGTGCTCCAGAAAGGAGTTAATCTCTGAGACCATTAACAAGCTTTTCTGTGTGTGTGTGTGTGTGTTTGTCTGTCTGTCTGTCTTATGGTGACTTTGTATTTTATTTGCTGAACCTTGTCCTTTTTAAACCTCTCGTTTGTTCATTTGAATGCAACTTGTATGGGTAAGGATGTCTTTTTCCTTCCGATAGTGTATTATATTTGGCTTTATCCAGCCATCTTTGCGTTTATCCAGCCTTAAAAAATATTTTTTGGCACGTGATATGCATCTAGGGACTCTATTAGTGTCTTGAACACACCCTGTTCCATGTGAGCATATTACTTTTTTAGCAACTCTTTTTATTGTCCTTCTAACAGACTTCCTTCAAACTTATTTTCTCTTTTCAAAGTAAACATTACTTTGGATTTTTCTTTCTTGGGAAAGGGCAGTGAATCATGTGGTAAATAAAAATAACATTACAGGAATGTTGGAGACAATTCTGGGACCTTATCAGTTGTGGTGTCCTTTTCTTTAAGAATGTAGTGAATTCTAGATGCTGCTGTTTGATATTCTGCATCTGTAATTTCTTCATTTCTGCATGTTTTGTTTCATTCCACTGTTAAAGATTATTTTTTCAGACCTAGCGTTTTGATCATTTCATGAGATGAATGGTGTTCTGGCACTGAAGTTGTTTTGTAGAGTAAGAAACGCTTGTCCAAAGGACCACTATGGTGTTCCTTGCACACCTGAGTGTGCATTGAGTGCCTTGGAGTGTCAGGAGAAGGTGGGCAACTCCAGGAAGAAAAGGAGTGGTCTCATGGTTTGGGAGGATAGATACTAATAAAATAATAATAAAATATTATGAATAATAAAATAGGCACTAAATATGAAGGTATTTTTCATATTATATATTTAAGGAAAAGTTTCTGGTCCTGTGCTAATGACTACCAAGGGAAAATACTTCTGGAAAGAAATGACTTTGTACTCCAAGTTATATTTGGCTAGGGTGCAATACTTAATTTTTGTTATAAAATAAATATTGAATAACCTCTCATTTAGCTGTATAACATCTGAGGATTAGGTAGGACACCATCTTATCAGCTGTATGTTTTTCTTCATCATTCTAAAGAGAAGTTTACACGAACGTGATTCGTGGACTTCTGCGTTCAGAGAAGTATCTGTAAAGTTTGACATGGTTTCTTGTATCAGGGCCCTGGGATTTTGTTTCAAGTTACTGTTCTCATCGTTTGCACAACCCAGGAGGGGAAGATTAGTTTGTGCTGGCAGGCAGTTCAGAGGAGGCCTGTGCTGATCACAGTCAAGTTTTTCCTCTCTTGGGCAGCAGAGCTGGCTGCCCTTTCAGGGGCCTGTTATACTCATCTTCAAACTATGAAGTCATGAGACCTGAGGGGTGTTTGCAGGAGAGCAGCCTTGGCTCTGTGGGATTAGGCTATGTGCGGTCTGCTCTCGGAGCTCCTTGGGCAGGGGTTCTCACCCACACTTACGTGGGAGCCCCCTTGCTCTGCCGCTCTCGTGGGGCTTTAAGGACACGCGCAGAGAAACAGCGGGTCTGGGCTGGGGCTGGGTCTCGCGTTGCCGACGAGGTTGGTCTCCATGTTGGTGCACCCTACGAATCTGTTCAGACTTTTTGTTTTCTGTTTCTTTTTGCCCATTTCCACTTACCTCCTAAACTGTTCTGCTGTTTTTAATGTGTTCAGTAAAGATCATAATTAACTTCATTCCACCTTGGCTGGCCATTTGTAGTGTACTTACTAATTTTTACAGATCTGTATTTTTTTTTCTTTGCTATCTTTTTTTTAGATTTAGATTGCTAAAATTCCCTTAGCAAAATCTGCATTGCTAAGATTTACATCTTATTTCTCTACCATTCCCTTACTGGTACTATAAAGCTGCTCATGTGCAGTATAATGCCTGTGATCCATCAACATCTTTAGTTTTCTCTTATCCCAATACCTGTATTCTTTTGTATGTTCCTAGACTACCACAATGCAAGATGCTTGTGCTGTGACCTCCTCCAAGATTCATCTACTGGCTGCCTGGCAAACAGATCAAACCAAAAGCTGTTGATCTTAGCTCTAACTTCCTCAGCGGTGATGCTAATTTCATCTCTCACATCTATCAAACTATCAATTTTCATTACATTCTTAAGAACACAGTATTTTTGAGACCTTCTACCTCGTGTTAGAATTGATGTATGAAGGAAGGGTACAATCTCATGATTGCAGAAGTCTGATTTAGTTAGGAAAACAGAGAAGGAAAAAAGAAAAATTCTTTTTTTTCAAAGTCATTTGAACCCTCATATTTTTATTTCCTTTCTCTGTACTGTTTTCTTAATTTCCTCTACCACATAGCATCACGGCCTCAGCAGATGATCTTACTGAAAATGGCCCTAACTTTTATCTGAGCCTGCTGATTTCTTCCAATTTTCTTCTGCAGATTTCACTGTACATCTGCAGTAGCTTTGCTTCACGAGCTTAACGTGAAGCAGGGAGTTGTCCATTAGCTTCATAATCACTCTTTCTGCAGTTTAGTCATACTTGCATTTGGCAGACTTTGTAGAAGGCTTTTGTCAGTGTAAAGTTTGTAGAAAACACAGTATTCAGGACTGTCCTTTTCAGTAAGTGTACCACACACATTTCAAAACCTGTTTAGCTATTTGTTTGGTTAATCTTGTTTTGCTGGCATGAAGCTTCAAAACTTATTTATCAGCAGGTGGGGAAATTACAGGGTCATAGGAATTGACCCCATAGGGTCAGACCATCTGTTCTTTAATTAGAACTAGTAACAGATGCTTGGGATGATAATGCAAAAAACCCTACAATAAGGAGTTGTGATAAAAATCTGGCTTGTGCCATAAAGCATGAAGACACTTGTATCTTTTCCAGCTTTCTGAGTATTTTCTATTGTAATGTAGTCTTGTCTCCCCCACCTTTGAACTTTACTAAGCATATGACTCTGCAGCCTGGTAGCAGAGTTCCCTGCACAGTCAGATGAAGAAGTATCCTTTTGTATTAATAGTGGGCTCTCCAGTTCAGTTCGATACCTTATCTAGCATTCCAGGAAGGAAATTCTTAATTTACCTGTTCTATATCCTTCTCTGGGGATAAAATCATAGTCTTCCTGATCCCCACTCGTGCTGGTATTTCCATACCTCTCATTATTCTTGGTTCCTGTGTCTGAAAACCTTCCAGCTCAATTGCAGTAATTGGATGATTTAAAATTTCCACCATGCTTCCGTTGAGAAAACACCGTTAGTTGCTAAAGAGATTTTTTTCTCACCTTACGTTGCTGTAGATGTATAATTCATAGGCTGCACCTTCAGAATTCAAAGCTTTTAATTAAGCGAGATGAGTGTTGTAAGAGTGAGGGTGGCATTTCAACGGGACTGTTAAGTATATCCCAGTGTTGAGTGCTGCAGCAAAATGATTTATACATATATATGTTTTTGTTTTCAAGGTTGCTTTGAGAACATGTGCCACAGGTAAAATGCCGACAGTTAACAGCTGTTGCTCTGTGGAACAAATAGCAAAGCAGACACTTGTGTTACTTAGCAGAAAAAAGGTACAGAATTAAAGATTGGATAGACGTGTGCCTGTGTCTGCTATTTGGTAGACCTAAACCCAGAACAAGAGGTAGCATATTATCTTCTTGCAACAGGAAGAGTGTTTGCAAACCTGTTGTGAACTGCAGGACAAACTGTTTGCAATAGGTTAATGTCTAAAAACCCCCAAACTGGAGATTGAGTGCTGCAAGTGGGTGTGGAACCCCAAATAACTTATTCTGCTGCTTTTTTTCTTTTTTTGCTTTTGTGATCTTTGGTGCTAATCTGAAATAAATTTGAGAACAATGGGTCTAGAAAGCAGGCACTCACCAATTGAGATAAGTGTGGCATTTCTGCAAAAGGGTCTGTGGTTCTCTTCTCTGATGTTTTCTTTTTTTTTTTAATGGGGCCTTATTTGTCAGTGGATTAGCTTTTGAGTAGTGCTGGTCTTCTACATTCACTCACATTTTTGGCATAAGTGCCTAGAGAACTAATTAAACGTCAAGGTGAGTGCAAGTTAGTTGAAAGAATGGACACAGATTGATAGAAAGGATATAAAAGCAAGTAAGAAAATAATGGCAGGGTGTGAGGGGAGAGAGTGATCAATGTTGGGTAGAATAATAAAGGGAACTGAAGTGCAGAAATCTTATCCTCACTAGTGAAGGGAATGCAGTTCTCTTTCTAATCTGCTTCGAAGTATTTTGTTGTGTTGTATTCAGGTTGCCAAGGAGATGTGAGGTATTTTTGTGAAACTGAGAAATCATAGGAGGATGTTTTAAATTGCACGTCAAACCACAAAATTCAACAGCAGGAAAGGTTTGTAATATGAAGTACTTTAAGGGTAGATCTGAAATGCCATACAAGTGAAATTGCTGTTCGCACCAGTGGTAATGATTAGTGGTTAACTGAGAGCTATTTTAGGATGATAAACAACATTCTTTTCATTTTTAACTGCTTGGAGGGGAAATAAGTGCCAAGTAATAGATACTATTTATCCCAAAATCTGCATGGATTTTTTTTTTTTTTTATTCTAGATTTAAAAAATCTAAAAGGTTATTGAGGAATTGAGAAAACTTAAAAATATTGGAGATGCAATTCTTTTAGTTAGCTCTAATGTGTCAGGGCAGCATTTTCAGTTGTGTAGGTGTGATTTCAGAACTTTTTTGTTGACAGTAAAGTCAAGATTTTTCACTATGTGAGATGCCCCTGAAACCTTAAAAGCTGAAAAGAATTTCAAAATGAAATCCCTCTGTCAGGAGGGATTCCTTGGCTTTTCTTCAGAATGGAAAACTGCAAGAATGCTTGTGACCAGCTAAATAAATATGAATGTGATATGCTATTAGTTTTTCCTTTCATGCATAATAGGACTTGTCTAAATCAAAATAATTTAAACATCACCATAGTTGACTAATGTCCACTTCATATTTACAACTTTTCTGAAGGAATATTTCAGATGATGAGTTCTTACCTCTTCTGGTATGTCCCATACAAACCTCTCATAAAGTTCTATTCAAACATTTAGCTTGTGACTGCGCAAAGGAGATGGCCCTAAGTGTGCTTCTTTCATAAATTTATCCCTGATGACCAGTGAACAGGTCAGGTCAAATAGCAAACATATGGGTCAAGGAAAGGTCTTGAGTATGCCATATAGTTTGATATAAGACAAAAGAACTACATTTGCATTATATTTAGTGATGGCATGTGTAAATGTAGTTCTGCAACATACTCTTATTTTAGAATACGTACAATATCCACAAAAACTAATGTGGTAAATAAAGCAGAGATTTTTGTAGGGAAAAACATGCTATTGAAGAACTGAAGTAACAATGCAACAACTTTTCCATATTTTTGTGTTTTATGATTGTAATGTCTTAGGTTACATTTATCATTTGCTTTGAGAGGACTTAGTGGCTTGCAGCTTACACAGCAACAAAATGCCATGTTCTCCTATATAAAGAAGGAAACCTTTTGACATCTCTCTTTCTCCTGCAGGAGAGCTGAACAGTCTCTGCCTTTTATGTGCATCTTGTAGCTGGATGGGAATTGGCATTGAGAATAAATAATGTCATTGAGAATAAATGAAGTCATTTCTATACTAACGTATCACCTACCCCCAAATCTCTCAATTCACTTGTTAGGTGTTCGCCCCTCTGCACGCAGGAATGAATGCGTGTCTGCCGCTGAGAGATGGATCTTAGAAAGTTCAGGGAAATGCAACTAATTTGAAAAATAAAGGCTTAACTGCCTGGCTTAGAAAAGTTGTTATGCGCCTCCTGGAAAACAGAGCCCCAAGGAGGCCTCTGTGTGAAATCTGAATTTGTGCTGCAACTGGAAAACCTTGGAGTAGTGCAGGCTTAACACTTCTCACATCTGTTGTTTCTTGAAGCTGTTGCGTGCCTTTATGCAGACTTTCATCTTTTTAGTTGAGAAGTGATAGAAGGTGACTCGTTTTACACCTAATCATGTATTATACTGTATACAGTGACTTTGAGTTCCTGTCATGTTTCCAGGAGCATTTTAGAGATGTATTGTGGCTCACAATGCTGTTACAGGGACAATTACTCTCAACTGACTTTTGTCTTCTAAAGTGGAGTCTGTGTTTGGGTGAGTTGGGTGAAGAAATGAGCCTAAAGTTATCTTAATTAAGGCATTAATCAGAAGTGGCTCAAAAATCTGGATCAGTTTTCACTGTAGCAGTTCTGTGCTAAGGGAAGGATTATGCCTATCTTTTGGTCTGCTCCTTTTAGTGGTGCTGTTAGTTTGTGCTGGTTGAAAGGGCTAAGGGAGTGGTAACATAAGCATCTCATACTGCCTTGTTGAGGGTCACTGTTCAAATACAGTCCAGGGATAAACCTGGTAGATGGAAAAGGTCTATTCAGAGATCATTCTGTGGAGATGTTCAGCAGGTGCAGGTTCCACTCCACAGTGCTTTGGTTCAGGTGAGAAGTAAAGCAGCATCCTCTGTGCTTGAAGCTGCAAAAGGAATCGCTGCAGGCAAAGGGTAGCTGCTGATGAAGTCTGGCCAAAGCACAGGAAAGTTTCAAGTGGTTCTTAGCTTTTTGATGTTTTGTTGCCTTCAGAACCTTTGGATGTGTAAACCGTGGAAGGGTGTGTGAACCTTTTTTCATGGAAATCTGAAAGAAGTCTTGAGTTTTAGTTTCATCTCCACTTACTGGGGTTTGGGGATTACAGCTGTGCTGAGTGGGGATCACTTTCAATCACTTTCCTTGTGTCAGCAAAAGCTTCCTTTTCCCTTCATCGCTGTTAAATATTCATTGCAGCAAGTGTCATACCTGTTTCGTCAGACCCGTGTTTCCTTTGGAATTCTGGCTGGCTGTAGGAATGGGATTGCGGGCTGGTGTTGTGAAAAACACCGCCTTAAGTATAACTCTTCTCTCTTGTGCACAGTCTTTTTCTTTGTTACTGCCCTTTCCATGTAAATCTTGATACCCTTAAGTTTTGACAACCAGACAACCGAGTCACTGTTTTTCAGAAATCCGTCTATAGTTAACTTTATCTGAAAGAGCAGGAATTAGGAGAAAGGGCTGAGAACTGATAAAGAAGAGTATCAGTCCTCCTTTGCATTTGGGATGTGTGGCATCGTTTTCCTATATGTGTTTCTGAAGAAAGATTTGACCCTTATCTCTGATTCTTTCTGTGCATTTCCATCCCTCATAGAGGTGGCAGTGATTAAATTGTTTGTTATTTGAGAGAATTCTAGTTAGAAAGGCCTGTCAATTTGAGCTTGGCATTTGATACATGTTAATGTGCACATAATTTGTCAGAGGGAAAAGAAGTACTCACAGTTCTGCATAAACTTTCCTATTGCCAGTAAGATTTTTTCCTTAAGGCTGGGCTTCACTAGATACTGGCTTTAGTAAGAAAATGTTGAGGGATAATGAGCAAAAAGGAGGTGGACAGACCTGCCAACACAAGGAATGTCATATTAAGTAATATGATAGCATAGTAGGGAATAGATGGAAAGTGCAGTGGTGCAAGGTAATGCATATAAAAATATTGGTGAGGCAATATAGCTTCTTAATGACGCACTGTTCCTTTGAGATCTTAAACGTTGACCTAACTATGCTGGCACAGCATCTATACCTGTATTTTTTTCCTTCTAATTCTCCTTGAGGCTTTTCATTACTGTGCAGTTAAAAAGTCACCTTTATGGTGTTCTGTGTATAGCATTACTGGTAATGTTTGCGTTGTTCTTCAGTTGGTAAAATGAGTAGCCCGTGGAAGTCTGTGGAGCTCATTAAAAGTGTTTTTCCTCAGGAACCCAGCCTCTGCAAGCAGAAACAGGAGGGTACTGGGTACTGTGTGGAGTTGCAGGGAGGATGTACTGTCCTGCTAACTGCTCTTTCTGCCTGGGCTAACAAGTTATATCCATTTTATCAGTCACATTTACGTGGTAAGATCCCTAAGCAGAAACCTCAGGGCATAGTAGTACTTGATGTATAATAAGTACTATTGGTGGTTGTTTAAAGGCTAAATGAAGTGTGCATTTTAAGTTTTTAAGATGATGCTTTTAAGTATTTTATACATCTTTAAAACTCACCTCGTCTTTAATGTGTTTCTTAGGAGATTTGCTTAATAAAATGCATTTTCCTACTAATTCTGTCGCCCACAGATTTAGAAAAAAATCCACTGCAGTTGAAAGCTGTTTAGTGGTTTGGTAATGGAGTGACGGCAAGAATCAAGCAGAAGTGCTTGAGCAGTACAGATCAGTGATGACTTTGGAAGGCAAGGAAAAATTAATCAGTGTTGACACCTCCGGAAGATGCCAGTTTGCAACGTGGGGCTGAGTGTGGGGAGAAAGTCTCGCAGTTTGTTCACATGTTCCAGCTGCCAGGGTTTCCTATTGTGTTACTTGAGGCTGGTAACTTTTTACAGCTATTTAACCTGCAAAGGGCTAACTTTGGCTTCTTGGTGTATTAAGAGTGTTCCACCTCCTACTTTCTTTCTTTTATTCTTGTTGTATTTTGCAATAAAATTGAGACTATTGAGTACTGGGCTAGCTCCTAACTAACCGCTCAAATGTTTTTGTCGAAATGTTACTGAACAAGAAGGAAGCAGGAATTGGTTCTAAAAATTTTCATTTGCCTGGTCCACTTTCACTGCTGTCTTGTTTGCCACCAACCCTCCATTTGATAGGGTCTATTTCAGGTAATAATATCCCAGCTGCTAACGTGAATAGACTGGTGAGTAAACATCTCCATTGGTCTACATCTATTGCTTTCTTTAAATGAAGATAGTTCTTAAGATTCTTAAGTTTTGTGATATTTTAAAGAAGAAACCACACTATTTTTCCTCTATAGAGGAATGACATTCTCCTTTTCTACATTTAGTTCAGTCTCATGCTTCCTGTTGCTGTCTTTGTAGATGGCTCTGGTGAGAGCATTGATAGGACAGACCCTGGGACTTGGGTACGTCCAAAAAGCCTCTGAGGGCACGTTTTGGTTCTCCTGCAAAGATGCCGAGCATTGCTTTCAAATCATTTTCAGTGTTTGGGTTCACACATGGGTTCTAGCAAACAAAATGCAGTTCCTCTCTTAAGTGAATAATCTCTATAACGAATGGCACGTGTTATGTCAAAGCGCTAGGGAAATCGATTCCACCAGATGCTCAGCTGTCTCCTGGCCTCCAGCTGCTGCTTCCCTTAGGGTTCACACCCAAATTGCTAGGAAAGTATTTGTGGTTGTGGGGAAGGTGGACTTTGTATTATAGGCATTTTGGATTAAATAAATGATTTATGTAATTCTTGCCAGGCTGTTTTGGTCTATAGTAGTTTAGTCTGAGATTTATACTTTTTAAAATGGAGACATAAAAAGGAAAAACAGCAATAGTTACGAGAAAGTCCGTTGCTTTTTGTTCTATTACAGAATTTTTTCTGACACGTGTTATAGGACAGTCCTTTGTTTTTTCACACGGTGCTTCTGAATACTGCAAAAATCACAAAAGAGGTTAACTTGGAACCTCTGTGTGTACAGTTTCAGCATAGAACTTTCTAAAATTTGCCTTTATTTGGGGGAATTTATGCCAGCATTCTTCTGTACTAAATTCGCTTATTGATGAGAAGGTTTTGCTACTCAAGTGATGTTTGTGCTTCCTTTTTGACTGAGCTACTAGTTGATTTCAAAGGTGTCTTTGGGAAGAGGGCTTGGGGGGTGGTGAGGAAGTATATTCTGATTCTGTTACTGTGATTCTCATTTGTTTTGTGGAATTTAGGAGTGAACAGTTGAATCCCTGAAAATTTGTAAGTTATTGATAAATTCAATCATGGCTTTAATGATAGTAATGAATAATAAACCTTTTGCAAGGAAATCGGTTCAGTAGTGCCCATACTCTAACTGTATTTTTTTTTTTCCAGCTGTGTTTATGCACAGTACTGATTACAGGACATTAGAGGGGAGAAAACAAAAAGTGACAAGAACTTGTTCCAGTGTAAATGACATAACAAAAAGTTACAGTCCATGCTAAAATTTAATTTATCTCTTTTAAACACAAGCATAAATGTTTTTTTTTGGCCAAAATTAAGAGAAATATAGATGAAATTACTTCAACTTTTAGTTAAGCCTATAAACTTAATTCTCAGAAGCTCAAATGATCCTAAGCTTCAGTAATTTCAGAGAATTAATTTGATTAAATGAGACTGTGGTTTTGAGATTCAGCTATGGAAAGGATCTACCTTATACTGTATCTAGCTTGTTTTCTGTTGCTCCTCTAATCATTTTTGGAGCTTTGTAGTTAAGCTGAATATGCTTCTATTTCAGGTCTCTGTTGCTGCTGCTGTTCTAATACATGTGGAATTAGAGTAGGTTTTATTGCATGGGGAGCTTGGCAATCAGCTGCAGAGCGGGTGAAGTATTTTATATTGGCATGAAAGTAATGCTGTATCTTCTAAATAGATGGGCACCTAGCTCATTTCTCATTTTCTGCTGCGATACTGCTATCCTGACTAGAGCAGAATGGTTATTCTGGGTTAGGTTTGCAGCTTGTTTGGGGTTCTGACCTATTTTTCCTGTTAGCTTGCCTTTCCTTTACTACTGTTTTCTGGATTTCTGTCTTTGAAATGCGGAGCTTAAATCGTTTCTGCCCTTAGTTGGTGATTACTTTTAAAACTCTTTTCTTAAGGAGTAATAATTATCTGTAAATACAGCATGTCAATTGATGATTTTTGAGCTTCAGCTCTTGCTGTTGCTCAGTACTTTTTGTAGAGTGTAGAATTACTCACTAGGGCATGCACTTGCTGTTTGCATGAATTCAGCTGCTTACTTAAAGCATCAAGCATCTGAGGTGATTTATGAGTTTTCTAGAAGGGGCTGTCAGTACTATGTTTGCATCAAGGCACATATTTTTAGATCTTTAGTGTATAGTACACTGTTACTATGTTTCAAGTTTAAGTTTGTGATTCCTGTTTTTGTGTTCAAAAGTCTTGCTTGGAGCAAAGGTAATACTTTTGCTAAGCTTGAACATTGTTCTAAGAATGTTACCTCTTTTTTTTTTTTTGCGACAGTAAGGATGATATAGTTGTTTTTATATAACTTCGGGTTGAAAAAGATTGATTTGCTTTTCAAATCTCTGTGAAGTTATTTCAGCATATTAGGAAAACTCAGGAGTCGCCTGGGAGGTTTGACTGTGATGACTTGTAGTGCAATACAGGAGGCCTGTGGGGCTTTACTTGAGTATTTTTTTTCTTCTTGGAGAAATGTCAGTTTTCAAATTTAGTTTTACATCCTAATCCTTATGCTATGGTCATCTTACAGCTGTCTTGTTTTCTCAGTCACTTGATGGGATGAAGACTCATAGAAATTAGCACTGTTCATTCTGTAAGTATATGTTACCGTTGAAGATCTAGGTGACTTTTCTCCTGATGGTTGATTGTATAGAGAAATAGGTAATTGAGCAATGAGGCTGTTATATGACTCTTTTTGGAAGTGGTACTTGCTGTAAAAGCTTTTCTTAAGAAAAATAAATGACTAGCAGGATAAGGAATTCACCTTTTAAAATGATTTAAATGGAAAATTCTATCACTCTACAGGTGATTGGTTATCAGTATTAAAACAGCTGAATGTGGACCTGCATTCACTGAAAATGAAAAAATGAAGAGTCAGGGTCGATTCATTTCTATGAATGGAAACCATACTATTGCCTTTTTTTTTTCTCTTATACCGGCCTTTCAGAGCTTAGAGAACCACCTCCGTTCTTTGAGACCACTTGTTTTGTAAGGTCATGTCTTTGGGGATCTTGGTTTAGCAGGAGTAACTTGAGAGAATATTAAGATTACACAGTAACAGTTTAGTGGATCGTGTTAATACTTTAATAGTGAGCAGGCTTTGCCTAGTTTACCGTGTGTGATTTAGTGTGCATGAAATTGCCTGGAACTCTGAGCAGGTGTCAAGTTAAACGCTTGCTTCCCCCACCTTTCACTTCATACACGTAGTAGGCTTTGCACTTAATACACAGTTCCAGCTGTACTGTGCTACAGTGAAATTTAAAATGTTCGATTTTTCAAAGGTCTAGAAGGCCTTATTTAGCAGGTCTAAATGGTTTTCCAGAACTCTCTCATCTGTAGTCTATTTAACAAAATTTGAGGCAGATGTTGATAATAACTATATTTCAGTGGTCAGAAAATGTGTCTGCCTTTGCAGCTGATGCAGCCTTCATAATCCTGTGAGTCCAGGAGATGGAAAGCATCTGATGCTTTCCGTTCTTCAGTTTTGGGTTTGATAATGCAGCATCTTAGCCAAAAGTATGACTTCAGTCAAAAATACTTACAAATATACTCTTTGCTAACAAGGCGAAGCTCTTGGCATTGGTGGTGTTCATTCCTGAGTCATTATCGTTTGCCTCAAGTATCCTACATAACCTGGGGCAAAATAAACTGTCTGAGGGTGAATGTGAAGTGTGGGTGTGCTTGTATGTGCAGCGAGTTGTGCACAATGCCTGTTTCCATCGAGTTCTTCAACTGTGGTCAGGGTTAGGGTCACATACTATTAGATGTTATCAGCGGTCGTTACTGTGTTAGCAGATGTCATATCACATGCTCTCAGATGCTGTGCTGACATAAAGTTGGAAGTCTTATATTTTTACTCTAGACACCAGAAAGAAAGGGGAGGGAAAAAAAAAAACAAACCTATGGTGGCTTAAACTCTCCTCTCATAATATTAAGTTACCATTAAATGCTTCTGTCAAGTCCAGGAAAGTAAAGTTTTCTAGATATGAAATGCTTGAGAAATACTCAGAATTTGCTGGGATCATCATCAACCTAGAAAAAGCTTTGAATATATTGTTGATGCAGGTGAACTTTGACTTTGCTGTTATTCTGTATGTTATGTAAACTGAGGCTTTAGATTAGCCTTCTAAAAATAATTGTCTCTTATCTCAAGGTTATATTTCTCATTAGCATTTTTCTATCAGAGCTCTAATTGCTAGAGTACTTGAAGGGTCACAATTAGGGATTCTCATTATATTGTACATTGGGTCCTATGGCACGCTTTATTTACAGAATGTGACATTATAGAAAGTATCGTAGAAAAACATGACTGAAAAGATGATTTGTAAGGCATATGCTATGTGCTAGGTTAGACTGTTAAAAAAACCTGTCTTATTACAAAAACAAAATTACCAGTGCATTTTCCATAAAGTTAGTTAGTTTTTCTTGTTATGATGAGGTTTGTATGCGTTGGAGAGAGGAAGGGGAAAAAAGTGCTGTTCTTTGAACTGGAGACTATAATTGTATATTGTCTGAAATAGGAGCTTAAAATTAGAAAGGAGATGGTGTTATCCCCCAAAAAATTTTTCCACAAATGTGGTCAAAAAAAAAAAAGAAAGAATGCTCGCATTTACTTAAGAGAGCTTTCTGAGAGCTGCAACAATATTTTGGCAGTTGCCATCTCCACAGATTAATTTTGATTCCTAGTGTTGACCAGATGGTTCATCTCCTGGCCTGTCCACAGCAACCAGGAAATCAGAGGAGAACTTTCCTGATGCATTTTTCCAAGCTCTTTGTAGTGAGTAACTGTCCGAAACTTGCTTTAGGGATTCCAAACTTTAAGGCTTCTAATACCAAAAGGGATTCCTCTCCCCACGGTCTTCTTAAACACTCAAAATATTCTGGATTGGCTAAACCCAACATTTGAACCTATGCTTACTGCTTAAAACAGTCAATTCCTGTCCCTATCCCTAAACAGTTGCTAAGTATATATTGAAATAAATATCCTTGACTTTCTATCTCAGTTCTTGCAAAGTAGATTCTTGTTTTACTGCTTACTTTATTCCTCAGATTTCCTTGGACTATCAGTATAAATTACTAGTAACTTGAAGGAGCAGGGACACAAAGGATGAAAAAAGAAGTCTTGGCTTGTCCCTCTCCTCAGTGCAGGGTATTGCATCCTTTCAGTCATGCTGAGATTTGGGTCATTTTCCAGCCATGGGTCCAAAGAAACTGCTTGAGGAGGAGGAGATTCCTTGGGAGCCCCTTGGGAGGACACATGGAGCCCCTTAGGCCTCATGGTGTCATGGAGCAGCCTTGTGTGTCCTCTACGAGTGTCCTTGGAGAAGCCTCAAGCTTAGCTTCCCCTCCACGCTTTAGCATCGCCATTGATGTTCTGAAATGTTTACCAACTTCTCGGGGGCGGTGGTGATGCTTAGAGCACTATTGGCAGCCCTCTGGTTGAGTCCACAGTGGAGGAGAAAAAATACCTCTGCAGAACTTGCAGAGAATTTGCTGCTGCTTTTTCCCTTTTGTTCCTGCTTCTCCGGCCTTATTTAGTTACCATAACAACACGAGGTAATTGTTAAATACATGCTGAGGGATTTCTTTTAGTTTCCTTGCTTGTATTTAAAAGTCTATAATATGTAAAATAAGACCTCCTCAGTCACTCAGGAAGAACTCTGTGATAATTCTGTTAATGGATTTTATTCAGGAATGAAAATATTGAACCGATAAACACATTGAAATATTTAAAAATAGCATCTTCCTTTTTGTCTCTGTACTCAAACTAGCCTGTGGTGTAGCGCTCACCAGTTTGTAAATCTGGATTGAGACCAAAATGAGGACCTATGAAGTCTCATGGTTTCTGTCTGATGGCAGTCTTTTCTCAAAAGTAGAGTCTTAATCCATTTGAGATGCCACTAGGATTTACATAGCTATAACATTGTCGTATGTTGCGCTTCAAATGCCTAGCTCTGCCTGCTGTCTTCAGCAGTGAAGATTACGCCCCTTAAATACCTACCCGAAAGAAGAGATGAGGCAGATTTCTAAGTATATTCCATTTTTTCCGTTGCATGCTGTTATTTCCTGTGCCTTTTAGCGTGTCAGGGTAGAGGCTGTAAATAAGGGTCTTAGAGAACAGTAGCCCTTTTGTTGCTGGTCAGTAAACAACTGTGTTTACATGTTGAACTCTGTGTTTGGCACTGGCTCCTCAAAGTGAGGGGGAGTGCAAATGTTTACCAGATTTAACTTAATAGTGGCTTGTTCCAACTACTGCTGAATGGAGCAGAACATCATGGTGGGAAACAAATGTGTTTTTCTTTGTAGGACTTTCTAATGGATAGAGTGCTGTATTGGCTTAACTTCAGGTTTCCACAAAGGACATTGTTAGTTGGAATTCAAGCCAAAGCCCAAGTTCTGTCTCCATAAAGGAAAGCAAATGTTGCACTTTGATTAATGCAGAGTGCTAAAGCTGAGGAGCAGACATTTCGGCAGTGAGGTGATGTCTTCATAAATATGATGAATATGGGCTAAGTTGTGTAATTTTCACCTTCAAAAATTAGAATAAATCCACTCCACATAAAGTTTGCGATTGCTGCCAATCCATCTGAGAGCTATGCTGCAGCAAAGCTTGCAAAGATGAGTTAACATGAGAAAGGGAAGGCAAGTTGTATGCACAGTTTGTTTGTTTTTCCTGTTGTGGAAGGTGTGCAGGGGGTTTTCTTGGATGCTGGCAAATGGTTTGCACTTAAGCCGTGGCAGTGTCAACTTTTCTCAGAGTTTAGTATGTCAGTCCTTTAGGAGCTTCAGGATTTTCCTCTTTGCAACCAGAAAGCATGATTGAACTTGTAAGAGACAGGTTCTCTTGCTTGATCTCTGATCTGGTGCTCATCCACTGCTGGATGCTGCTTTTGACTGCTGTAAAGTAAGACACCAGTGATCCCAGTGCGTGGATTCACAGGATATCTGTATTTTCAAAAGGCAGAGGCAGAGTAGCTGGATTCAGTACAATCTTCAGAACCAACAAATTGTTTCTTATGTGTGTAAATAAATGTGTGGGAGCCATTCGTTGCCATCAAGTTCGTAACGAAGCAAAGTTCTTAATTTTGGTCTTGAATCACCCCTTCCTGGCACCTAGGCTGTAGCTAGTGTTGGTGGGGGTTACACAGTTATTCTAGGGAGGAGTTCTTTTTATGGGGATATGACTATATGACTATTCATGGCCCTACAGCCATGCAGAATTTAGCTTTAAACCTCAATAGTTCTGCCACTTCAATCTCACATACCTTGTGCAGGAATCGTGTGTAATCTGTGGTTTATACCATCAACTAGCATCCACAATGATTTTTAATCAAGACTGAAGAGATCAATAAACAGCTTGCAGCCAAGAAGCATTAATATGATACTAATGCAGATCATTTGGCTGTGTTTGCCTAAATGTAAGTGCTGAGGTACAAATAAATAACCTAATAGTTTCTGTGGGATTGAAAACCTGTAGAGGTTAAATATCCTTCATGTGTGATACCTTCATCTTTCATTTGAAGCTCATCTCTAAGGGAAGATCTGCTTTCCATGATGTGTTAATGATAAATATTCATTAATTTCATTCTTATTTGTTTTCCAGTTTATAATTATAGCAAAGGGAAATATCAACGTAGTATTTGTTATCAGATCAAATAAAAGTCACTAGACAAAATGCAATGTGAAAAATGATAGTTTTCCTCTGTGTTTTATCTTACTGATTTTTTTTAACCCAGAAGCAGCAATTATTAAATCAAATAGAGATATGATACCAAATTTGAATTTTCAAATTTTGTTATAGTTGATATGAATTTCTTGCCTAGAAAATGCTTTTGAGAAATCCTCAACTCTCGCAGGGTTTTGAAATGAATTATTTTTTTCTTCTGTGGAAATGTCCTGTTTTACAGCATTATCAGTATAATATACCCAAATCCCAGCCACACTGAGATAAGTAGTAATGTTTTTTAGTCAGGGGAATTAATAAATCTTTCTTACTGGCTTTTGAACCCCCACCACTTTGTACTTTCTTCTGTGGTTGTTGGTCTTTGCCTTCCTCCAACCTGCAGCTTTTCATGTTCCTTTCTCCTTCCAGTGATAACTGGCTTCTAAAAACACCTGCAGGTCTCTTGGCCCCTTTCATTGCCTTGGCAAGCTACCCTTCTTTTATGAAATCTCCAGTGTTTTCTGTAAATTTTCTGTTTGCTTTCGCATTCCAGCAGGGACACCAACAGTCTGATGAATGCTAGATGCACAGTCAGATGTATTCCTTGCTAATTATACGAAGCATGTCGGTGGATATCCATGATGTCATATCCTTTTCTTTCTAAAATTGAAATTTATGTTTTCTTAATCTTAACTCACTTGACCAAATAGAACCATTATCATTTTGTATGACAGACTCGGTCATTTAAGATTGACTGTCATGTGAAGTTTCCTCTCTGTGGCTTAGCTAAGTTATCCTGTAGAGTGGAAGTATCAAGGGCATTTGGCCTGTCTCCGGGAAGCAAGTTCAAGGTTGTGTTTTTGTATAAAGCATCTGATTCACCCCATGGGACCATTTGTTTCCTTTAGTAGCTGCGAAAAGCTAAAAGTTTTCTGTGTGTTTCCTCGCTTTTGCTAGGATTTAACAAGAGGCAGAACCTTAGAAAATTTGTATAAAATTGTCATTTTCATGTTAGACTTTTTCTTTCAGAAGTAATTAGCTGCACTGTTTTTAAAAGTAGCTTTTATTGTATATTGGTTGACTTTTTATGATCTGCTACAGTTATTTAAACACTGTTCAGCTTTGATATAAAAAGTTTAATACTTCTGTTGGAAGACTGATGCTTTTAGTCATCTGTAACCTACATGTCCCTCCCTGTCTTTCCCCCTTCCCAACCTCTTGGCTGGTCTATCTCTAGATGCTAAAGGTGAGGCTCACATAGTGATGAAAGTCGTGACTTGTTAGCATTTGTTTTCTGTTTTGTCATCTTGTGTGTCTTCACTACTTCAGTTTTTAGTCATTGCTGAACAGAGAAGTCTTGATGTTGGTATGGAATTATTCTACTATATAAAGCATAATCAGTGTTATATGCTTAGACACATAAAATATTGAAGCACACACAGAGATCATATCCTACACTTCAGCTGGACTTCCAGCTTTCTAGATATAAAAGGAAATCCTTTTGGAATAAAGTCTAGACGCTGGCAAGGTTGGTGAATATCACCTCCTGTCAAATAGCGCGCATCCCTGGCAGTGCTCGGTACATGCTAATCTCCGTTTTATTTTTAGCAAACCATTTAATGTCTCACAGGGAGCGTGGGAGCAATAGTCAAAGCTCGCTTTAAAGGATGGCTATTAAACCCAACTGCTGAAGCAGGTGCTGGGTGGCATCCGCTTCGCTTAAAATGCAAGGCAGGCAATGGCCTTGCGTTTCAAAGGTGTGTGAAGAGCAAGTCCTGTCTTGACAAAAGTCATAGTTTTCCTTTTGGCGTTGCTACATTGTGGGTTTTGGCACACACTTTTTTTTGTCAGCACACACAAACTTTTCCTGTTCTCCAGTTCACTCTTCAGGGGATATTTGGTAGGGATCTACTTCCAGTTTGTGTTTCCCAAGGAAATGAGGGTAATATGATCAGACTTACCTACCTGTCAATGCCTTTCCTTACCACTCTTCCCTCACCCCAAAAGAAAACAACCCCCAACATTTTGGGTCGTAACTAACTGCCAGTTTTCATTAGTTCTGACAGAGAAGAGAAATTCTTAACATACTGTAAATTTGGGTAAAAACTGGTAGTTTAAGTGGAGGAGGAAGGTCCAAACATTTCCCAGGAGGCAACCAAGTAGAATCTAGTCTTTTTCCATCTCCAGTGGGAAACGGAGGGCACAGGGACTGGGCACAGAGACTGTGCAGATCTCGGCACTGGTCCATGCAGTCCAATGCAAGACAAGCCTGTGGGAAAGGAGATGGCGGCTTCATCAGTTTCTTTCCAGCTCTGTAAATAACCTTCTTTCTTGCATAGTTGCTTTCTTCATCCCTCTTCCCTTTGGCTTCATGTCATTTACTTCACATTACTGAACCAATGGTGTTTCATGAGTTTGTTACTTACACATGTTTTAGAAGTTGAAGTCTGCAGCTTTCTATATGAAAAAGAAGAAACAAAACTGTTGCACAGAAACTTAGCAAGTATCTTTTTATTCTTAGTCATATTAAGAAAAAAAATCCCTTACAGAGCAAAATATGGACCTCACCTTAGTTCTAGCTCTTTAATTGCATGTACCTGGTTTCATACGTACACTACTCTAAATAGTAGTTCTGTAGTTTTTCCGAACCACTACTATTTTTGTAGATACTGTGGCCAACTTCCACCTCTGAGAGGGTTTACAAAGAAATAGATTGATACATGAGATGTATCAAATAGATTGATCATGAGATATTTGATACAATAGATACTAAGAACTTTGTATAACAGTGCAAGACAAAAACGTCAAAATAACTTAAAAAAAGAAACTTAAGTTTGTACAGGAGTACTCTTACAGAAATGAAGTTGAGAAATTTTGCTGTAAATGGCTGTAATGATCCAGCTCTTGGCGGTGGAATCGGAACTAATTGGAATTAATGCCCTCCTGTGGATCAGAACTATCTTAACTTCTCTAACAGAAAAGCAGCTGTTGCAGCACCATAAATGTTTGTTAAATAGTTGGCTTGGTGTCCAGCTCCAGGACCTTGCAAAACATGCAGTCTCGTAAGCTTGCTGTTTGTAAGAAACTGGAGATCTGATTGTTCAAGACTAAATTCTGTAAGTATAGATTATGTTAATGCATTTTTTCTGTGCAGTTGATAAATTTGTTACTGTGATGTAAACTTGGGTCTTAGTTGATCAGCACCAAGGCCGAGCATTACTTTTATTTCAGACTTCTTTGAATAGTTTCAAGGGTGTGGGGCCTTGTGTCTGAATCTCTCTGGTATATTTTCCTCTCAGTTACTACCTCAGAGCAAAGCATAGTTTTTCTCTACCTTTTGCAGAGATATTTTGGTTTCATGCAAGTCTTGATTTTCAATGTGTTTCCCATTTTCCTCCCCCCTCAATGCCAATTCTTCCTCCACTTACCCATGAATCTAATTCATACATGAATTTAATTCATTTAAGAACTGTCTTGTCCACTATCACTTAAATCATGGATATACTGTTAGAAAAGTATAGTATAGAAGTAATAAAAAGGGAAGATGGCATGGTATTTAAGAGTAGTAATATGTCTGTTGTAATACGACTTTTTTATTTCTAGTAACTCATTAAAGATGTAAAATCTACATTCTTATATGAAATTGTTTTTCTGAAGCAGATTACAAGTTGTTCTGAATCTTATCAGATTTGTCAAAAATGAGTAATCACATGTTGATACCAGTAGTCACAGTATGCTTTTGTCTGTTGAAATAGGTAAAAAAAAAAAAAAAGATTTCACAGCTGGAGACAGATTTGTCATTCTTGCAATTTTTTATCTAGTTTACTGTCAAATTGCTAGGCATATCATTTTATTCTTGCAGACCATTTTGTTTTTGACCAACAAATAACCTTCCTAAATCCAAATAATTTATTGCCAGTGTATCCCAGTGTCTTTGTTTAAATAAAGAACGTTTGTCTTGTAAGTAGAGGAGGTAGCACTTGGAATTAATTGCTCCATTTGTGATCAGCTACATAGTTGACATTCATGTGTTCATTTTTTTTGACTTCAATTAATGGTTGAATGCGCCAACTTCGCTTCATGTTTATAAAGTAAAAAGAAACACAGAAAGGACACCTAACTTAGAGAAAGCCATACTGGTAGAAAGCCTAAGTTTATTTTAGCTAATGACTTCATCAGAGTAATGCATAGCTTGCTGCATACCATATTAGTGTGTTCTCTGGCCAAAAACATGGCAATTTGATCACATCAGCTTTCTAGTGCTTAGCATTTCTTCATCTGCTTAAAGAATTTAATACCAATCTACAGCATTTTGTTAAGCAGAATCCATGTCAGACAGCATCGGAGGATGTACACGTAGTCTGTAGTGTTTAGTTTGCTTACGTGGAAAGTGATCATTTCAGATGGGAATTTTGTTTGCCTTAAATTCATTTTCATCATACTGAAAATTAATTCATTTTTTTTTAACAATGGAAGACCTGTCATCTTCATCTGTTCCCCACATTTATATATTGAGGGTTTAAAAAGTTGGAAAATAAATTGTATCTCCTCAAGTTCTGCCAGTAAAGATTTTTTTTTTTTCTGAAGACTAGTGTGAGTATGGTTTGAAAATCAAGCAGGTCACCTTAAAGCCAAGTGCTTATGACTAAAATTTGAAAGGGGTTTAGCCCTTTGCAAGGATGATCTACACTCAAAAAGACCTTATTGTTCTTTGGGAACGTATAGTAACTGAGATTTTGAAAAAGATCACTAGGTCCTAAGGCAGTTTTAAATCCAAACAGAAGAAGAAAAGTCCTTATCTCTTTTCCTTCTCTTACCCCAACCAAGACTTTCAAGGCCACTTGTAGAAACTCTACTTTTAGGACGTTACTCAGTTTTGTGGTCATCGCCCTTCGACTTGCAAGCATGGGGGTGTTTGAGGAGGTGCAGGGGGACTTAATTTTTTAAAACTTTGAAGAGATCAGATGAATCGTTTGAAGGAGTTTCCATGCTGTGTGCATTTATTTGTAATTAGGAAATAATTCACAATATGTACTATCTGCTTGCTTATGTTCTGATTTCAATAGTGATATGAATATCAGTTTTAAATTATTTACGTCTCTAGATTATGCTTTTTTTAAATTGAACTGTTGTCCTTCTGCCTTTTCACAGAATCACAGAATGCCTAAGGTTGGAAGGGGCCTCTAGAGGTCATCTGGTCCAACCCCCCTGCACACGCAGGGCCACCTAGAGCACGTGGCACAGGGCAGCATCCAAG
>JAWLRI010000563.1:2118501-2192295 GCA_034781795.1 Crypturellus tataupa
CCTCAGCCTCTCCTCATAGGGCAGATGTTCCAGGCCCCGATCATCCTCGTGGCCCTGCGCTGGACTCTCTCCAGCAGAGAGATTTTTGCTCAATGCAAGCATGTTTTATTATGCATAAGTGTTTCAAGATATGTGGTATTTCTCTGTATGCCCTAAGGGCCTCTTTCTGCTTATTTTCTCCTTTGCTGATGAACTATTGATTATTAGCTGCAGGAATTATGTGCTAGTACTGCTTTGCTGCAGGAGAGGGAGGATTTGGGTCTAAAATAATGTATCCTAGAAGCATAGCACTTTACCTTTGTCACTTCCTCTCAATATCTGGCGGTATCTACCTAGGCCACTCGTCAGATTATTATACCATTAGGTATTATTAGGAACTCGAGAAACAATATAGTAATTCCTCAACCACTAACTCGGTTCTTTTCACAAATATGGATATATTCAGGCATAGCTTTTTCATAGGTTGGAAAGATGGTTAAGGTAATTTTGTGGTAGTTAAACTGCATCCATTTCAGCTGCCAAATTGTTTCATTACATAACTATTCCAGCTTTTAAAAAGAGAGAGAGAGTTTTCTTATTTAGGAACTTGGCTTTTCATGCTAGATTTGAAAAATGATGCTCATCTTTTTAGGTACTCAAATTCATTCACTGTTTAAATTGTGCAGTAGATTATGAAATGGTACAGGGAAACACAAAAAATAACTGCTAAACTCTCAGATTGTATTTAGCATATTTGTGTGAGGTTTTACTGGATTTTTTGTTTGTTTGTTTGTTTATTCAATGACTATTTAAATAATACTGCATTCACTTATATGCCTGTCAGTACATTATTGTATATAGATCTCTGTCTTTGTGGCTAAAGGTATGATGTATATCGTGATGTTGTGACAGTCTCTAGTGAAAGCTACTGAAACACCATTACTGCAGGCCTTTTGGCTAAGGATATTTTGCTACTAGTAAGTTAATTGGCTGGAAGATGCCTAGTTGTAACACACGTTAGGCTGAAAATACTATACATGGTATTGACAGGGCGGTTGAGGACGCTTTTCAAATGTGTGTGCATGAAATAGCTTCATTAGGTTGAAAATGTCAATTTGTATCTGAACATGCTCAAGTTTCAGACGTGCAGTATCGATGGATGTTTAAAATGTCAATGCTGTAGCATTTACAAAACTGCGTTTCTTTTTGGAGCTCAGAGTTTGAGACAATAGCCCCATTTGGGACTAAGCAATGCTTTTCTATTTAGAAGTTTGATCATTCAAGTTCTTGAATCAGGTAACATACTCTTAATTTCATTTGGATGTATAATTTATATGAAAACACAGGGACTGTCAGTGCTGAGTAAGAAACTTAAAAACCTTTAAATCTCTGTTGGAAGCACAAATATTTTACTGCATTTCACATGTAACCAGGTTAAAACAAATGTAATTCTCAGAGGGGCAATAATTGTCACATTTAATCTACAAAATGGAATAAAACGGGAAACATTAACATCATATAACTGAGTATATTGCATGTTTTCAAGGTTACAGTCTGCCATTCCCAGATGTGGTGATCTCTCATTACAGCAATCATGTGCAGGAGCAGTCAAAGGAGGTCTGTTGACTCTGCTTTCATATTCATTAGGGCTAATGCAACATCCTTTCCACGTGCTTTTTATCCAGCTTAGTGTCTTCTCTTTTTTTTTCCTTTTTTCCTCTCTCATCAAGCTTTCTTCCCTTGTTACATTCCACCCAGAATTGCGACTAAAATATTTTCTCATTCCTTTTTTAGAACTGTGGATTTTTTTCCTTTAAGTTAAATAAATAGTTCTTGGTGTTTAATGTAATAACAGTGGGTAGTTATCATGCTGTTGGAAAGTTTTCAAGCAATTTTGTTTTGCAGAATGGCAAGATCAGTCTGTTCAGAGTACACTGTTTATGCACTTCATTTATAACATTTCAGCATCACTAATTTTGGAAAAAATGTATACAGGGTTCTAGAATAGTGGCAGTGCACAGCTCTGTAGCATCACCTACCTACCTAATAGGTGCTGATTTTTTTTTCTATCTCCGAGAGAGAAACTATTGATGCTATAGCTCTGTAGGTAGCATAGGTGTGTTTTTGTTTGTTTGGGCTTTTTTAGCCTTGAATCCAAAGCTTTCCTTTCTGTTTTAGAGGGATTTTTTTTATTAGCTTCACTATTAACTTCAGTGGATAAATGTCTCTTGTAAAAGAACTATTATCTTTTACTTTGCTCTTGGTACTTTTTTTTTCTTTCCTTATCTGATCATAATTTTTTTGGCCTAACTGATTTTGTATATTTCCTCTCTCCCATTTCTGGTTTAGATCTTGTTATTTCCCTGTACAGTTTTGGTAGGGCTCCCTCGTCAAGCAGGGAGGAGTGAGCCCATCTCCTTCAGCAGGCTGCACAGCGCGGGCCTCGTGCACCTCAGCACCTGCTCAGCTCTACTGAAGCTAACTTGAGTAGAGGATAGTCATACAAAGTTCTATGTGGGGGGAAAAAGAGAGTTTTATTAGACCAAAATCCTCCAATCCTCCATTATAATCTCCTCTTAGAGATATTCCTCTTGCCATGCCTGCGTCATTTGCAGGTTGCCAAGACATGAAAACCCTTAACTTTTGTGATTTGACAGCCGGTGCTGTAAATAGGTGCTATCTGAAAAAGGGTATTCTGATGTCGACGTAGTGGTGCAAGTAAATTGCTTTCGGGAAGTATGGGTGAGCTGGGATTGCTATAAAACTTTTGTGTCGAAGAAAACCTGGCAATTTAGTAGCTAATGCTTTGAAGCACTTCTGTGGTCTTGGAAGCCAGTGCTCACCAAGCAGTCCTAAAGTTGTTATTTATATATGTTATTTGTCCCATCTCTTGATGCTCAAAAAATCAATTTTTTAGCTCACTGGATTTGGAAAAGAAATGACTTTATGGTTAGAATGTAAGACGAAGTATTAAAAAGGCATCTGTAGAGCTGGCCCCGCTATTCTGAGGTGCAACAGCTTTTTGCTGCATTTGACCTACTCCAAATAGATTCATCTGCTGTAATCACGTTGCTGTGCTCAGGGCAGGCTTGAGGATTAGGGGCGGTTTAGTGAGAATTACAACCCAAACTGAACTGGCAGCGATGGATTTTTCTCCTCCTTTCCCCCCCATAGCCACGTACGCACGTTTGAGCTTAGTTATTCTGGCATGTTTCTGTAAAATCCTAGAGACTTAAACTTAGGTGCATATTGAAGAGGATTTCCTTCAATGGCAGGATGAATTAAGTTCAAAAGCTGTGATTTCCCTATCTGCTTGGGCTCTTGGTGCGTTGAAAATTTTTAATTTTATTGAGCCTTAGGAATTCTGAAAATGTCACTCTTTGGAAGTAAAGGTGTTTTTTGCTTTGTGTTTGTTTTGAGGGTGGATTTTTTTCAAGTTTCAGGCCATGAGGACTGTTTTCAATTCTGTGTAGACTCAAGGTAAGCTTGCCATGCTGTGGCACACTGAAACAATGGCAACAAACTACGTTTCTAAAAATGGCATAGAAACAATTCCAAAAGTCTTTAGCATTGTGCTTTCACAAAATGTTGATTTCTATGTTCCATTTCCCTGTTTGCTTCTATTTAGAACAGAAATAATTGTGTTTTGGGGGTAAGTTTTGCTAGAGGATGTTTGTCAAATGATACTTTGCACTGCTGTTTCCTTAACCAATGGAAAATATTGCTGTTATGATAAAGAATTAACAATACTAAAATCGTATCCGAGCTACTATAATTGTCCTAACTGACATAGATAAGTACTTTTTCTTTAAAGGTTGTCACCAAAAAAAACCTGTTTAAAGCAATGTTCAGTCTCAGGCAAATCCGTTGATCTCGGCTGTTGTGGTGCATAGTTTCCCTCAATGTGAGAAGACTTTAAAATCATTTCACTCTTTAGAAGATGAAATAGGGATGTGATTTATGCTTGAAACAAGCAGAGGAGGGAGCGCAGATACAGTGACTCTTCTGTCAGAAGCATGTCTAAAATTATTTGCAATTTTTTGTAATTGCTGGCATTTTCAGGTAGACTTTAGGTATCGATCTGCTTTATAATATGTGGTATTTGTAATATTTTCAGAGTGGTAGAAGCATATATAAAAATAAAAGTGATATAAAATGGAAATGCAACCTTTCCACTTGACTTATTTTGGGAGAAGAGTGGTTTGGGTTCAAAGTGCTGCCTGCCTTGCTGAAAGCTCCTGAGAAGCCCGGCAAGCCTGTGAGCAGCAGGTGGTTGGTTCTCCAGCTAGCGGGACCGGAGTCGTGTCAGTTTGGGCGAATGCAGGGGCAGAGGGGAAGGTGCCTTCGCCTTCATGGACGGCTTTCCATGAAGCCTCCACGGAGAATTGTGGGTTTCACCAGCAAACGGCGTTAGGGAGGTGCGGGCAGGTGACCAGCCCGAGCCTCGTGGTCTGACTCAGGCTGCTCCCGTGACTTAGCACCGGCCCTTGAAGTCTTTCCCAAGTGGTGGTGCTGGCGGCTTCACCTGCCACATGGCCACCCCTGCGGGAAAGCTGCTGCCACGAGGTGTGTTTGCCCCCTTCAGAAAGGGTTAAGCTACTGAGCTGTTGCCGGTGTGATTTTATGTAATGAACCGCAATCAGAAATAGTATGCGCGGCTGATTAGAGCTGTTGATGCAGTGAAACAGGAGCACACCCACACATGTACTTTCTGTAGGTAATTTGCTTGTGAAGATTTAGTGTTGGAATCTAAATGATTTCAAATCTGTTTTCATTTTACAAAATGTTGTGCATGCCTGCAAATCATCAGCACATGCAGATATTTTCTTTTGCTTACCATAGCTGGAGAAAATCAGACAAGGCAAATAGGTTTTTGCATGATACTTCATGAGATTTTAATGAAGTAGACCCAAGTTGACGTGCTGGACTGCGTTTTGCACTTGGGAAGCAGGAGTTGCATCTCTCATTTTTGGCAGAGTCTGTAGTCCAATTTCCAAGTAAGCCAATATATCTCCTAAACAACAAATTCCCTGGGTTTAGTATGGAAGCACAGCTGGAAAAGAATTTCTAGTATGTTAACCTCAGTGTGTCTGCACCGTCAGGGGAGCAGGCTGGGGAGCCCCAAGTTGCTCTGGCTTTGCTTAGACATATCTAGGAGCTGTTATCCGCAGGGATTTGCTGTGCAGCCTCTCCAGGTGTCAGGGGGAAGCTGCGCCGCGTGCTTGCAGCACACTCGTTCTTGGCTGAACTGTGACGGACGTTTTGTGGGTGTCAGAGTCACCTTAGGCTTCCTTCTCCGTTTTACTTGGTCAGCTTGGCTGGCTGGATTTGCAGCCAGCCTTCCTTAGGCTGCTTCTCCCTGAAAATACAGGGACCCAGTGTTTTTAACGTAAATTCTCATCATGGATCTGTAGGTGCTAGTGTATATGGCCAGACAGATAGGGAGTCCCCCTGATTTCCACAGATCTGTGCCTTCAGGGGGTGGTTCGTACATATCTCAGTGCCCAACTCGGATGTTTTCAGTTGCCTTTATCATCCAGAGTAGGCTAGAGCTATAGGGTGCAATGCATCTATGTAGAGAGATCAAAGGGTTCTCTACTCGTTGATCATTGCTGAGGAATTTATGCAAGACAGTATTTTTAATTAATGAAAAACTATTACATTAAAGATTACTCTGTTTAGGTCTACTGCACAGAACCTGAACACCCACTCCTGGTGCAGTGAAATGAGTCAAGGAAAATATTTGCATCCAGCTTTTACTGTTTTTTTAAGTCCATAAGTGTAGCAATTCTGCAGCACACAGATTTGTGCTGAGTAACTGCATATTTTAGTGGGGCTTCTTCTCCTTCCTAATGGTTATATTCACCTTTCATATGACTTGAGATATTTTAGAGTTAGAATAATTTGATACATACAGCCAGTCTGACATGTATTCCCTATGTACATTCCCATATGGAAAAAAGAGTACAGGCAGAATATTCATTATTTTAGTGAAGTACAGGGCTTGTGTAAATATACTCTGTTTTCTACCAGGTTTTTAGAGCTATTAATTGGTTTATCCATCTGTCTTTTGATTTTACAGCAAAAGCTTCAGGCAATCCTTTCAGTTTTTAAGGTGTTGTGATTAACAAATGTGATACACACAACTTTAGCACCAGATGTCTGGTGCTCAGAAATTAGTTTCAGTTGTTTACAGATCACAGGCATTTTTTTTTCCTGGAATTTCATATCCCAAATTTGCTGAATGCTTACTTAAAAGCATGTTTGCATTCGAAAACATGTGCATTGGAAACATCTACATTGGTCATTGGAAACATTTACAAGAAAATGGACAAGAAAAACTATATAGGAGTCCCACCTATGTGGAAGTTGAGCCATTTATTCCTTCACAGTTGTAAAGATGGTGTTTTAGAAAATGGATGCATGTGACTGTCAAAGGACAAAAAACTTTATATGTGTTTTCTCTGAAATAGCAAACTGGATTCTCCCCAGGGATCTGTGCTGTCATGCTTACTTATGTTGTATACAAGTTGGAAGCCTAAAAGGTTTTTCTGGTGGATTTATGGTGACTCTTAATTTCAATATTTACAGTATGTTTCTCACATTGTAGCCTAAGATAATTTTTCTTTTTGGTCTGTGGGATGATCCCTGAGGTTAGTTTTGAGCAAAACTAACTGTAACAACAACAGCAGCAGCAAAAAGGATCATGAGCTTTTCACTTTGGGCTAGCTGTTAGTACCAGAAGACTGAGAGGGTTTCCACAGACTTAAAAAATATGCAGTGCCTATTTGCATCAGCTGCTCTATGAAAAGGCAGTCAGTTTTTATTCACATATATACACAAAACAGATTTAAGAAAAGCCAAACATGTTTTTGGAGAGTTTTTCTGCAATGCTAAACTTCCAGATTGAGGAGGGTATCAGAGAAATCACTGTTCAGAGAAACTTACCATTCAGTGAATCCATCTACAGTGGTCAAAACTGCTCTAGGTATTTGCTGGTGGTAAAAGAAAATTACTCAGAATCACTTGCGAGTGTAGTACTTACCTGATTGTGAAGCTTGTTTGCTTTGATCTCATATCTGTATTTAAATAAACCTACATTTATCAGTCTTTTATCCAAACCTTCTACTTTAATATCATTTGTGATTAAGGATTCCCCCCCCCCCCCCATTCTACGTATTTAAATCAAATTCTTTGCTCTTGCATGCCAGTATTATTTGAGGGCTAAAAAAGTAATGTCAAACTTGTCATTTTAAAAGCTGTCTTTGGAACATGGTTCAACACTATTATTGAATTTTTAGAGTTTGTTTTAGTGGAAGACTGGAGGATTCAGCTGGGCACACTTCATTTTATGTGTTCCAGTTTGTCCAAAATAGTATTTAAAAATCCTCCTAAAATGTTATCAAAGTTCTGTTTACAAGTCTGTATCTTCTTATTTTTTTTTTTAATTTACTTCCTTTCTCAGTGTCACACTCTTGACTTCTACATAGCAATGCATTGAAGCAGAAGATACCGTACTTCTTGCAAGGATTATTTGAGGATTATGTGCTTCCATATATGTTCAAAAAAGTAAGCTGTTTAAAAATAACTAAATGAAAAACACACACACACACACACCCATCAAATACTGTGTAACCCATGTGTTCTAGCCTTTTTTTTTGTTATTTTTTTCTGTTCTGCTTTGCTTTACATAGTTTCACAAATGCTAAGGATTCACATTTTTACATTGGTTTGTTGTAGAATCTATCCCAAGCTATTAGGTTTGTCGTTCAATATTTGTTTTCGCAGAATGAAAATTTGGTTCTGTTGCATATTCATTAAAAAAATAAATCTTTTCTAGTTACAGCAGAAACAATTGTTAAATTGCACTTAAGTGATCTTGTCTTCCATATTCTCAAAACTTGCATGCAAAAATAAAATATACATAATAAATGTGTATGCCTGTGCACAAAAATGTCTTTTTGAAGGCCAAGTATATTTTAATTTTGTGTTACCATGTAATAAAGTTTTTTAATAGGGTGAATGATAATTTGACTATGCAGATGATGGTCTTTCATTACCTGCTTTTCCAAATGCAAGTAATTCTATAGTGTGTTCAAGGCATGCAGCCCCAACACAGGTCACTGCTCTGCGTACAAATCACCATGTTGAGCGTCGGCAGAGGCTGCTCTCTGCAAGGCAGCAGTGAACATTCTAGCAGGAAAAAAAAAACATTGCTGTTTTAGTTGTCTGCATTCAAAATACTTGTTTTTAAGAACAACTTGAATTGTCTTTCACTTTTTAAATAGTACTTGGTTTTTACCTATATAACTTTCATTTGCTCTCAGTGTTTTTTTCTAATGTGCAAGGACTGCGTGTGAACAGCAGCAATGTAATTTTTATTATCAAAACAGCAGATAGGGGTGTTAAAAAAAATTGATATTTTGATTGATAAAATGCTCAGTTGTCTTTTGAGCAGCTTTTGGTGAGTGAAACAAGTGAAATCTGGAACTGAGATTGCTGGCAGTGGTCCTGCTCTGCAGACCCTTAGAAATAGCCTCCCTGCTTATGATTTCTGAGCTCCTGCATTGCAACAGTCTCTTCAAATCAGGAGCAATAGTTGCAGGAGCATGTTCAGGAATGCCTGTGAACATGGAACACTCTCCAGATGGTTGTTACGAAGGTGGTTTGAAATAAAGCCTGTTAATGTTGGGTATGATTTAACTTTGACTTTTAAAAAGCCGTTCTTGATTCTCCCATAGGTACATGACTATATAATCAATCAACCTATGGAGAAACGTTAGTCTGCAAAGGTTTGGAAATTAGATGGCTTTTTATGCAGACAGCAAAACAACTATTTTGCAATTCTTCTGGAATGCCTTGGGTTTAGGGAGAAGCAACTTCAGTGATAGATCAAAGAAATAACATTGTTTTGGGAAAATTTTATAAATTCCATAACATTATTTTTACTCTTTTAGTAATCCTCTTATCAAAGTTGAACTCAGGAAAACATCCCGCAAAAAAAAAAAAAAAAAAAAAAAAGAGCTTTAAAGGTTATGTTCTGTGATATTTAGAAGAAGCAACCAAATGGAGTGGGCTCCAGCAACACTTACTTGTGCCTCGAGTATTGCGATAGACCCCTGAATTGCTAGGGTGCAGAATTGATGCAGAGGCGTGGGATATAAGTTCTGGCTTGGGATATTCTACTGTTCAAGTCAAGAATAATGGAATTACGAGTGGAAGGTCACAACTGAGCAAAACGAGCTCAAATGCAGAGTCCCCATCACTGCCTTGCTGTGTGTGTCTGTCGCACGCCTTCTGCAGTGTCTTTTTTACCATCCTGGCATGTCGTGAGCACTGTAGTCCTGCGACTGACAGTGAATATGACTGTACAGTTATAATTGCATTAGTTTTGCAGGCAGGGGAGCTGGCATAGTGTGCTGTGAGCTGACCAGTAATGTCTGCTTAGTGATTTCCAATTAATTACTACTATATCTTAAAAAGTGATTTAACCTAGCATAAGTTAGATAAAATATGTGTACGTTTTAAGGTATACCACATCAGGGAAACTTAAGAATAAAGTATTAGTAAAACTCAGCAGATCAGAACAGGTAATTGCATCAGATAACATTGCATCTTCTGAGTACAAGTGTTTCATTCCTAGGGTTAAGGTTAACAGTGAATCATTTGGAAAAAGAGGTAGAAATGCAGAATTACACATAAATGGGTGGCAAATTTCACAGAGCAACATAAAACCGTGTGGAAGGAGACGAAGTTACCTTGATAAAGCACTGGGGGAATCTATCCTACACTATGCAGCTCTGACATCTTTCATGAATCCTATTAACATTAAAAAAAAACCCAACAGTTCTTCAGAACATAACAAAAATAAAGCTGAGAAGCTAGTAAAGTATCAAACGCCTTTCAGTTCATGAAAACTTTCTCTGAATGAGGAACCTTTTAACTTGTCTTCGATTATAATGATGAAGTTAATCTCAAAAAGAAAAAGATCAAGTTAATAGCTAACCATATAAAGCCAAGTAGTTCTAATGATTAAATTGAATTCTTCTCCTCTGAGAAATTCATTTTATGAAATTAGACATTATTTTCTGCACATATAATAACTTAATTGGCTGATAAATGAATATTTTCCTCCTAGGATTTTGTTCTGTGTTAGAATTCAGGTAAGAATTTGTGATACAAATAGCTGAAGCTTTCATATATGTAATATTTTTCATTTTTCTCTTCTGTTTTTCTGTTGGCAGAGAAGCTGCTAGTTTTCAGCTTTTATGGTTGTGTAAATTCTAGCAGGAAAAGTTAGCGAGGATTATGATGCAACTTGTATTTGTTGCATAGTTTCCCAAGTGGACTAAATTTCAGTAAACGTTACAGAATAGAGGTAATATTACTTGATGATTAATAGCGACTTGATGTAAAATGCAATTCTGGACCTCCTATCCTAAGATAAGTGAATAAAGTAAACCTGATAATGTTGTATTTACCATCCTCTTTTTTTACTTTTTTTTTTTTTTACTTTCTGTTATTCTGGGGGAGGGGTTGAAGGGGGAGAGTTGTAGGGGTTTGACAGAAGTGAGACTTTTCTAGAATTTAAAAAGCAGATTTCCTTACTCCCAAATTTCTAATTATAAAGTGACATTTGTTAATAAGGACTGATGCTGAAGTACGAAGTCTTTTCTCTGGAACATTATGAACCATAAAGAATTTGGTGCTCAAAAATCAATCTCTGCCAACAGTGGAAAATTAGAATGGTGAGGATTCACAATGCAGCAGTCTAAAACTCCAGCATGTCTCTAGCAGGTAGTGGAGTATCTAGTGAATCGTTGCAGGTAGAAGGACCTCAGGTTTAAAACAAACAAAAAATGAAAGAAAAGAAAAAACTCATTAAAAGTTGTATGGGAAATACCTGAGCAGAGTAGAATTGAAGTAGCAAAGTTTAAACCAGATTAAAAAGCAGTTATTAAAAAGAAAATAAAAGTACCAAGCTAGAAAGCGGAAAGATCATTAAGAATTTTTTTATAGGAACAGAAGAACAGCAGGCAGCTAGTTTCTCTCTTAAAAAAAAACATGTTTTAGGTGATTTGATTCCTATCAACTAGACACAGGCAAGGGAAGAATTTAGCTCATCAGAGTAAAATACTAACTTACTTTAATCATTTAGTATTTGTGTTCCAGCTGCTACAGCAGATGAAGAAGGATGCTTATGGAAAACTGCAGAACATGAAACAGCTGGTTCTTAGTGTAATCCATCCTTGATGCTGAGAAGCAGGAGAAATATTTCCTTTGGAAAATGTGCTGTGAGGCTGTATAGCTAATAGCTGTACCATATAGACAGTAGGTCAGGAGTACAGAGCACTGACATATCATTAATAAATAGGCAAATTGTCTCCAAACTTTTTATTTCTTTTAACCTGTTTTTCCCTTGCCCTATATCTTTGAGGACATATGGGTTTTGTTGTTACCCTCCTCATTTTTCCTTCCTTTCTCTAAAACTAAACAGCTCTTTGGAAATGGCTCCTCAGTGTTCCCACCCCCTGGAGCTTACTGCGAGAATACTGGGCTGAGCCGTGGCTGAACAGTGCAGATCAGAGGTGTGTGCGTCTTTCTCTGATCCAATTTGTACACAAAGATCAGGAGCTTAATTAGCTCTCAACCAGAACAGTGTTTGAAGTGTATGCAAAGTTAAAAGTATTAATTGATAAAGCTTTAAACTTAGGAGTATTGCAACAGTTAAATGGTTGGACAGCCTTTTAAATTTACTCTTTAGGTAGGAAAAGATGTTTATTTTTTCGACAGTATTGGTGCAGCAGACTTATAAGGAAAATACACTTTTGTAAACAGCTGTACAAATAGAGTAAACGTGGATTGTTTGTACTGGTTTTGTCATCTCTAATGCATGCAGCTTGTGTTTTAAATATTCCTTAAGTGTTCAGCTTTATATAAATAGCAGCTGCTATTTCAAAGCAGTGCTGTCTATGGCAAGTGAGGTTCAACTTGCTGCCTTTGGAGGCAGAAATATTCTGCCTTGTTACTCAGTTTTTGTGGAGGAAGGTACTCGGTAGTTTTGAGAAGATACTCTGGAAAGTAACAGTTTTCCTGTGAGCATTAGAAAACCTTGGTTTGTCGACGATACTGAACTGTCCACATGGTGCTTGTTCAGCAGCATTTCTGTGCACGCCTTTGGCAAGTATTTAAAGGCCACGTTTTGTGTAGTCAGTGCAGCCTTTGAAAACTGGTGACTCCTTTGTGTTAAGGAGCCCGTGTTAAAGTCTGTACATAGCAGTACAGGATTTTCTTGACAGACTTGTGGTTTTTGTCTTCTACCGAATATAGTATATTTGTAGAATTATTTATTTATTTTTAGTTTTAGCTCTTCAAATGGTATTTGGTGTACCAAATGCTTTGGCAAAGCACTTGATTTCCATGGTTTTGTGAAGATGAATTGCAGATAAACTGTATCACCTTAACAAGGAAAATGCTTGATAAGAAATGTTCCGTTCATTTAAGTGTGATTCTGGTTAGTTTGTGTTTATTTACGGGGTGAAATCTGTACTGAGGGGAGGCATGGTTTCTGTAGTATTCAACTGATTTTCAAATGAGGCTGTGCAAAATGTAGATTAAGTGTTGTTAACAGCCATGATCTCTCCTATCATTTTGTAATCGCTCTCCCAGTTGTCTTCTGTCCCTTTCTGGTTAGCATTTCTCTTATTTCACTTGATGGAAATTTTGAAAAGGCATGGTTAATACCTAAGAGCATCCAAGAGTGTGTGCTAGTAGTGCTTTTGAAGTCTTTCAAGAATTTCAGGCTCCCGATTTGGTTCATCTATTGCTGATATAGTAAATTACTTAGGTGTCCTTCAGTTGAGGACTTGTGCTCTGTCGTCCTGATTTGCAAAGCTCTCCATAGACTAAACTAAAAACTGTCACCACACAGTTCACAAGATAAGTTTTGTATGTAGGTGTGGAATCCAAATGTAAAACATTCTTCCAGAGTCAAATCAACAAACAATATCTGGGAGCTTCTTTCCCACGGTTACACTGCATTTGTGCGATGATAGTCAATGAGACTTTAAAGCATGTTTGCTAGAAATCTTAATTTGATAGCATCAATTATGAAGAACAGTTATATGAAATAATTAATGCTTTTATATGCATTTTTATCTATTTCAGGTTTAAAAGAAGCAGCAATTGTTCGACTATAACTTCAATGTTTTGGAGTACAAGTGATGCTTAAACAATTTGAAGAAATCGGAGCATGACCACTTCTTAAAATGCAAAAGTTAAAGGAAATTGCCAGTTATCAAATCCTCCTGAATATCTGAATTTTCTTGATACTTTACATTTAACTATCCTTAAATGTCCACGATTAAGATCTCATGCAACCATTGCATATTTTGGAGACTTTTCTCCAAAAGAGAACTGTGTATTTAAAAAGCAGAAATGACTGTATTTTCTTTTGGAACTTACTAAGGCCCGACACACCGAAAGATCATGACCAGCTTGAAGCGGTCCCAGACTGAAAGGGCAGTTGCCACTGGGGTAGCAGTTGGAGCAGATGGCACCTCCAAAGTCCACTCGGATGACTTTTATATGAGACGCTTTAGGTCACAGAATGGTAGCTTAGGATCTGCAGTCATGGCGCCGGTTGGACCTCCTCGCAATGAAAGTTCCCATCACCTTACCTCTACTCCTGGAGTCCCTAAAATGGGGGTCAGGGCAAGGATTGCTGACTGGCCTCCGAGGAAGGACAACATCAAGGAGACGAGCAGATCTAGTCAAGATATTGATGCATCGAGTTGCCTTGACAGCATGTCTTCTAAAAGCAGTCCTGGGAGTCAGGGGAGCTCTGTGAACCTCAATGCCAGTGATTCGGTCATGTTAAAGAGCATCCAGAACACGCTGAAAAGCAAGACCAGACAACCCGAGAACCTCGATTCTAGGTTTCTTACACCCGATGGCTACCCCAGTTCACCTAGGAAAGCTCTTCGCAGAATAAGACAGCGCAGTAACAGTGACATTACTATAAGTGAGCTTGATGTGGACAGTTTTGATGAATGTATCTCACCTACTTTTAAATCTGGCCCATCATTGCACAGGGAATATGGCAGCACCTCTTCAATAGATAAGCAGGGAACTTCAGGGGAAAGTTTTTTTGACTTACTGAAGGGCTATAAAGACGAAAAATCTGATCAGCGAAGTCCAGCCACGACTAAGCTCAGTGAACTCCTGATTGCCAGTGGAAGCAAGGGTTCAGGGTTCTCTCTGGATGTGATAGATGGGCCTATTACGCAAAGGGAGAACCTGAGACTCTTCAAGGAAAGGGAGAAACCACTCAAGAGACGCTCAAAATCTGAGACAGGAGATTCATCCATTTTCCGTAAGCTGCGCAATGCCAAAGGTGAAGGAGAGCTCGGGAAGTCTTCAGATCTTGAAGATAACAGGTCCGAAGATAGTGTCAAGCCTTGGACTTGCCCAAAGTGTTTTGCTCACTATGATGTACAGAGCATATTATTTGATTTGAATGAAGCAGCAATCAACAGGCATAATGTTATTAAAAGAAGGAACACAACAACAGGAGCCTCTGCTGCTGCTGTAGCATCACTTGTGTCTGGACCCTTGTCCCATTCTGCAAGCTTCAATTCTCCAATGGGCAGCACCGAAGATCTGAATTCAAAAGGAAGTCTCAATATGGACCAGGGAGATGATAAAAGCAATGAACTTGTGATGAGTTGCCCTTATTTTCGTAATGAGATTGGTGGGGAAGGGGAGAGGAAAATCAGCCTTTCCAAATCTAATTCAGGTTCCTTCAGTGGATGTGAAAGTGCCTCATTCGAGTCAACTCTGAGTTCTCATTGCACAAATGCAGGAGTAGCAGTTCTAGAAGTTCCCAAGGAGAATCTGATTTTACATCTAGACAGAGTGAAAAGATACATTGTGGAACATGTGGACCTCGGTGCATATTATTATCGAAAATTCTTCTATCAGAAGGGTAAGTAGATCTGTTTCTCCCAATGCTACCAATCCTTTTTTAATAAAAATATAAATTTAGTTGATATCAAATAGAAATATTTGCATGGATTATATGTTTCTTACCATCAGTACTTAACTACATTATTTTGCCCATTTGCTTGTTTAACCAATGCACGCTATGTTTAGTAGAATTTGTCACTGTCTTAGGGAAGAAAAAAATTATGGTGGTCTCATATAATGAATGATTAGTAACGGCTACAAATTATATCTTGAAATGCTGCTTTGGTATCCACTTTGGAGAAGGAGGGGAGTTTTTGATACTTGAAAGTTTTGTGGGTTTCTTTTGTTTGTTAAACGTTAAATGAAAATATGACAATGTTCTTTGCTCTACATAAAGAGCTGAATCACTAAGGGTATAGTGGGAGTATGCAGCTTGGAAATTTTGGTGTCATTTGCAATAGCCCTCAAACTTTTTAAGATATTAAAAGCAAATGACCCATGTATATTTTTAACATAAAGACTCTCTTCCTGACTCATCACAGCCATCATCCTAGAAGAAAAATCTCATTTGTCAGTTCTAGACGTATCTGTGGGTTACAGTGCAGACTGTCATCTCCTGCTTTTTCCTTACAGTGTCTGACCTTGAAGCATGTGTGTCTCCTCCTGCAACATCCCTTGGTTGAGGGGTTCTTGTTGCACTCCCGTAATCTTCTCTTTTATGATAGTTTAGGACTGAGAGGTAACCTGTGCTTTAGAATTACAACTCCACTTCCTTCCCCCAGGTAATTGTTTAGAGAAGAGTTCGAGGAAACAAAAATGAATTCTTTTGCACCATAGATGGTGGGGTATGTTTGGAGGAAAGAGCCTGAGACCTCTAGCTCTGTCTGCAATTACCTTCCGATCTGTCCCCCTTTGGAAGGATTTGATTCCATATTGCCCTCCTGAGTTTTGCAATCAGTAACTAAGTTTCAATTTTATTTTACTTGACTTCATTTAGCAGCATTTCTACACCCAAAGTGGGAAGACCTGTTTCTCTTCCTTTATTGTACTATTGTACTTCACAGGCTTTGCTGACCAGGCAGAAATCTTTTCATCACAATTCATTATTTTCATATTGCTTGTACATTTTTCTTGAATTTTAGGAGTCAAAGCGGCTTCCCTTGCAATCAGACAAGTGCCAAAATCTAGTGGCAGGTGAGCAATGAAAGCACCCAGTGGAACTGGGAAGAGGTGTGAGTGGGATTTTAGTCCCTAGGCAGTAGTAATTTTGTGTCTTTGATTTAGCTATCTTCAAGGGAAACTGCATCCTCGTGCTAGTACAATTGCAATCCCAATTTGTATCTCCATTGCTTTATAATAGTGTTAAGATGAATAAGATAAGATCTATGTAATCTAGTCCTAAGGCTACTGGAGATGTGTAACCAAATCTAAAGGTGTCAGTATGTGGATGGAATGGGGTTGGAGGAGAGAAGGCGCAATGATGTTCTGTGCACTGAGACCCATTTTAAATTTCACTGTACTCGTATTCATTTCAGAGGGCCCAACCCAGGAGCACTGCTGTTACTAGAGGTTTTTGTTGAGGAGGCTTCTAAAAAGGGATGTACTTCAGAAGCCTTATTAGATAGCTTATTAGATATGCGAAATTGCTACAGTTCTACAAATATGAAAATGTTTTGTTGAGCCACACACCATACCACCTTTCCTCAGAAACCTAAGAATAATCTGAAAGAATCTTAGTTAATAAATCATAAAACAGTGTATTTAAAATTGGGTGTTGGCTTCTTCTTAACCCTAAATTCTGAAAAGACATTTTTTGACCTGTAATATTTTGTGATAACAGGGTCTCCTCTTATTTAAGATAGTTGGTCTTTATTGGAGAAGTTTGCTGTACTTACAGGGTGTAATAGTTGAAGTGAAAGAGTAAGGTTAGCTTTGGTGCTGTGTCAGCATGAGTTCTCCTTTGCATCCCAATGAATATGCGCTTTCAGCTCCTGCTGCTTGGTGTATGGCCAAGCACATGTTTCTGGGCACTCTGGAATGAAATTGGAATACTTGCCAAAATATATGAATATAAGACAATTAGTAATTAAAAATGTTTAAAAGTGAGTTGAAAAGTAAAACAAAATCTGCAATTACTTAAAAGCTTTATTCCCTAAACATGGGATTCCTAGAATTAATCAAAATTGCAGCAGACTGGACGTTTTTCGTCTCTTCTGTACGATGGCCATGAATGTGAGTGGTCAGTCCTGCAATTGGGGGAAGCATCACGAAGCCACCGTTCAGCTGCCTGGACTGAAGCTTCATTGCTGGCCTCTGTACTGTCCTCCTTGTTGGGCACCTTAAACTGCTAATTTGTCCTATGGTTGTGATGGGAATAAGCTCTTGTAATTATCACCTCTGAGAAAGTGCATGTTTAAGGCAGCTGATTGGCTTCAGTTATGGCAAGTATTTCGTGACACAAAGGAGGGAACATCAGCTTGTTCAGCTCTTTTTACTGAAGAGCAAAAAAGAGGACTTAGTGTAAGGGCATGCGAGACTCTTGCGCGAACACACAGCTTTGCAGCCTCTCCCCAACCCTCCAATTATTCCTTACTATTAGCTGCATCACTTAAATGTAAAAGAAAAAAAAAATGAAGTGACTGCTTCTGGGTGTAAAATCGCACCTGCAGTCCCCAAAGAGCAGAATAGTCTTCAGTCAACTTGGAGCTTCACCTAGCCCTGTCTTCTGGCAGCAGGTCTGCAAGGGGTGCTCGAGCAAGGGTGAGAGTAGGACAAGCTCGTGTTCCCACCTCCCTGGTGTGCTTTCCCAGGCTCCACTCGCACCTCTTGGACTTCCCAGCCTTGGGGGTAGTATCACTTACATTTAGTAGGCTTTGGACTTGCTGTTACCCAAGTAAAGTGTTGGCGGTCAGGGTACCAGGGCAGCCAGGAGTTCAGTTGTGCGCTGGCTGTGAAGAGCAACCTCCTTTGATCACTGTCTACCAGTGTGGCCAGTAGGGTCATCACAGGAAGCAGTAGCACGGCTGGTTTAAAAATGCTCATTTTTTCCCCTCCTTTTTACCCTTCCTTGCTGTTTATTTTTGTAAGGCTCAACCATATTATCTCCCTCAATCATGTTTTGTTAATTCTCTGAACCTTTTGCAGGATGAGATTGGAGAACTGTGCAGAGTATTAAAGGTAGAAGCATACTACCACCATAGGCTCTCACAGTGGCATTACAATGTTCATAGGTTTTTGTCTTAGTAATTCCTGATTTTTATCATACTTTCAGTGAGACGCTGCTTTTATTTTATATTCTGCACTTGACCTATTGCTTCCCTAGTTATAAGGAATGCAAAGAAGTGTGTGAAGATAAGAAAATATCAGTTCTGATGAATAGTTTAAAAATGTTTTGGAAAAGAAAAATAGGAATGAGTATTTCTAGAGGATTTTTAAAAATTTGATTTAATTTTTTTCTTGGCTGACAACTTGAGTTAAAAATTTATACCTGGCACATTTTTATAATGCAGCTTTTGACAGAATCTTGAAAATGTATCACAGTAAAGATAATTTTTTTTTAGGCCAAAAGTTCCACAGAAATTTAAAAATTAATCCCATTTCCTCAGATTGTTGCTCCCAAGATGAAGAAAAGCCCCAGAGAAAAGACTCAATTTCCAAATGAAAAAATCTTGATTTTTTTTAATTTACTTTTGATTATTTTCTGCAACAGATCTGATGTCAGAAATACCTAATATTGATTCAGGGCTGGATTGTTCTATAACAGGCAAGATATTTTATTAAAACATGAGAAGTTTTTTCCCTAGGATTTTTGCTATAGGAAAGACCTACCAGTGCACACTTAACAGCACAAGAAAATTAACTTGAATGTGTAAAAAGCCACTTTTAATTTTTTTTTTTATTTTTATGCATGATTTTTATTTATATAAAGACTGTATCCATTTAAGATAACAGCTTTGCAAATTAGATGTAGCCCTCATTCAGAAGCATATACAAATTATGTCTTTATTTAAAAATCATCCTGGGTTGTTCATCTACTGAGCTCTGTGCCGCTAATGCTTTGGAAATTGGGCAACCTTTTCATTTACTTAACAGAATGGAATTATTTTTCTTCTGCGGAAGCTATTTACTGTCTCTGGAAAGTGTTCAAGTCCTGATACCTGTGGTGATTATTTGACTTTTAGGTTGTTGCATTGGTACGTGACCAGTAGCTGCCCTTTGAATAATTTTTAACCTAATCATCCAAACAACACATCAGGTGTTAAAGAGAAATCTGTACAGTTAACTACGCTGAAAATAGCTTGCTTCAGTGTGTTAGTTTCCATGAGCATATGCAAACGTGTGTATGGGAAAAGCTATGCATTTGCCTGCAGTTCTTGCTTTATACAAGGAAGCAGATGTATGGTTACCGTACACTTCCAAGAAGAAGATCAAATAAGACTCAAGTGTAGTTTTCATATAGGAGAGGTGGGACCTCACAGAGGTGTTTGAGGGAATAGGTTCCTTCCAGTTTCTTTATACAAATACACTTTTTGTTTTCTGGTATTAAGAATATTTCAAATTAACTTTCTGGAGGTTTCACTATTGACTGACTTCAGATGGTAGTAATTGACATTCAAAAAGGCGGCTGTATATTTTCATGTGACTTCATATTTCACAGAATCTTTTTGCAAAGTCTTGACCACTTGAGTTTGGTTCAAAGATCTCATCAAGCTATCAAGAGGTGCAGAGCCTAGGACAGAGTGTCCAAGTGTCCTTCCCAGTGTGTTTTGTCACAGGAAGCTTCATAATATAATTCATCCAAAGTGCATTTTAAAAGCAGTTAGGTCACTTCTCCGTGCTACTACTGTAAAACTATTTCAAAGCTCAATTTTCTTTGATAATTAGGTACTGTCTTGTTTCCAGCCTATATGTATTTATGACTGATTTATCTGTTTGTTCTTTGAGAATGCTTCTCTCAAATCTAAATACATTTCTTCAAGCTTTACCCACCTGGTCCCAGGGCAGTCATATTTCTTTAAGCCTTCATTTTGCTTGGCAAAGCAAGCTCCCTTGAGTCTCCTCTTCTCTTAGGATCCTTTCATTTCGTACATGATCACCGCAGGCTTTCCCTGTGGCAGCTTCTGGACTGAATTTCTTTCCTCACCGTGGGCACCAGGTTGTAAATGTAGTGTGGATGGGGTCTTGTAGATGTTTGTACAGTTGCGGTAGAACCACCCTCTCAGAATCATCAGCTAGGTGATCAGAGCATTGTCTTTCTGTTTTTGAAGTGTGCATTACATTGTTTTCTCATAATCATTCCAAGACTAACTTGTATATGCATATGCCATCTCTCTCCTGGAGAATTTCTTTCTATTGGTCTCTAAGTGCATAATGTGGCTGTGTGCTTCCTTCACTCTCGTTGTCGTTGACAATCTAGTTGTTCTTGTGTGATGTGCCTATCAGCCAGTGCTGCCAGCCTTTAGCATCAGCACGTTCTTCCTTCTCATGCCACGGTTATCAGAAAAGCAAAGTTATCTGATTGATGGAGATCAGGGACTGAACTTGATCTTGCTTATTTTTTTGTCCTGTACCTAAACCTTTTCCTTTTAGCTAGTTCCTTAACTTCCTTCGTAGTACTCATTTTTGACATCAACTTTCTCCACTTTAATACATAGGTTGCATAAAATATTCTGATTTCTAGTACTGATACAGACTGATACAATAATTGATTAAGTCTTAAATCAGGAAGTACGACAGACTTAATCTGACTGGTACAGAATAGTCTGGCCTTTGATACTCCATATTGTATTTTAATATTTCCTATTTAAATATGTCTCCATTCTATTTTAGATAGCCTTAACTTCTCCAACTTTTTTTTTTTTTTCACATCCCTTGCAGTCATTTCTGTGTCCATATTCCTACCTCCCTATTGCATTTCACTTCAAAAATATTCTTGCTGGATAATGAATTAATTACTAGTAATATTTTAAGCTTTTTTTCAAGGGGGAACCATATATTTGCCTACTTAAAAATTCAAATGAAGGACAAATTATCTGTAATACAACCATATGGATGGAAACACTCATCTTTATCACCTTGTCTAAATGTTTCTTAGAAAAGATTGCCTGTACATCCAGAAGAACAGATTGTTCTCTTTGCCAATCGAGTTTTTAGGGGTCTCAGAATTACAGTTTCCACGGACTGAACCAATAGCTTCAGTTTAGTTTAGCTCATCACTAACTTTACTGCCCCTGTGGACAATTAGGAATTGGTGGTCTAGAATGATTGATTTCTCTGAGAAGTAGATACTCTCCTGAGCTGCTTTTAGAATGAGAATGGATCGTATGTTAGCTCTGCTTTAACTGTTGGCAGATAATGCAAAAGACTATGCTTTAGTCCTTTATATAACTGCATATTCTTTCCCTAAATCAGTGCCATTTAAGTATGTGCAAATACAAAATTCCCTCAGCATGCTTTAATGCTCTTCTTGTTCAGGATTAGACTGTGGATGGAAGACATTATAGGACTGAGCTCTAAATATTTTGACCTTTTGTTTCCTGAGAACTGCTGCCCTTTTCCTTATTGTGCTTATAAACTGAATAGCCAGGAAAAGGTTTTCTAATTTTGTACCTAAATTTATGCAAGAGACTTTATTTTAGATACAATTAAAAAAAAAGTTGTTTTTCAACAGTAGTTTAAATGAAAGAATCACAAGCTTTGGAAGTGTTGCCTTCAATGAGCTTTTTGTGTGGTAGAAGAGAAAGCTTTCTTTATACTTTATTTTTGGAATAAAATTCTTGAATCCGGTTGTAAAGTTAACCCTCTTTTAAATAAAATAATTAATATCTATACTAAGATTAATAAATTTTGTTTACCTTAATTTCTAGCTTCTGCTACTACCTGAACCAATATGTATTAATCATAACCTGGGTGTATATTCTTTGTAAATACGTGTAGATTGCTTTGTTTCATTACTAACAATACTTTCATTACTTATATTTTCATAGATTTTTCTTTTTTTTTTTCTTTTAGCAACATTTTTTTTAAAGTAATTGCTGTATTTTTGAGCTGTGTGCATTTAATTGATGAATTTGAGCTTCCTCTACCTTCCCCTAACATGTCTGTTTTATTGCTGGGAGATGGGGTGCACAATAGTGAAACTGAGAATTTGCTTAGACGATTAAGGACAAACATTATGAGAAGCACTGTTAAATTGCTTCAAAATTCATTATCAACAGCTGGTAAAGGTGCAAGTAACAGGACAAAGTTCAAACTGAGAACAGAACCCACAAGCAAAGCTGGATCCAGTGATGTTATCCAGCAGCAGTTGTTCTTGTGCGGGGTTCATTACAGAGATGAGTTCTCACCTTGGACTAATGAGTTTCTCATTTGAAAGTAGCTGCCGGTAGCTTCTCATAATCTCTTTCAGCAGGATTCATCTCCTCTAACTTTAGATGTCTGCACTGTATCTTTTACCTCATTACTCTGTGGGTAGCACCTAGTGCTTCTAGGGTTCAACTCCTCTGCTCAAGGGCTCATGGCTCTTACTTCAGCGCACAGTTGATCTCAGCCTAGAGTTCAGTGACTACTGAGTTGATCTCTGCTGACTGTAAAGGAAACTAATTGGGAATAGCTCAAACGTGATTTTTTTTGAATATATAGGTCAAAAAAAAAACGATCTGATCCAGAAGCAGGCCTCTGGATCGTACATATTCACAGAGACCACCTGCTTTCGTTGCTCTCAGTAGAGCTGAAGCTCCCAGGTGACCTCCTATTCAGAGTGAGAAATTTTTCCAGTCCTCTGTCTCTCTGCCACCTCCACAAATTTTCTAGTTTTAAACTCAACTCTTGGCATTTTTAATTTAGTTTTAGTGTTATTGTTCAGCACTTCTAAATAATTAAGCAAACTGGTCTCTTTCTTGCTTTTTAAAAATCTAGTTATAATTTTAGATTTACTATAAGCAAGTTTTTATGCTCTTTTTCAGCTTCCTGATTTTTTTCTACCTTTTGAAATTGAGTGACCATCATGTGACTTGTACGTTCTTTGCTTTTTCCATAGCAATATTGATTTTCAGTCTTTGTTTAGTACGGTTGTCTGTTGTTCACATTTTAGTATCCCGGCTGATGAGTTTCTCACTTAGGTGTATTTGGCTTTCTCATTTTTATTTTTAATGAGGGGAAATTGGCTGTACTTAACTCAGGTGAAGTTGATTTCATTGTAAGAGACAATCTAAGAGGTACTTTTGTCCTTTAAAAGAAGAGCCGATGTTGAATTTCAATCAACTTGTGTAAATGATGCTCCTTAAGAAAATTAAGAACAAAAACAAAATGCTGGTACCACTGAAACTCTAGTAGACTCTAGTAGAAATTTATTTCCAGTATAGCAATTAAACTAAAATACAGTTACTATATAAAGAGTAAAATGGACTGTTTTGGTTTTGTTTTATGTACCAGAACACTGGAATTATTTTGGGGCAGATGAGAACCTGGGTCCAGTAGCAGTGAGCATAAGAAGAGAAAAACCAGAAGAAATCAAAGAAAATGGACCTCAGTACAACTACCGGATCATATTCAGAACCAGCGAGGTAAGCAGCACAGGGAAGGAATAAAGAAGCTGGTAGTGGACAGAGAAAATCACGTGTTGTGGGTGAGCATGTGGGCTTTGCAAGGTCAACAGATTCCCATCTCAACTATATAAATACTATCCAGAAATCTCCTGATGAAGAAATGAGGAGGTTTACATTAAATCAGTATAGGTAAGTATATCAGTGAACTGTTCTATAACATCCAATGCAGAAGGAAAGTGCGGGGGGGATAGTTTAGTTAAAGTTTGAAAAATTTACTGGAGCTTTATTAAATCGTACGCAAAAGAGGAGAGAATTACTTCATCCAATGTCATGGGTGGCAGTGGGTAGATCGGAGAGAAGTCCTTGGAGTTCTGCACGAGAAATCAATAGAATTGCAGATATCAGGGCTTCTAGAAACAGGCACTTATGGTTACTTCCAAGCAGAAGTGTGAGAAGTTGCAAGTGGAACCTTTTTAATCCGCTTTATTTTTTGCTGTTTTTGCCTTCAGTTACTAGTGGGTTTTTGTGTCTCTTTTTTTATTTCTAAAAGTGAAATAAAATGGAGGCATATGTTCTACCTTTAAGCTGGAAAAATTCATATCCACTTTTTTCTTATTCTATTCAAGACACTATCCCAAATATTAGTGCAGCTTTTAGCAAAGGTACTTTATAAGTTTCCGTTTATTTACATTTCTGCCTAGAATAACAGCCACTATAGTGAAAATGTCCAGACTCTTATAAAATTAATAGACTGCTAGTCTGCAAATCTAAGCATCAGAAAGTACTGATATTTAGCAGCTGTTAAGAATATTTTCTGTGCTTGTGCATATGGGTGCTGCTGTCTTCTCTCTGTTTGTAAACTTCTCTTGCTGGTAAAAATCTGAAGGAGCAAAGATGGAACCTGAAACGAGTGACTGGTTTCACTTGCATTGGTGAAGTGGTACTGGTCTCCTCTAATATTTCTTTCTCAAACGGCTTTTCAACAAGTTTCATCAATTGCAGAGGGTGATAACTCTCAAAGGGCATTTTTCCATCCCTGCAGATATAGTTTAAACTGCTTCTGATTGAGATTTAGCCAGTATGTAGTAAGTACTATTTGCTAGGTGAGCAAAGTGATTAATACATATTTTTCCTGCCTTTTCTTTGAACAGTTTGCTTAGTTGGCATCTTTGCACACAGCCTGAAAAGCCATTGAAACTTTTACATAATTTTTTGAGATAAGTGCAATTGAGAGGATAACTGTGCTCTGCTTAAAAATTCTGCTAAACAAATATTGAAATAAGGTTAACAGACTACCTTGAGCCCTACTGAAAAGTGGGCACTTTTAATGTCTAATACAGTAAAAGTCTACTTCTGAGGTGTGATTTTTTTTTTTTTTTTTGTGGGTGGGTGTGTTTTTCATCATGTCTTTTTATTTATTTATTGTGAGCAAACATCTCTTGTATTTGTTTAGTTTTGATCGCTAACAAAAATAACTGGTTTGGAAAAAAATGTCTTTTTTTTTTTACTTATATCCCTTGCATAGACTTCTTGAGATGGGGAAAAAAATGGACTGAGTAGTTTCTGAATGTTATCACTAGTTTAAGTCTATCCAGTCAGTATTGCAAAAGCTGTTCTGTTGCATCCCATATGCAGAATGGCTTTTTTATGGCTACTGTCCAGTTTCTAGCACAGAATGTCTAAATCGTCAAATCAAATTGAGAAGGGGAGGCAGAATAAATTCTTCCCCTTTTCCTCATCGTGTTATGTCTAGACTAGAACTGAAGTGTTAGCTATGAAATGTGGAGAGGTGCAAATTACAAACCCTTTCTATGAATAGATAAAATATTTAGTCTGAGTTGCAATAAGCCTAACACTTTCTTATCACATTTTTGCTAAAATAGAATTAAAAATACAATCAAAGATTTTAGCAATTCTTAGAGGATGTTTCTGGAAGTATGTACTGTTTATACTTAGAAGTGAAAGACTTTGTGATACTTATCTGCCTTGGAGTCTTTTGTGTTTTGTCTTTCTTGAAGGAAAATAGTGTAGGAGTTGACAGTTAAAAATTTGAAGTGTAAAAATGTTTATTTGTTGGTATTTTTTTTCCATACTGTTTGGTAGAAACAGCTCTACCAAATGTTTTTTATTCAGTTTTCTTGCTTCATTATAACCTGAATTGAGTTACTTTGATAAGAATATTTATTAATCCATCTATATATTCAAAGTACTCTTTTAAGTTTTGAGTAAATTGAGAAATACAGTAATTTATTTCTTGTTCTGTTTACTGTTTATCATTTCCTATACAGCTATTAGCTAATATGACTTAAGGAGAAAGGGACAAATACTGGTATTGAGGAGTTGATAAATATATTCCTTATTGGTTGCCTTTCCTTTTTTTTCTTTTTTTTTTTTTTTGTCTTTGTGCGTAGTGATACTGACACTGAAGAAGTTGAACATACTTGATAATCGTTTTTGCGTGGTTTATATAATCAGCATGACTGTTGCCATATGCTATAGACACCTACCCACATACAATGACACACACTACTATTGCTAAGGAATAGCAGTTTCTAAAAAGCTACTTAGAATGATTTTATGGTGCAACCTGGCTGCTCCAGCAAGGTCAACTTTAGCAGGTTGCCTAGGACAATGTCCAGTTTTGAATATCTCTGTGGACAGAGACTCTAGAGCCTCTTTGGGCAACCTGCTGCTCTAGTATTCAACCAGCTTTACAGCAAGGAAGTATTTTCTGATGTTCAGATAGAATCCTGGTTTTCAGCTGGTGTCTGTTGTTTGCTGTGCTGTTTGCTGTCCTGTTGATGTTCCTGTTGTGAAGAGTTTGGCTGCTCTTTACATCCTCCCATTGGATATTTATAAATATCGATAAGATCTTCCAGAATCTTCTCTTCTTTATCTGTGGATGTACCTATATATGAAGTTTTTTTGTTCCTTTAGCTTATGACGTTAAGAGGTTCTGTGCTGGAAGATGCTATCCCTTCAACTGCAAAGCATTGCACAGCCAGAGGACTACCCCTAAAAGAAGTGCTTGAGTATGTGGTTCCTGAGCTGAATATCCACTGCCTCAGACTGGCCTTCAACACTCCTAAGGTTACAGAGCAGCTAATGAAGTTGGATGAACAAGGGGTAAGACAAATATTGTTCTCTTTCCTTCTAAATAATTCCTTGGTTTTTTTTTTTTTGGCCTTATAGGTCTTACTGACTATGCAAGCCAAATTTTCACAAAAGCCTAAAATCCTATTCCTTAAAGGTCATTGCTGTCAATACACAGTTGGTTTCTTTTGTACTGCAGGTATCAAACTTACTTGCATCGAGTTTCAATTCTTCTGTCCATTTTTTTGCTGTCATAGGTTCGTTTAACCTCTCTGATAACCTCTGCTCTGTAATCCCTCATAATTTAGTGACATCAGCAAATTTAGTCACCTCTCTATTCCTCACCTTTATCAGCTTGTTAAATTTTGGTGTTCACTCTACACATGATTTATTCAATTGTTTTCTGTCATGGAGACAGTTATTTGTCAGCGTGAGAGACATTGTGTTTCCATGGCCATATATTTAGGATTTTCTGGACTATTTAAAGAAGTATTTTGTTAAATGTCTTTTGGAAATGGTACATTCTATATTAGTGGCATCTCCCATAGGCGTTTATCAAATTTTTGAGAAAACACTGACGAAAATCAACAAAGGCATAGGGTAGGTGCGGGGAGATGTGTTAGCTTACAGCCTGCTAAAAGAGAGAAGAGATTTTTAGACCTTTGTGTGCTTCAGTTTAACTTCTTTCTTTCATGCGATCACCTTAGAGGCTGGAGGCCTGAATCTTGTTCTACTTAAATGATGACAATAGTGTTTCGAAATGTGTATTTAGTATTTATGATTTGATATCTGAGTCTAAATCTAACCTGCCCTTCATCCAGAATGAAGTTTGTCAGGCACTGTAACAGTCAATGATATGACTTGTCTATCAGTCTCTGTTTCAATAGTGAACAAAATGTACTTCAGTCTAGCATGGCTCCAGAAACAAGCCTTCAGATTCAAAGGACAGTACATTCCCAATATGCCCATGGAGAGCTTGCAGTAAGAATAGCATTACTTTAAAAAAAATTAATGGGGGAAAAGATCTATCAGAAAATTATATTTAAATAATTTTTAATGAAGCTATTTCAATTAACTGCTTTAGCGTAATTTTTGTTGAACTTTTTCTGAAATTATTCTAATGTCTATACTATGACTATGACTAATACTATGTCATATATTCATTAATACTCCTCTAAATGGGATTGTATGTTTTCTCATTATTACTTGCTTGGTAAGTCTGAAAATCTTTAAGGGCAATATAGAGTTAAAATGTATTTTCTACATCAAAGTATTTTTCTGTTTTTGTGGTAATGAAACAGTTTGACACTTTAAACAGAAAAAGATAAGCATACTCCGTACTAATTAGAAGCTGCATTCTTTATCAGTTCCAAGTTAACGCAAAAATTTGGATAACAGCTGCTCCTCTAATTAGGTACACAGACTGTTTATCACTTTTCCCTTTCGAGTGTCACACTGTTTCATTACAGCAAGAACAGGTGCTTGTTTGATATAGCAAATAGGAAGTTTTGTAAATTTAAGGTTTTATGAATATACAGTGACCTTAGCCTGACTTCTGTCTGTCACACACTGTTATATTTCACCCCCTAACACCTTCATTGAGCCAAATACCCATGCTTTAATAAAGCTTAATTTCCAGGAAGGCACCAGTTTCGACTAAGGTAGATTATCTTTTTATTACTTATTGAGTGAGATTTTAAAGCAATTGATTATTTTCATGCTTTACAAAATTGCTCTTACTTCGGTATATCTGGCTATTCCTTCCAGATTTCTTCTATTCTCTCTCTGCTGCATTTATAGAGTTTTTATGAGACTTATTTCCTGTAAAGGTTTTTGTATGCTTTAACTAAATCATCTGTCCTTCTTGTTTGTGATAAACAGATTGTACTTTTCAAGTCTCTCACTACAGCATATTTTCTCTGAATTTTGTATCATCTTTATGGCTGATCTTTCTCCCAGTTTTTCAGTATCTTCAGAATGCAGACATCTGAACTGTGTATGATATTCTGATAGCAGCAGTGCTATCAGGAGGTGACATCTTTAGTCATGGTTGCCAATATCTGCTGTTCTGTGTATCTGGCCCACGTGGCTCGTACCTAGCTGTACTTCTCATTAGCTTTATTAAAATTCCTGCCTACGGATAGCTCAGTTCAAGGCGCAATCCAGTCTTCTGTGAAGCTGTGCAAGCTTTGTAGTTAAGTACCACCAACTAGTCGGTCTTGAATGAGGAGTTCATTGCTAACTTATTTGAGGTTTACTTCCGTATGTGCTTTTAAAATTTAATTATCATAGGGCAATTACTGATTTATCCCAGTAGAAGTTTATCTTTATGATGATTTCTCATTCACAGAAATACTGTGAAATGTCAGCCAACTTTTAATATAGCTCTATATTTATAAGCTAAAATTGCTGAGTAGTTAAGTCCAAGATATGTTTTGCATGGTCTTTCACCAAGTGCTAGGCACATACTTGAAGTGCACTTCTCCCACATCTATAATTACGTAAAGACATTTCTCTTTTTCATTGGAATAAGACTACTTTGGTAAGAGCTTTACCTCAGTATAATTCAACCTTCAACCTCTTCATTCTCTCTTCCTTCAAATTATACCCTTTTAAGGACAGTAGGTTTAGCAGAAGGAGGTAAATTGGAACTATATGCCCTTGAATCTGCTTTAATTCAGCAAGTTCAGGAAAAATAAGAGCATAAATAGAAGACATTTGTTTGCATAGTCTTTGCTGGTTCCTCAGGCTGACATTTTCAAAGGTATAAAGTACAATCAGGGGGTTGCTTATGGAAGTTGCAATTCACATTACTGTTGATGCCTTGGAAAAACCTTTCCTTCACCTGAAACACCACTTTAAATAGCGTGTAGGTGTGCTTGGGGAGAACGGTTTTCTTTGTCCTCAAATACCCGAGGGACCCTTGGACATGGATGCATCACGTTTCCCTTGGAGTAAGGAAGACATCTGGGCAATCAGCCTGAACATAGGACCTGCTACTGGTAATATAGAAAATGATGGTAGCAAGTCTGGAAGAAAGAGCAGGAACTACTGCCTCTTCCCCGCCCTTCCTTTCCTTCTTCTTTTCTTTCTGAACTTTCTATATAGCTGTAATAGCTGGTCCAGTTCGCTACATTGGTTGAAGGTAATAAAATTGCAAATTCCAAAAAGTGTGGGTTTTTTTGGTTGGTTGGTTTGGTTTTTAAAAATCTGAGCCCAAAATTTTGCTAGGAGACAAAGTAGAAACAATCAAGACCTTTTGAATAGCACACTGTAAATATTAATTTTAGCTTATTATACATCTAATTTTAATGGGTTCTGCTTGCATCATCCCATCAAATGCTAAAACTTTTTGAATAGTATTTATATGTATGTCCATGCAAGAGCAGTTACAGTGTTTGGGTGACTTCACTTTCAGTACCCTTGCAAATATGTGTTCCTACTTAACTAGTCTCTAAATCGCAAGCAGGTTTTGATAGACTTTTTCATTATTATCCACTGACAAAATGGCATTTACTTAAAATGGAACCTATACAAAAAGTCTATGGATTAGGAGGGTTTACAATAAGTAACCTTGCAAAAGTATGCTTTTTTGTTTGGGTGGTTGGTTGGTTTTTTGCACATGAGGTACCTACACAAAACCCAAGACTCCTTTACACCCTACCAGTTTCTACTTGTGAAACTGTTTTTGGAAATAGCAGTAAATGGCTATTGGGTGCTGCTTTTCCTACCTCTTGTGTTTTCAGTTTCTGTAGTGTGATATGAAGGGTGCAGATGCAACCCCTTTTGCAGAGGAATCAATTGCAATCTGTAGAAACAGTTTGTTTTGAAGAATCACAGTTGAGGCTAGGTAGAACAGGGATTTTTTTGTTTTGTTTTTCACTTCTGTTTTATTAGGAACCTAAAAGCATAAATCAAAGCAAAAACAGAAGTAAAACCCACAAGTATATTTGAATTTCTGTCTTAATAATATCTTTAAAACTATTTTTGTTTGCTTGTCTTTGCTGCTGTATTTTTTAAGCCAGGGAAGGCCAAGTGAATGCCATTGACTCTTTCAGTATTGCTAATAGATGGTAGCATTATTAGTAGGTGGTTAACTTCTATCTTTTTTAAAATGGTATTGTTAATTTTGTGAATAATTACAGAAATGAGTGAATGTTGTGCCCTACCATTCTGTGTGGAAGGTTTAGCATGGTATAGTAACCATGGTACCCACTTAAGTGTGAGAGTCAAGTTCCTAAATTTTCACAGCCTACACTTGTGTCATGATTCACTGCAAGACACTCGCCAATTTCCATGCTGCAGTGTCATCTTCCAGAAAATAAGGAACATTAATATTTATTTCACTCTTGGGGGAAAAAATGGACATCTTCAGATGAAAGATGCTGTAGTGATTATGGTGGAAAACAAGGGGAGTATTTGTTATGATTCTGAGGTATTTTTCATTTGTGAGTAAGGGTTTAATAAAAATATGAAGAGAATTCAATAAGTGTTGCACTATCACTTGATGTAAGTACAAGATTTTTTTGTCTCTTTCTCTTCACAGTTAAGCTACCAACTTAAGGTGGGTATCATGTATTGCAAAGCTGGACAAAGCACAGAAGAGGAAATGTATAATAATGAATCAGCAGGTCCAGCCTTTGAAGAGTTTCTTCAGCTCCTGGGAGAACGAGTTCGCCTCAAGGGATTTGAAAAGTATCGTGCTCAGCTGGATACAAAGAGTAAGGGCTTTTCAACTTTTTGCCTAGAGGAGCAATGTGTTTCACATGGTCTCTAATTGACTTTTTGCTCAGAGTTCTAAAAAAGTAACCTCTTTGCTACATAAAGTTGCTCAATATTAGATGTTGAAGTAGAACAAATAAGTAAATTAACCAATACAATATGGTCTTTCCTAAATTTGTTGATGATTGAGTTTTGATACTGATTCAGTATGAAATTTTCATCAAAGCTCCAACAACTATACAGTTGTTTTCAGCGTTGCAAACTCATCACCAGTATATTGTGTAATAAATAATCAGAAAAGTTGATATATTAATGGACTGCTACAAAAGAGAAAATCTGAGAATTCATCTTTATTGTCCACCTTGGCAAGTTGATCTGTTGCTTTTATACTGTGGCTGATACATGTAGTTTTTCTTCTAGGCAGTTTTGTATTACTCCTGTCAAATGTATTCCTCCCTGTCAGTTTTTTAATTTTTCTTTAGAGCTATGAAATTAAACTGTTTTTGACAGTTGTATTATCAGTTTTGACCATAAAACATACTGTAATAACAACAAAAAATGCAGTGAGAAGTTGATTCTAGGTGACAGTATCTATAAAAGATACATTCTGTTTTGGGAGTCAAGCTTTGAAATACCAATTTTAACAACTTGTGCATGCTTTATGTTTATTCAGTTTGTAGATATATTTAAAAACTTTCAACAGATAAATTTTTGGCCAGTCTTCCTTTTCTTTGAATATTGGAACTAGCCTATTCATATGGAAAACTTTTGTTGTTTTGCTTACTTGCAGCAGAGAGAATTAAATGAAGAGTTGAGTCATGAAAGCAGGAAAACATTCATCAATTTGCAGTGTAGGAAAAACTGTCCTCTTGGGTTTTTTCTCCCATTACAAACGTAGTAACATACTTTGGTTTACTGCTCCATCTTGTGTCCTTGATTCTTACAGGAATCACATTGCCATCCCCTCAAGCTATTCTTGATCACATCATTGCTATCATCATGCTTCTAATCATCAGTTTTCTGTGGAAAAGAAATTTATTTACTTTTTGAAATGAAGCGTACACCTTTTTCATGCACATCTGATGAAGCTATGTTGAGAGCTGACATGTCTGTGTCTTCTACTTCAAGCTGGGTATGCACCCAGTAGCACCTACTGCCTGCTTCCTGGGAGCAGGAAGAAAGGGGGATGCGCTAGGCAGGAGTCGTTCGTGAAGGTGTCTCGCAAAGTGCTGCCTGAGCTTCGCTCAAGCAAGTTTTACGAGACCTTGTCTGTAGGAGCTCATCACATAGAACTGCAGGAATATCCAGGTTGCCTGAGATCTGTAGGGATGTGTTGTCTGCAGGATCATTGGGGAAATGCGCAGAGCACACGGCAAACATGAGTTCTTGGGTAACTGCGTTCAGGAAAAATAAATGCTTATTCTGCACATATACAGAATAGAAATAAAGAACTTCAGCTTAGCTAACTGTGTCTAGTCTTTACTAGAAACCTAGCATGGAGAATTTACAGTTGCCAGGACTGAGTGAATGCTTTAAGCTGGCATTGCTGTTCAGAAGAAAGAGTACAAGGAAGAAGGAAACAAAAGCAAAGCTCACTCTATGGCTGTGATGTGATAGTCTCAGAAACTGTCTCTCTGAGAATGGCACAGAAAGCTATGCAAGGCATACCAGACAGTGTAAAGACACCTGAGAAATAACGCAGGGATATACATAACAATAGGTTTATGCTAGAGCAATGCTTTACAGAGTAAAATATCTTTACTTGGGTGTACAGCTGAAGTTCATGGTGAATGTCACTGTGAGCCCTTTGCTGGTGCACCAGACCAGCTGGGGCCTGTACACAGGCTGTGAGGGCAGTACACAAAGCAGTTGCACTGAGTAACCATTTTTTTTTCTGCCCCAGTCCTCTCACAGAAGGGCCGGGGCTGTGTGGGGTAGTTGTGGTTTTCACTGAATTTCAAGTTTATTGGGTTTTGTTTAGGCAGTTAAGGTATGTACAGGTCTGCAGCTAGGGAGCTGTCTTCTCCCTCTTGCAGCCGTGGGCTCTCTCATTGCTAGAGGCCACCGTCACGAAACAGAGTTTTTGGTCTCATTACTCGGGAAATTGTTTCCTGAGTGAACATTCTGCTTAATGTCAGCACAGTTGAATGCAAAGATGGTCTTAGAATGAATGTCTGCTCATTAACTTGTGAGAAAGGTCAGAGCAGCGATGTACACTAATTTGCTAGCTTTCCATACCTTTGACAGTGTTTTAGCGGCAACAAAAAGATGCGTGAGTAGGACAGGAGGAAAGATTTCCTCAGTGAGGAAGGAAGCTGATTTGTCTATACTCTGTGCAGATTTTCACGAGATTACATGTTTGTATTATATGCAAACTTGGAAAAGTAGGACTATTATAGCAAAGGAGTGTTTCAAAACAGTTACTGTTCTAATTCTAACAGGAACCGTTAGAATTAGGGGCCTAATCGGTAAGTATCCATAACAGAGATCGTCTTTAGAAAAGGCAATCTTGTGCATCTTATTAATTGAAAGTCTGTTTAAATACATTGCAATGGTAGTCCTTCAAGGACTTCAGCTTTGGATCTCTGCCAGTGCAACTGTTGAAAAGAACCACTACTTTTAAAGTTTTGTGTGTGTATTTATAGAATTACCGCAGGGGAAGCATTCGATCTCCCGGCAGCCTGCAGTCTTTGGATAGGAAATAGAGCTTGAAAATGTCAGCTATCCCACGGTTGCTAGGAATTTTACGGGCATCGCTTTGAAGAAATAAACATCACAGTTATCGCTAAAATTGTGACTTCAGTCATTTTGCTTTATTTTCAGTTGAACCGCTGGCTTTATTTTCCATCCTCTCAGTAATATTTCTTGGTATTTTAAATTTGTAAATGGGAACAGTTGCGTAATGCTAAGCCTAGTAGCCTAACAGTGATGTCCAGCAAATTGCTGGAATGGTTGATGCTGGCATAATGGATATAATGTTAAACATAAGAGGATTTTTTACGGAATCTATTTGAAATTATAACCGTAGGTGGTAATGGTATGTTTCTATATAGGACTTTTATACTGCATGACTTTTAGGTTGACATTAGAAGAGTATAAAAACAATGTGGTCTATTAAATAGATTAAAAGCTAGTGTATAATAGAAGAAAGAAGCATGTCGGACAGGTGCTGAAGTTGGGCAAATCTCTAGGTGAAACTAGAAATCATGTTTTTGTTTGTTTGTGTTTTTAACCCCAGAAGGTAAATTGGAGCAGCATTAGGCTTTACGTTGGAGTACCTTTTAGCTATTTGAGCACAGCTTCAGTTTGTACTAGTGGCTAGTTTTTCTCCTGCCCAATGCTATTTATTTTTGTTTTCCTACCATTCCTTGGAACATGTTTTCTTTAAAAATGCGGCCTGAATTGGATTTTCTACTCTTAACAATTTTTGGCATAGTTTTCTATTTCACAGTTGTTAAAAACTGCAGTAGGTATGTGCTCACAAATTCTTTGGCTTCAGTAAGGTTCTGCTTTAATTTGTCAACAGTATATGGTTTATGTCAATAACAATTTTGAACTGATGTTGATGTAAATAGGAATCTGGTAAGACGGTCTCTGAGACTCATTGAGAACATGTTAGAAGGGCAGAAGAATTTGATGGGTTTTTAAAGGAGAATAGAGATGGAAAGAAAAAAAAACACATTTTTTTTAAGCTAAGCAAACAAATGCAGTAAATGAACAAAACTGAGAAGACAGCAGCAATGGGTAGGCAATGAATTGATGGCGGAAAGGGATGTCTTCATTGTAAAAAAAAAAAAAAAAAATGGTACTAATGAATTAGTAGAGCACTAGGGCCACTGTTAAATAGAAGGAGACCAAATTAAATTTTGATGCTTGTTCTGACCTTTTAATGATGGATACTGTCCTAATATGCAGTCTTGGATTTTGCTGGAATGACAACAGTTCTAGTTAAGCAGCATCTGCAGTTATTCAACTTCAGTAAAAGTATTCTTCACTTGTAAGAAAGATGATGCCTGAATGGCGCACAGTTTGTATTGGACATGGGCTTCCATTTACGTCTAGATTAAGCTGTCAAAACTTTGCTAAATAGTTGAAATAATTAAACGTGTCATTAGGAACGTAGCTTTGTTGCTTAATTTGCAGAACTATTATTGTTACGGGAATTCAGTGTGCATTAAGTGGGGGGGAGGAAACCCCCCACACACTTTTTCTGCCTGAAATTAAGTCCATCCAGGAAGGCTGAATGTTTGACTTGAATGCGCAGCTGTGCTCCTGGTAGTGCTATTTGTCAGAGTGCCCTTTAATTTTCTCTCCCCTTCTTGTTTTGGGGAGATCATCATCTTCCCACCCCCTTCTTGTGCAATTTTATGATATTCATAATCTCTGTTTGTCAAGGATGATGTACAAATTAGCATGTGTGCAGCTGGACAAAAAGAGCCAGTAAGGAATTGTGTTGACGTTTAGGTGACTTTCAAGTGCATCCAACTCCTTCAGTGTTCATTTTAATGATCAGGCAGATGAAGAAGCTGCTGTGAACTGACTGCAAAATGAAATGATTCCCCTTCAGCTTTTGTGCTGCTGTAATTACCAGGATGTATTTAGTATTTAGCTTGTTTTTCATAATAGGGATGCTGAGCATTTAAAACACTTTTTTCATAAAATTCTAGGAATGCTTTTTTCCTTTCTTCCTTTTTTTTTTGGATTATAGGTGTTTTGAAAGTGTGACATCTCTTTAGAATTACAGTGTAGGAGCTGCTATATTTCATTTTATTGATGATGTTGCAATTCTCACTGATTACAGAGTTAGTGTCATTTTATTATCCAAGTCTGACAGAAAACTAAAACCCTTTGTCATAGCTATACCTAAATTTGGGAAAACATTGTACATTTGCAGTACTGTGAATTCCTCAAAAAACATCAGCACCATTACCTTTTCTGTAATTTGTTATATCTGCTGATAAACTATGCTGAAGTGTAATATTTAACTGATCTTTAAAGAATATTACTAAAAATATTTGGGATTATATAATAAAGTATCATGTTTACATAACTGTAAATAACCAGAATGTTTTTTGCTATATATAGATCTAGTTATTTTTCAGTTCTGTTTGAAAAGCTGGCTTTTTGAACTGAAGACAGCAATTAAATTTAATGGAATATATTTACTATTTCACCTTTAAAAATACTGCTCCTTAATTTAGTGAAACATTTTTCAAGAGAGACAGAAAGAATAAAAACAAGTTCCCAATTTGTCTGTAATCAAGCATTGACTTCAACTAACACTTTGTAAACCTTAATAATATCCCCTCTTCTTTTTTCTTTCTAAACTTCATAATCCTAGTATTTATCATTTTCTCTTCACTTGGAAGTTCTCCATTCACATAATAATCTCTCTGGCCTGTTTCTGGATCCATTCTGTTTCTCTTAGAATGTTTAAAATAGGGCGACCAGAACACAAAGCAGGTGAGAGGACCTTTGACTAATACAGCAGCACTGTCTTTGATGTGGGGCTTTTCCCTTGTAGTCTGTAAGCACGTGGACATCCTGTTTGGGTTTGGTTTGCTCCTTGCCATTAAGCACTGGCTTTAGAGAAGGTTTTATCTGGCTTCATTGCAGTTAATTTAGAGTTCTAATTATTAACATATTCAAAGGAATCCATTCTGGTCTTTCATATATTGTGTATTATATGTGTGTATTTAATTATGTGGGAAATCATGATATTCATTCACAGTCTTTGCCTGCCTTTCTTTTTGAAGTCCTTTCCACATTCCTTACACTTTAGTTTCATTCCAATTACCCTAAGATATTGGATGGTGCTTGGAAACTATGCCTTTTTTTGCCAGAATATCAATAAGTCTATTAAATACTGTTTCCAAAGAAAGAATTCTTTTGAATGCACTGGGTATTATATTTTTTTGAGTAATGTTGCAAGTTGACAGTTGATTTCTTCCCTTTATTGAAGTTTCCTGCTCGGTGAACTTTGCTTTTCCATTCCATTCTCTGAATTCCAATATCTTTTTTTGTGATAGATTTTTGTTATAGCTGCATTTGATTTTTCTTTCCCGCCCTCCCTTGATCTCTCCCCACCCCCAAAAAAAAAAACAAAGAAACTTTTTTAGCAATAGAAATTAAACAGTAAGGGTTATAAAAGTAGAGATGAACTAATAGGCTTAGTGCAAGCCTGCACGGATGTGCAAAATGGAACTAGCATATATTTTTACATTACATATATAGCATATGTATGATTGTGTGTGTGTGTAAACTTGCCTTTCTTTGCTGTGTTTGACATTTTTCATGCTCAGATAGGCTTTCCTCAGGATGTTCCAGTAGGAGTTCTGTATCCCTAGCAAGTTCCTCACTGGCAAAGGCATCTTTGCAAAATCACGTGCCCTCTGTGCGAGTCATTTGTTTTCGCGGGTGAAGTAACTCTGAATAGGTTTTTACTTAATGTCATTTAAGCTAGGATCAATGATGAGTAGGAATTATGTTACCTAATGATTGTCTTTGACAACAATGAAACATTGGGTTTTTTTTAATAATTAAAAAGAATGATGTTTATTTTTATTTTTTTTTGTCCGCCCCTTCTCTCCTCTTTAACTGAAGCTGATTCCACCGGGACTCACTCTCTATATACAACATACAAGGACTACGAAATCATGTTCCATGTTTCTACTATGTTGCCATATACTCCAAACAACAAGCAGCAGGTAGGATGGACCATCTCTATTTAGAATTGTTTTTATTTCGTCTCACAAATAGTTAAACTATTCAATATTACTAGAAATTCGCTTTCTTACTAGCAAACACTTAAAGAATCAGAACTAATAGTGCTTCAATCTCTGTGCCAAGAAGGTGAGCTTAGCAGACTGTTTTAAGAATGTAAAAACATACGGTGTGTATGCTTCTTACTCTAGAAATGATGATAGTCTTTGTATTTTTACAAACAAAAGTGAAGTTCTTTTAGCAATGAAAGATAACATAGTACGCTTTTTAGCTTCCTTTCTTAACTTAAATTTTGCTGTATGTTTTAGTTTATCTTTCTCATCTGCAGTAATCTTAGATTTACTTCAAGAAGGCAATAAGAAATTTATTATAGAATAACAATGACTAGTTTCAACTTCAAATAAAACTTGTCTCTGACTTGTAAAAAAATGTGCAAAATAATAACTATTTTCTCACTTTGTGTATCATAAGTTGATTGGTTACCTACTTGCAGGACTTGGGGTGTTTTTGTTGTTTTTTAGGTAAAATCTTTACCTAGCAAATTCATTACATAACTAACATTCTGCTACCTATCATGTTAATCCTCAGCTGTCTTGGCTTTCAGCTTGGAATTATCAATTAAAGGATTGGGCAGTAGAATTTGATAATAAAGAGGGAAAAGTAAAAGAAAATAAATTGATTAAAAGAAAAATGGAAAATTCTGAAAGGATCGTTAAAGATTGTATTTTAACCTATGTGCCATCCTCCTAATTTTTTTCCCCTTCTTTTTCTGTCAAAGCTTCTGCGAAAGCGGCATATTGGAAATGACATTGTGACGATAGTTTTCCAGGAGCCTGGAGCGCAGCCGTTCAGCCCAAAGAACATTCGATCCCACTTCCAGCACGTGTTTGTCATTGTGAGGGTGCACAACCCCTGCTCCGACAGCGTCTGCTACAGGTAGCGATCGCAGCCTTCCCCGCTCCCAGGGAGCGACCCCAATGAGGATTTTTATGACTTGACTTTTTGGCCAATTTTGGGATCTCTGAAATGAAGACTTTTTGAAATGAAGCCAAGGAAAAAGTATGACTTAGTCTTTAGAAAGAAGAAACTTCTCTGAAAGAAGTTCCTCAAAATATTAAATCTTTTGCTTTTGAAAAGCATGGTGTAAACTTACTACTACAAGAAATTTAAATGACTATGAGTATGAGGCCTAATGATTTAGGGGGAAAAAGTTTTTGAGTAGTTGAGCTTTGATGACCCTACAGTCGCAGAGTTTTCAGGGAAGACGAATCAGCAAGGAGGAAAAAAAAATAACAGAACTGTAGAATTGTCAATATTAGACACTTATTAGAATTGGCAAGGTGCTGGTCCCAGTCCTGCAGCTGTATCCATACTGATGGGCCTCTGGAGTCTGCCAGGACATTCTGTGCTCTGTGTGCTGTCTTTAAGCTTAAAATCCTCCTCTCCCTCTTTTCCCCCCTCCCTCTCAGCACAAACACTTGCTTTAAATTTATAGAATTCCATTATGAAAGTTTTTCTAGGAGACTATTCAAAGTAAGTTTGACCTCTTTTCTTCGCTTGGGTTATTTGGAACAGTCTCATAGATTCATAATTCTAGACAAAACAGGAAGCCATATAGCATAAAATCGTACTGGAATTTATATTAAGAGCTACATAAAAGGAAGAAAATTGAGCACTGTCTTGGCCAGTGATTCTCCTCCCATCTAAGATAAACAGTCTTTCAAATGTCTGGCTTCTCTGTCAGCATCTTTCATATTTTAAACTTCTCTAGCATATGTTAAAAATTAATTTTTTATCCCCATGGTTGATGCTGTTGAAAACCTAATAAAAAGAAGTCACCAACATTTTTTTTCATTGTAATTGCATTTAACTCCAGTGCTTCTGTCTCTTAATGAAGAGTTTATCCAGGACCACTAAGGATGATCAAGAGATGGGTAGCTTCATCATGAGCAAAATTATAGCTATATTGGCATACATTTGAAGAAAACATGATACCATATCTTTGAAATCATTTTGCTAGGAAATAAGATTAAGAAAGAAGAGATCGTTTTGGAGTTGTGTGGCCCTTATTAGTATCTTTGCCTCTAAATAGGGTTAAGGAGTCAGAATAAAATATAAAAGTAATACTAACTAACATTTCAATCGAACCACCATGTGCATTTCCAGCGTATGGAGGTATTTGCATCTTATTTTTCTTCATAAATCTCCATTGCTGTGAAGTTTGATTGAAAATAAATGTTTCCTATCTTTTCTACTAGATCTAGTTATAGATATGTAATCTATGAAATTTGAACAATATTGGAGCAGTTTTTGTCACAAAACTGTTGCCGTACAGCTGGTGATCTCAGCTTACGGCAGACTACAGAGTGAATAGCGGAGGCCTGGAGTGCTCGGTTGTCGGGGAGGCCAAGAGGTTCTCAGCTGCTGTGAGTCAGAGAGGGATTGGCTGGAGAGAACAGCAAGGCTTAACAGCAGTGCCTGTGTCAGTCCTTTGCTTCGTATGAAAACTGAAAGAAAGCATTGAAAACGCATCTATTTCTAGTGTGTATCTCCAATCTTCTAAGAAATTTCTTATTTTGAGTAGTTTTGGAACAGTTTCTGGTACTTAATTTTGCCCAGTAGTAGATACGTTCCTTGTGCTGCCTCAGTTAGTTGAGTGCAGTATCGGGCAGTGCAGCTTTTGAACGGAAAGTTTAAAATGTGATCAGTAATGTGACATATTTTAGCTTTCAGTCATCAGATGCTGACCCTCACTATGAAGTTAGCTGTCTGAGATGGCTTTGATATCTTTATCTTTTCAATGTGTCCATTTTATCTGCATCTCTTGTATCTTTCTTGCATATACTTGGCATTGCTCTCAGATGAGAGAGATGCCTTTCAGCATTAGGTACCTAGCTCATCTGCCAGCCTTTGTGTAATGGAATGCATTAGAAATGCTCTGGTTAGGGAAGGGAAAAAAAAAGAAAAAAGAAATTTGTATTTAAACTTTTCTTTAAGTTGTGCCACTGGGAATGGCTTAGAAAATTCTCAAATGCAGAAGTAATAGGACTTCTGGTCATGCAGTACGGAGAACATAGGCTCCACTCTGGCATATTGGTAAGAAGGAGAGAAAAAAATGAGAAGGATAAGAAAAAGGAAATATACTTTTATTCAAAAATTGATACATTTACATGCAATAAAACCACTGTGCTTTTTCCTTCCTCCTGTATTTCTTTAGTGTTGCTGTGACAAGATCCAGAGATGTACCATCCTTTGGACCACCCATCCCAAAAGGTGTCACCTTTCCCAAGTCAAATGTGTTCAGGGACTTCTTACTAGCCAAAGTCATTAATGCTGAGAATGCTGCTCATAAATCAGAAAAGTTCCGGGCAATGGCCACCAGGACCCGTCAAGAGTATTTAAAAGACTTGGCAGAGAAGAATGTCACCAACACACCGATTGACCCTTCTGGCAAGTTCCCTTTCATCTCCCTTGCATCAAAAAAGAAAGAAAAGTCCAAGCCTTATCCGGGAGCAGAGATCTATAGTTCTGGTGCTATTGTATGGAGTGTCCACGCTAAAGACTACAGCAAGGGTATGGAAATAGACTGTCTCCTTGGCATCTCTAATGAGTTTGTAGTCCTCATTGAGCAGGACACAAAAAGCGTGGTGTTCAATTGCTCCTGCCGAGATGTGATAGGGTGGACTTCAACGGATACAAATATCAAAATATTCTATGAGAGGGGTGAATGTGTTTCTTTGGAGAGCTTCATCAGCAACATCGACGATATCAAAGAGATCGTGAAAAGGCTGGAGGTTAGAATGTGTTCTTTTGTTTGGGTCCCCTCCTTTGCTTTCTCCTCACACCCCGTTCCCAATTAAGGCTTCATTAAAGCTCGGGGTGCCTACAACTGTAGATCATTAAATCCATCAGGACTTTTCTGCCCTTCTCAAAAATCAGTATTGCTTTGGTATTTATCAGATATCAGCCATCCTCAGCTGGTCACGTACACACTGAAGATGTCTTAATAATAAAGGCCATACAGTGCCTCCAGATATATAAATTGCTCTCACAGTAGATTACTGAAGTACTTGTTCTGTCGTATTTACAGTTTATATGCTTGTTGTGTCTTGTTTCAAATGAGGCTGTAATATCTATGAGACTGACTTATCTTTTTGTCAGCAGGGTGCAACTGCAATCTCAGTTGCAGCCTTCAGATATTCTCTCACTGTGCGTGATGAGAAGAACGAAAAATGCAGTGAATCATAATATCTGCAAAACATCTGCCGGTGTTCATATTTTTTTAATCCAGTTAATCGTGACAGAAAGCGTTATATCTTTACTGTCTTTACTGTAATTTCACCACAGTAATTGTGTAATGAATGACTAGGAAAAGGGATGAAATATGTTCTGATAAGTCAGTTCTGGCTCTATTCTTGCTCGTGGTACACAGAAGAATTGGCACAGGCTCCCGTCTCCTGAGCTGAGTACCCATAGGCCACCAGATTATTCTTCTGACTAGCGCAGCATTGCAGTTCATAGAAACAAGTAGAAATCTAGTGTAGTTGCTTTGCTGCTAAAGTGTAAACTGTGGATCAAATAGATAAGTTTGTGTAACTCCCTTGTGCTTATTTGTTGTGTGTTGCCATGTTTCTTGTAAAATTCCTGTGGATTCAGTAATCTAAGGCAAAACTGGTGTAAGCAGACATTAACTCAAAATTCTGGTTTGTGTGAAGGGATTCATTTCAGCTGGTGGTTACCTGGGACTGGGATACATTTTCCCTTGATCTTGTCCCACCCTTGTCTTTGGGGCTGTTCTTTTGGTACTAACACGTAGTCCTCAAACCTTTATTGCCACTCTGTGTCTCTGTGTGTTAAACTGTCCCTTCGCTTCAATTCTCAGCTTGTGACTAAAGGCTGCGAAACGGTGGAGATGACTCTGCGCAGGAACGGCCTAGGCCAGCTGGGCTTCCACGTCAACTACGAGGGCATCGTGGCGGACGTGGAGCCCTACGGCTATGCGTGGCAGGCAGGGCTGCGGCAGGGCAGCCGGCTCGTGGAGATCTGCAAGGTGGCCGTGGCCACGCTGAGCCACGAGCAAATGATCGACCTGCTGAGGACGTCGGTCACCGTGAAGGTCGTCATCATCCCGCCCTACGAGGACTGCACGCCACGCAGGTAGCGCACGGTAGTCACCTTGGGTCGGAAATTCATCTTGTGGCTTCCCCCCAAAATACGGCATCATTACAACATGACATGCGGTGGTGGTAGTGAAAGGAGGGGGCAGCACAAGCTGCCAGTGGTCACGTCAGGCTTCACAAACTATTCAGTAATTACTGTAGTCCTGTAAAATGTACAAAGAAGCTTAGGTATCATTTAAACCCATTTACCTATTCTTTAGTTATTGAGCTTATTTAAATTAAAAGTGAGAACTGAAAGACTTTTGAGAAATGTGCATTTATGATGCGTCAGAAATAACCATGTTTTCTCCTCCATGCTTTTACACTTGTTAATTCATGTTGTCTGTAGATGTTAATATCTGAAAGCTGTGAGCAGACACATTTTCACAGAGAGTAGAGTCCATCAACAGTCTGTATCTGTACAGGAAAATTGCTGCAAATTACAGTTCTTTGCTATGGTAGATTTTATTGCCTCCCTATCACTTCCCATCCTTGTTAAGCCTGAGGCTTGTCAACTGTGTGATTGCTTTTATAGCTTTTTAAATTTAGCTTGATCACAACTAAATATTAGAATGTTTTTTGTTTGTTTGTTTTGTTTTATTTTTGGCTAAGTTGTACATTAAGTGCCTTCGTTTTTTCCTGAGCTCTAAAGCTTTTTATATTTTTTTCTACTTCCCTCTGAACTCTCTGCCCTTGTCTGAAGCATTCAGCTACATCACTGAATCTGCTTCTAGTATCCCCAACATCTTTTATTAATTACTCAAAAATGGTACATGAATAAAATAGAATAAGTAATAGAATAAGTTTGCCTAAAGGCAAGCTCAAGGTTTATATTAGATTTGTCAAGGAGAAGCAGGCACAGCTACCGAAATTTCATGTTCTTTGCAGGGGGAGAGAGAGAGGGTTTTGCCCTGTTGTTTTCCAATCATGCAATAACTTCCTAAGGATAGAGAATAACTCTTCATGTAGTTAAAATTGGAGTTAAATTCATATTTATCATGTTGCTATGTAATTTTCAATTGTTTCTCAGTTGTCAGTGGAAAGTTGAATGGATGTCAGGGAATAAAATGAGCAGCGGCATAAGGTCATCCGTGAGGTACTTGGAAAGCTTTCATGTAGTGTTTAGCAGTCTAAGCAAATGGAAAGTTCAACTCCAATCATAGCGAAAGGATTTGAACCCAGAAATCTGTGTGGAAAGCACAGATCCTATTAATTCTAAACTAAATTAGGTACATTCAGGGGCAGGCGTAGCTTTGCTCTATCCATATTCACAGCAGGAAGGGAAATCACTGCGTTATTTTGAAATACAGTACTCAGCTTCAGTGGATTTGGTTGTGATCCTGTAGCGAGCCAGTGCTCATAATACTTTATTACCTAATTATAAAGTTTCTTAAAGCAACAATTTATCCTGCCTGCTGTATCCAAAATCATTAACGTTTAGAAACTGTGCCTTGAATTTGTACCTGTCCTTTGTATATTACTGAAGACTTGGCCTGAATTTTTTGCACGGCTTTATTTCTCTTAGTACAGAACAATTTCTCTTTTGACAGTTAATTTTTCCAGAATTTTAATATTTTAACTGTGTTCTCGGGAGGTAGTTTTAATGTTTGTTACATCAATTTCTGGAAACTCTGACTAAGATGAAGATCTGTTCTACTCAGTGTAGTGCACACAGGAGAAGCAGTTACTATCTTGATAAACTGATTGACATAAAGTAGAGTAAAACTAGAGATGCATTTAGATAAAATGACAAAATGTAGTAGTTAAAGCTTTGTTACTGAACTCTTTGAGTGGACTGATTGCTGACCTTGAAATTAAGGACACAAAAAAGAGGGAATTTATAATTGTAACTACTTGTTACATCAGCATAGCCAGATAATGATGTTTTGTTTTGTACTTCAACTGGAAAAAGATATTGATAGTCCTTAATGCTAATTGTGCAATCGCTTAAAAAAGAGTTGAAAGTAGAAAAATGTGCACTGATTATTTAGAGCACCTTTTTTCCCTTCCTGTTAGCTAATGATGCGCATGAATGAGCAAAGTAACCACAATAGAAATTTATTTCCAAAAAAAAGTATCTATGATTTTCAAGAGAAATCCCAGAACTGACATTATCAAAACTGGAAGGGCACATCTATGTTAAAGTGATCTAACTTGGAATGTTTGTGGAGGTTCTCCCTGCATTTCTCATGGGCTGCGCTAGCCTTATGTCCAGCTCAGGCTGGTCAGTTTTCTGCTGACCTGTTCCTGCACATCTTCAGGAAGCAGAAGGCAAATCTGGCATTTGCAATTTGTAGCCAGTCTTTAATTTTCATAGAGTGAGGATTTATCAATCAGGCTCCTCCAAAGGTCTAAGTTGTTTGAAAGTGAAGCATAATGATAAAATTTTCAGTCGATTTGAACCTTTTCAAGTTCTATGTTAGTTCAGGTTTTCGTCTATTTTGTTAACTTGGTAGCAATTCTCTTGAATGTGCTTCACACAAGCTGATTCGTTTCAGCGTTCACTGAGTGTATTGTCTAGCACAGGAACACAGGATGCTCTGTGTTTGAATGCCTTGAGATCATGTTTTTACTGCTTTGAATATATAGTCTTCAGATTAGGTTTTGGGGTGGGGTGTTTTGTTTTCTTCTTAGGGGTAGACGGTAGCTCATCTCACCTATGATGGACTCATAGGACAACTTTATCGACCTAGTAACCATTTATATCTCCATTGCCACAAAATGGAGGCAGCAGGATGTGTTAATGGGATCAGAAACTCCTGCTCAGCTGTATGCTGGTGCCTTGCTCACCAGTGCCTGTCAGTGTGTGTGTTTTGTATAGCAACAGGCTCATTTCTTCCTTTGCAGAAGCTCTTCAGAGAACTACCGGCTGCCGGTGATGGAATACAAAGTGAATGACGGAGTGCCCTATGAATTCAAGTTTCCCTTCAGAAACAATAACAAATGGCAGCGAAATGCAAACAAAGGGCAGGGATCTCACGTGGCGCAGGTGCCGCCCCAGATGCAGAGCCCAGTTCCCACTCGGATTGCCTCCGGGAAAGGAGAAGGGAAGATGCCCCCGCCGGAGCGAGCGGCCAACATCCCGCGGAGCATCTCTAGCGATGGGCGCCCCCTCGAGAGCCGGAGGTTTGTCCCTTCTTCGCACACTTTCCTTTTTCAGCCCTGCCGAGACCCTGCTTTAGAGCAAAGCACCGTAGACTCCCTTAGGCATCTGCACACTGCTCTTCTAGTTTTCATTAGGCAGAAGGTGCTATGAATGTGAGAGAGACATAAGCCAAAAAGAAAAAACTTGTCTGGCACGATTAACCACAGAATGCAGTATTATTGTGTTATAATGGATGTTTTGCTGGGTTGGGTGGTATCCTAAAATCACAGTGGTCGAAGTGAAGTTTTAAAAGAGTTTAAATGAAAAGCTCCTGAGGCAGAAGTGGCAAGTAATATGTGTTTAGCAAAGCAATCTGACCAGTACACAAAGTAGCCTTTATTTTTTTCAAGGTTTTCAGGCTAGAGAACAGATAGCTTAAAGTTTGCATTTTTTATGAATGAGTAATTATTATTAAAATAAAGGTATCAGGCAGTCACAATATTTTCATTCTCTATTGAGAAGGATGAGCATGTTGGTGCTGAAGCGCGTTGTCATTGTTGTGGTTGTCTATACAAATCTGTCAGTGTCTCCAGCTTTACAAAGATATGTGTTTAGGGAAGCAAACTAGGACAATAGCTCTTGTTTGGGGTAATTTCTTTTTACAAAAAAAAAGGCTGTGGAAAGATTCTGAGCATGCCTTATGTTTCTGAAAAACACAAGGCAATGGAAATAGGATGAAAATAAGAAAATTTAGAGTCATAATGAATTAAGCCAAAGCATTTTCCATATTCCATAGAACTAGGGCCTAGGGCCGGGGGTAGGTAAAAGATGGTAAAACCAAGACGAGAATATTGCCAAGGTTAGATTGAAATTTTGTGTGGACTGCATTGTTAACAAATAGTAATTAGATGGCTATGACCCCCTTTTCTTAATTCCTTTCCCTGGCCACTGGACAGTATCTTACTTCTGCACATTAACTGTGTTTTGGCTCAAAGTTTTGGCTGCAGTTTCTCATGCACACTAACAACTGTCAGGTATTGCAATTACACCTCTGCCGCCCATCTCCAATTTTGTTTCACTAGTTAGTTCTCTGGTGGTATGTTTGGGCCAAACGCTAGTGATTTGATCCAATTCTAATGTTATATTTGTACCAAAATAAAAAACTTCCTGCCTTCAGGCCGTGTCTGCTTGTAACAGTTGAATACAGGCAAATGCTGGCTTTGAAGGAGCAGGAATTGGTTTTTGCTCTCTGTGGTGCTCTACTACCTCTCTGCAATCACAGGGGACCTAGCAGTACCTGGGCAAAACTTTGAGGCAAGGTGGAAAATCCCTCTTCTGTTGCATTCCGTTCAGTTGCTGCATTTTCCATATGCTTCCCTCTCCATTGCATGAACAAAAGCAGCTTTGTCGAGGATGGGGCTGTCGTCGTCCCAGGATTCAGGCTCGGGGCCTGAGCCTTAGACACTGCCGTACACTGTGGTATTCTTCACTGTGTTTCACTCGTGCATAAAATCCATGTGGGCAGCGTAGCACGACTAAAGTTATCCAGTCGCCGGATGCTTCTGGAGGGAGATTATGGCATGACAAATGTTTTGCAAAGCGAAAATTACATTTCCGTATATTCAGTGTTTGTTTTCAAAGAGTGAAACCGGCTTTGTCTCCTTCATTTCCAAAGCATTTAGTTGTTCTTTTCCTCTAAACTTTCTGCTATACTTTTAAATATTTTTTTTCTAACTTAAGAAGATTAAGAAGTGAGCCTTTTCTTCCTCACTGTGTATTATCATGGTAGCTTTTTCAGTTTGTTGGAGAGCTTTTTTTGTGGATGTCTGAGAAGGTCTGTTGTCTTTTAGTCTGCTAAACATGTTAGTCTTGGCTGGATCAGTTTTAAATAGAGCAGCAGCTGTATAAGGTTAACTCTTCTTCCAGTTACAATGACAAAGAATACATTTTGTTAGTTTTAAAGAAATATTTTTAAAACGCAGTAAGTGGAGTTTGTGTTTTGCTTTGAAACCTCTAATGGTGGTGAATGTGTGAAAGGAGGGAACAGAGCAGGAGGGTAACAAGAGCATCAAGAGCATCTCAGCTGTGGGCAGGAGCTACCATGGGGCCTGCAAGGGGCCATGGGAAGGACCTAACGTGGCAGGAGGTTGCAGTTCCAATGCAGAGAGGATGACTGCAGACATCCCTGTCTGAGCACACCTCAAGATATGAAAGTTCTGCATGGATCTGGAAGACGCAAAATGTTAGTGGCATTAGTCCAACATAGGTTTGCATTTTCATCAGCTTGCAAGGTAGCAATTGTCGAGTTCACCACTGAGAACTTTCCTGTCCTCTTCTGCATGTCGTTACTTCGGTTGGCATTTGCTCGTGGTCTGTGGATGGTGGTTTGTCAGGAAGTGGTTCCCCCTCTCCCCCGTCAGCTCCTTCCCTAGCTCTCCTGCACAGGGTGTGCTGTGTCCTGTGACAGGAGAGCAACTCTGCATGATTTCTGTTGATTTAGTGAGAAGCTGACTTGATGGTGATGACTGTTACCATCCACCACTAAGGAGCAAACAGCAGGATAGTTCATGATACGTATTATAAAGGCAATGGCAGCTGAGATACTTGTGCGTAGAAAGTCAATCCAGGTCTATGAGCTTTGAATCTGGGCTGACTTGTGCAACCAGCACAGATATCTGTTAAACAGCATCCAAGAGAGAATTAACTGCGACTCAGCCAGGTAGAACTTTTCAGAGTGGAACGGGGCATTATAAATACTTTTGACATCTCATACAAAACATCTTCCTAAAGAGATATTACCTGTCACTATATGCAGGAGAGTGGCTTGCTGGCACTTCCCGATTCTGAGGATGCCAGTTCCTATGTCCAACTGGAAGAGTGCTTAAATTTGCCTTTATTGAGTAATCTTCATATATCCCACTTAGTAGCTCATACTCTAATTCCCTCTGTTCCTCATAGTATCCTGAGTAATTGAATATATTCATGATTTACATGCATGCCTGTAGTAGCAGGAAAAATAATCAAAAACTTGATGCATCTAAAAGTAAATCTCTAATGTGATTGTAGCATTAAGACTGAAAAATCTAATAATCTAAATGCAATAAATTTCAAGTTATGGCTTCCTTCACAACATTAATTAGTCCACATGGAACCCTATTTTTTTATTGCCCAGACTATTTTCAGGCAGTAATACATGAAGGAGAAAAAAAATAAAAAATATATATGTAAACTATGCCAGAGATGGTGTTATTAGAGCAGATGTAGTTTTGGAACTTTATTTTTTTTCTGCCTAATTTTATGAATTTTACATTGTACACTTGATTTCCAGACTTCATTTTTAAGAAAAAAGATGTTTAGGGAAGGAGGTGAGGTAATGTAAGATGGTCATCTGTTCTTTATTCATGTATGGTAAACTTGATTTAGTCTTAACTTAAGCCTGAGTCAACAAACATTTGAAAAGTGTGAAAACAAGTGAGCAAAGCATCCTGTTGTACTTCCATAGTTAAGTGCTTTGCTGAATGTAAGCCTGATGCTCCCACCAAGGCATTTCTGAGCATGGTATTTTAAACTGAATGAAAAAAAAAATGGCCTAACTACAGTCAAGCATTGGCTTTAAAATTCCACAATATAAATAGTAAGGCGATATCTATTCATCTAGTTTTAAGTGTCACTGAGGGCCACATAGAACCATTATGGTTGGAAAAGACGAGTCTTGCTCTAAAATCTCATGCTTTTGTGACTAATGCTGCTTATAGTAAGCAGCAGTTATTTTAGCTTAGACTCTTTCTGTATTGTGTAAAAATCCTAATGTGCTGCAGATTAGCTTGAACTGGTAACATTTTTTCCCAATATAAACAAGTAGGCCTCAGTGATCACCTCACCACTCAAATTTTCATTATTGTATTGCATTACCTACCTCATGGGGTTTGGTGATTTGTTGTTTTAAAGTTTTTATAATATTCTTAATACATGAATATAAGGCTATATATTATACGTTTTCTACTGGAACCAGGATCTAGACCTGGATGTAGCTGTGGAAAGTCAGGTTTATTGTTACAAATGGCTCTCTGGCAAAAATCTCATGGTTCAAAAGCATTTGAGACCACCATGCTCTGTTGGCTGGTTCAAGAACTGGTTTGGCTTTACAGTGCCCATCAGAAGGGTCCAGTGGGAAATGTAAGAAGTGAGACCTATTTACAAGTATCCTGGTCTTCTGTCCAAGAGCATTTGGAGGTGACATTTGCAACACTGTGGTTAAAAACTCCGGACACTGGCTGTCCATCCAGGTACATGCTAGTAGGTCTCCTGATAAGCTTTTTGTGTGAGGAATAATGGATAGTCCTTCCCTTTGCATGTCGAAGCATGGTTGGGTATGCTCAGATGTGATAAAATTCTCTAAAACCTGTGGATTTAGTTTCTCTTAATATGATAGCCCTTCTGTGCCTCTAGTCATCCTGTTGCCTGTCTTTGTTGTTGTTTTTCTGCTACATCCTTTCTGAAATTTGTTGATTAAATTGAAGAAAAATGTCCAAGAGGGTACAGAGTGTAATGCGAGAAGGTACAACATGAGGACATAATTTGTTTTATTCTCTATCCCCTTCCCGACATTTGCTGATGTTCTTTTTGCCTTTTCGAATGTTTTTCTTTTTTGACATGAGAGCATTGGGTCAGTGTTTTGAAAGAACTGTCACAGCTTTCAGATTTATTAGGATTGCAAAATCAAACACTTCAAGGGTCAACGTGCCAGCGTGAAGGTTTTCCTTGCAATTATATTCAGGTCCTCAGTGTATCTTCTGATATTTCCTTTAATTAAATTGAGGGGTTTTTGTTTTCTTTTTTAAACAGAGGACATCTGTCTCATTCAGTGTACACAGTGGCTGCGGCTCATTAAAGAACAGCTATTTAATATTTTATTCTTTATTTACTCAATGTGCAGTTCCCTTATGTACTGAATGGTATTCAAGTCCTCCTGTAAAAGTGCATTTATTCTCATCTAAGATTTACAGAGGATCTCTTAACTATAGTTTCTCAATGCTTCATAGGTATTAATTAAATTTGATTTTTGAAACTCTCCAGTGGGAAGAAAAGTCCTTGGACTTTTTCAAATAATGAACAAAAGTTGAGAGAAATTATGTTTTAATCACTTGCTACTTCTTATTTTGAGCATCTCCACTGTGGAAGTGTGCCCAGCATTGTTAAGATTTTATTTATTCAAATTACAGCTTCTGTTGACTTCAGCTGCCTTGGTAAGTTTTCAACATCTAAGTAAATCAGGCCTTGGAATCAAATTAGGCCTTTGAGAAACTCGTAATTAGTGACAATGAACGAAAATTTTTCTTTAACCAGTTTGCCAGTGATGATACTGTTGCGCTGCGGCGCGAGCAAGCTAGGAATTCAGTCTGCAAAGTCAGCATGCAGCTGCCTTGGCTGGAGGGCCACCCGCTCGCTCCTCTCACTCGGTTCCTTCTTGGCTTCTCCTCGATGCAACTTGTGCCCAGATGTCCAGGGCAAAACAGGGCTGCAAATGGCAAAGAGGTCCTGGGGAAGAAGGGCCAGCATGTGCTCATGTAGTGAAGTCTCAGATTGTATGCTAGGCAAAGCATGGTAGACTGAAAACTTGGAGAAATTACAGCAAATGATGTAGCAATCAATTTACTAAGTGTAAAATGGGATGCTTTCAGTGTCTGTGTTTTCCTACTAAAATAAGCAGATTCTCATCCCGCCCTTCCCCTTTTTTGTTAGCTTTCACAAAAGACATTTTCTTCCTATAGTTGGCTATACTCAAACCACTCCTTTCAGGATGCACTAGATCTGTTAGGACTAAATCATGCGTGGTATAATCCCAATTCAGTTGACTGCAATGTAGTTTTATCTCTTTAATGCAATGGACGCTTGGCCTATTTTTAAATTCAATTACGGAACTCATGCACTTAAGCGTTTTGGAATTTCTTCTCAAAGCAGCCTTTTGGAATAGGTAATAGCTTGCTTCAGTTTGGGTTATAATTATAAATAAAAGACCAGCAGAGAATCTCTTAGCTATTGGGGCATGCTGCTAACAATGCTCCTTTTGTCTCAGGCAGTACCTTTCATCAAGGGGTTTCAAAGCAGCTTTAAAAAGTCAACTCCAACTAATTTATTCTAAGGTTCTTTTGTCTTATTTATGTTTAGAGTAAAAGGAAACATCTTTTCCTTTTAATGAGCTAAAAGTGCTATTGTCAACTGCACCAGGGATGTGTGTTGCTGCTTTGCATGCTAGGATATCCTACCTAACCAGTTGTACCGTGCTGCTGCTCAGACCAGATTTATAATAATAGTTTGTTTGCCCTCGGGATTTTCCATCTTGGTAAAAGAACTATAACTCCATGCCATGATTATGAAATCTTGACGTTCCCTCGGAACGGTGCTGTAGCTTTTTGGTGAGGATGTATTTACAGGAAGTAAATAAGAGGCATAGCCAAAGTGAACAGAAAAGCATTTCACACAAATTATTCAAGAAGTAATTGGTTTCCTCGCTATAATTTACTACTAGGAAAAAGATCGCGCTTCTAAGCTGTGTATTGCTCTGAAAGCATAACGTAGTTCAAATGTATGTGTTAATATATGTGTATGAATGCTATTGAAAGCACATATTTTTGTTGGCTGGACTTCTTTCTTTCCTTATAAGAATGCCAGTGGGAAAATGAGCAATGGCTTGACTTGCTGCTCCCCAAATTTCCAACTCTTTAATTGTTTTCTTTGCCATCAAATATTTTAGGATTTTGCTTGCATAGGCAAATGTAAGATAAGTTCAGCTGAGTAGACTAAAAAGGAATTACTGAGTTTGGTGTTGTACCTCAGAAGGTCATGAGTTGGATCATTTATTTCTTGCCTGGATAAGAGTTATTACTTATATTGACATTCCAGATGACAAAGATGTTTGGTTAAATCCTATTTTCTCTCTTTCCCTTTTTGAGATTTATTTATTACACGGCTTTTTGGCAAAATACTGAGCGGGACAAATGCCCAGTTGTTATAAAAGACTATACTTTGGCATATAACATTTTGAAAATCTTTTCCCCCAGTATTTGGTGCCTTTTTCATTTTAAGGGAAGTTTTTGAACTCTAATAGGTCTCAAGCTACTGTGGTGAGAGACGATTTAAACCTGTCACTGCTTTACAGGGAAACCTGAAGCATATAGATTAAGAGGTTAGGTTAAGATTCTGTAAATCCCTGGATTCAAATCCTGTACTTAGCCAACCATCAAAATTGATATGCTGGTTTTAGATGTTAAAAATTAAATAGTTAAGGTTGTAAGTTTTAGTGTTTTGTCTTATTTTTCCTAGTTAAAATGAGTTAAAATGTGCATTTAGAGTAGGTTTTTATTCATGGCTGACGGAATTCAAAGTCCTGATAAATCACTGAAGAAGTTCTCCAAAGTTCCAGCCGTGGCTGAGTAGGATGAAAAGTATAGTAGTGTTGAATTCAGGTGGCATTTGGGAAACAAAATGACAACACAGAAAATGATCTTAAAAAAAACCTTTGGCAGGATATACAAGTTGATTAATATAAGCACACGCTGCTTCCCAGCGCTACCCAGGTGTGTGTATTGGAATTATCCCATTTATCTACTCTACGGTTAATTTGACAGGAGGAGACTCAATATGACTAAAGTCTATATTTTCAAGCAGAGTTGTGATCTGTTGAAAGAGTTTCATAGAAACACTATGGCTTTTTGTAAGATATTTATAAATAACGTTTTTTGTGTGTGTTTTAAGACATATTTCCTGGCATAGAGTAAGCTTGATATTCTTGGAGGAGCTTGCATAGATCAGTCACTGCAGTTTGTTTAAAACTGAGGGAAGAGTTTGTTTTGAGACGCAGAAATAGATCACTCTGGTATTTGGGTAAAAAATGTCCTACTTGAGTATTTCCTGCAGTTGATCTGTAAGAGGAGATGAGGACCGTAGGAGCCGGGAGGTTCTCCTATGCAGTCTCTGCTGTATTGCTGTTCAGCCCCCCTGACTCTGACTCCTTTGTGTGCTCCGACTAGGTTGTCTCCAGGGTCCGATGTCTACGTCACGGTTTCATCCATTGCCTTAGCGAGATCGCAGCAGTGCCGTAATTCTCCAAGCAACTTATCATCCTCCAGTGAAACCGGCTCTGGTGGGGGCACGTACAGACAAAAATCTATGCCGGAAGGGTAGGCACTAGATTTTTTCATATTCTCTTAGGCCTTGTGTTCGTTCTGTGTTCTGTTTGTTGTAATGTATGTTAAACTACAAAGAGTGCTCGTGGGCTATTGGCAACCGTTCTCTACGTGCATTAAAAAATGTTTGTTTTCAAATCTCTCTGTCATGCCTCTTGGAAAAAGTCAGGTTGAAAAATCCCTTGCTTACACCTTTTCTCTTTGCACCCTAACATTTCTCTCTGGTGTAGTCTATGGTAGAACTCAGGTTACTATACTATACAGAGGGATTTTGATGTGTCTAAAAACCTTCATTAAAGGTATCAGTTTCATGTTGTGAATTACTTCATTACACAGGTTTGGATTCTAAAATAAAATGAGTAATAGTTTTGGGGCTTTGCAGTCTGTGCTGGTAGATGAAGTGAAAAAGTGCGAGTGCAACCTAAGACGTGAAATGTGAAGGCACAATTGTGCTAAGCAATCCACAGATTACTCAGCTGGCATCTCTACCACATACTCCCTATCACTCTGATTTAAAACTGTCTTCTAGCTTTCCAGAAACCTTTAAACTCTCAGAAATGGCCCACTGTTTAACATAAGGGACAACTTGCAGAGAAAGAAATTAAATCTGTATCATTTTCAGAGAATACTGAAAGCAGCAATAAATCAAACATCTCTTAAGTAGGAAAAGAAGAAGAATTGGCAGCAAGAGAGCCATCTACCACATTCCAAAATACTTCCCACAGAGAAGGAGAAGGAGGAAAGCTGCTGATAGTTCACATTGCCAAGCTTCCCTCCAAAGTCTTCTTAAGTACTTTGCTGGTCATTGTGCATAATCCACTCCAGTTTTGGTTTTCTACAAAACTGAAACATCTTTTTTCTATTAAAAAAAAAAAAAAAAAAAAGTACATGTAAATCCCATTGTCAGCAACTACTTAGCACAAAACATTGTTCTTGCCTGTTGAGATTCCAGCAAAGGGACAGTACCCTGTGTCAAGTCCTGACAAAGCTATGCTGAGCCTGGAGTTTTCCCTTGCTCCAGGGCAATGAAGGTTTGTCCTGCATGTGTTCTCCTTCCCTGAGTTTAAGGTTTCCTGAAGAGACTATTGTCTTAGCTACACACTTTGATGAAGCTCTTGATTCATCAGACTGTCTCTGTTCAGGCCATTATTTAGGCTTGCAGTTAAGTCCTACTGAAGCTAGGAAATTTGTGCTAAACTCATTAAACTATGCTGTAAGGAAACTAAACGGAGGAGTATCCAGAGCTCTGCCTCTGAGAGAAAAGCCCTTAACCTCATTGTAGGCTACGCACTTCTCTGGCTCCCCCAAATCTCGTCCACTCTTCTCCAGCTGTGTCATTTTGTCTGAAATAGGTATTGCCACCATATGTCCTTAGACCTTCACAACAACAGCTGCTTGAATAGGAAGGGATTTTCATGCACATTGTGGGGTTTTGTTTTGAACTGGCCTCAGAGCACACCAGCAGCCTTCCCCGACTCTTTCCAGTCTTTAACTACACACATATGTTCACTACAGCATTTTTCACTGAACATTTTGCAAGTTCTGCAAAGAAACTAGAAAACTTTCACGTGCTGATTTTGTTTTGGAAGATAAATAATTTAGTCTAGTAAAAATCTGTTTTAGTGGAGTAACAAAAAAAACCCTAATACACGATCTTGTTTGATCCTTATTGACCTTTTTTAGAAAAACTTAAATTCCAGTTATTTAGCTATAGCATCCTATTCAAATAGAACAAGTGCTTTGCCCCCCACACTGTTCTCATACATATGAATCAATTTTTAATAAAACTTTTGAAACATTTTCTACCAGGCTAGAGGGAAAGCTTGAAAAATGCTTTCCTTTGCCCTAGTAGACATAAGTGTCACCTGACTAAGAAAATCACCCCGGCTGGCATGTGCCTCTTGGGATTCATCTGAGGGACTGAGCTCAGGGCAGCTCTGTGTACCGCATCCGTGGCGGCTGATGTGCTGGGTGGAGTTGGTCAACGATTAACCCATCCATAGTGTTAAAATACAGCAGGGATTATAGCGTTCAGTTGCTGAGATGAAGTCCTAGCTGCAGGAAAGGACGTGGCTGGGCTTGGTGCATGGCCAAGGGGGCACCGTGGTCCTGAAGATAATCCTGAGGTGAAGCTCCCCTGTGCTCTGGGTGCAAATCTTGCATCTGCAAGACGTCTTAAGTGCAAGAAACTCGACTGCATAATGTGTGTGTGTACGTTTTTTTCTCGTTGCATGATATAACAGATCTGGAAAGTCTGAAACTTAAATGCCTGGAAGCGTGGCTGGGAGCCCAACCTTTATCAGACATTAGTTAGAGCAGTTGCTGCTGCTGCTGCTAGATTATTGGTCCCTACCTAGAGCTGGGCATAGACAAAACTGCACTGACTTCAGGAGTATCCACATGGGTCTTGCTGTCTGTATGTGTCTTTCACGTACTTGTCCTGTGTTTACCTGGAGGCATATATATGTAATAAGAGTTAATAGAATGTAGAAGTGAACTTAGAAACTTCTACTTAACAGGGAAAGAAAGAGAGAAAGAAAGAAATAAACTGTGTTTCTCAATTAGAAGAGCAATGATTAAAAAGAAACAAAATTGACAACATCCAGCCTTAAAAAAAACAACTACCAGACCCTACCCTGCACACGATAAAATGAGTCTTATATGGAAAAAAAAAGACTTTTCATAAATATGAACGTCATTTAGATAAAAGGATAATGCATACAAAGTAAAATACTCATGCAAAACAACTTAATCATATCAAATTTTGTTTGTTTGTTTGTTTTTTCCTTCTTTTTTTTGAAATGCCAACTTCTAATTATTTTAGTATGGAAAGGTATTCTTCCTAATATACAAGTGGTTAAAACTTGAAAGCTATCTCAAATCAGTGAGGAAGGAATCAGTCAGCTTTTAAAAACTTAGATGCTTATTCACCTATTTGAATCTATGTTGAATTAATTGTGTTTAATTTAGGTATTTGATTAAGTAGAATCCTAGTTACAGTCTGTGAGGAACATGGGTGGAAAAGGAAGGCCCTTACACAAATAAGTAATTTCCATTTCAAGTGTTTGTACTCAAAGGGCAGGTGTATCCAGGTGATTTTCTCTTCATTTCTTTGGTTATTCAAAAAGTATCTTTCAACTCTACCAGGGAGCAATGGGCAACGGGGAAGCAGGGTCATGTTTGTGTGAAATTTAGCCAGAGTTCATCATTTTCTTATTTTGGATCTGTACTGTCTATACACGTGTATCCCAGCTGTTTGTCTTCGAAGATGGGTGAGTAATGCCCCAATTATTACGTTAGGTACTTAGAGCTAGGGAACCCCTTGAGGGATACAGAACATCTTAGCTTGCTGGAATTCTTTGGAGGATTGCTTTGTGCATGGAGAGTTTTTTTTGTCCTGCCCTTCCCTAAGGGCATACCAGATAAATAGTCAAAATGCATTGTTCTTTAAGCATTCATAATGTTTAGTCTCTTAATTCTAGACCCAACTGAAATTCTTACGAGACATTTGTATGCAATACTGAATAATAGATGCCATTTTTAGAAATTTAAGCATATAATCCAGGTAGGTTTCAGTGTGACACAGCAACATTTTGCCTGTACTTGGTGATTATGTTGTTCTCCTTGACTTGAGTTTACCTTTATTCAGCTTTCCAAAATACATCTGGGATCAGAATAATCTTGCAAGATTTACAGCCGAACCCCATCCACCCCAACTTTCTTTTACTCTGTGTGTTTTTTTTTGCTACAGCAACAAATGTACGTCTCATTGTTTTCCTGTGACTGTATTTATTTTGTATTAATCAGTTCTTCTGAGATTATTTTACGATTCCATAACAGTAGAATTTACAGAATTATACCTCTCAGGTCAACCTTATAAAGTCTTAATTATATAATATATGGCAAAGTCCTATTTTCCAAAATGCATTTTTGTGATGTTTACCTGTGTGTCTGTGTCGTCTGGATAGGATCTAATAGGAGCAGTCTTTTGTTTAGAACCAAGGAAAAGTGCCTGGGATCCATGGATTGTCCTCATCAACATTCTGATGCTCACTTTGACTAGATTGGGATAGTAAAAAAGATCCCTCCTCGAAGTCCTCTCCCTGTAAATATGCTTCATTCCCTCTGTGCCTTTTATCCAAACTTTGCTGCAAAGTTTTGCTCACTTGGGTCAGTTTTCTGTAAGCATTTAACTTAACTCTGATCACCTTTCTGTTTAAAAAAATCTATGTAAATACAAACTAAAATATTTGTCTGGACAGTTGGATCTGCTTTTTGAGTTACATATTCTGTAGCCAAATGTTCTTGAACAAAGACGCTCAGTGAATTCATGTGCTGTGCATTTTTCCAAGAGCTACCACAAATATTGAAAAGGAAAAGCATTGCAAATCCCTCAAGCAATTGTGCTGTGCATTCCTCTGCCATATTATTTGACACAGGTAGCTTTCTTACATGTGGGGAAACGGCACTTTTTGAGATTTATGCGTATTTAAAACCATTATCTGCTTTGTTTTTGGGGTTTCACGACAGGTTTGGACTGAGCCGTAGATCCCCTGCTTCCATTGACAGGCAGAGCACGCAAACAGATACGGGTGGTAGTGGCAAATCCACACCCAGCTGGCAAAGAAGTGAGGACAGTATCGCTGACCAGATGGGTAGGTAATTAATTTTTTTACAACATGCAAGTGGTGCTACCACAAGGTGACTTTGGCAGTGCATTCCTCCATGCAGAGGGAGAATCCTCTCAGGCACTGTTTTCTGTGCCTTTGCAAGTTAACCTTGTTCATCAGGATGAAGAATTAGATCCTGAGTAAATATTAGCTTCTGTGTCCTTGAGACCTGTGAATATCACCTGTGGAAGAACTGACATGATTGTGGGACTAAATCTACCTTAATGCTCTTACTGTGGCACACGTTATCCTTTTTAGAAGCAGTTGGGTAGACATATTTATTAATTTGTCTTGCTATTGAGGACTTGCTTGACCTTACCTGCACTTTCCAGTGGCTTGGTTTAGTTTAATTTTTTCCTGTTTTCTGAAGTGCCTGTGATGATCCTTCCTTTCAAAAGGTGCTATATAAATGCAAATTGATTGTTTGATCGTTGAAGCTGTAAAAATACCATGTACAAAATGGAAAAGAAAATGCAATTAAAGTTTAAATAGTAAAATAAATCTATAGCTTGGTAGAATCTCTTTTTACCAGTGTATACATTTTCACTGCACTTGGCAATTAAGTTGTCAGCTGAGGGAATGTATTAACTACATAAAACAGCTGGGTACAGAGGATTTGCATTGTTAAGCCTTCATTTGGAGTTTCTGCACATAGACCCTTTCCCTGAAGCCATGACTTAGGTGTCTATCACTCAGTAGATACCAATAGAAATTTTGTCTTATTCCCAGGCAGTGCTGATTCAACATGATGAGCATGGTCGAGTGTGCTAGATGTCTTTCCCTGGACTTTGTTACCCTAAGTTAAAGAGTACTGTGCTTTTTCCTTCCTTGCCTGTGTACATGGTGGTTTTACTGCATCACAGCTCTTTACTTTTTCTATGTAAATGGACTAATATTGAATGCAGAGTAGCGTTCAGTGAGTTTAGGAAGAACTGGGTAGGAATATGGGATCTTCAGGTTCTGGAGATTAACTCTCTGTTCCAGGAACATCAGGATCTTCCTGAGATGTGCCTGCTTATCAAAGCCATCTGCCAGTCCCTCCCTCACAGCTCCCCTACGCTACTTCTCTCATAAAAAGCTGTGATTATACTGATCTGCAGTTCTCATTTTGACAGAATGATTTTTAATCACATATGTTTTGATGCTGTTGTGATGGTAACGACACATGTAAAACTGATCTTTTGCTCAGCATTACTTTTGCAGATCAACAGATATGTGTTGGCGCTGGCACTGAACAGACCCGCCAGCAAATTCTGTTCTGGAATGTCAAATGTCACCATACCAGCAAAATAAATAAATAAGCCTTAAAAAGGCAGGAAAAAAAATGTGTGGCAGAAAAGATGGCTCCAATATTTGTCCAATGCAGAGAAATGCATACTGACATATAATCCTGTGTTTTATCTCTTGTGTATCATCCTGCATTCATAGACTCCCCATTGGAAGCCATGTGTCTGAGTGGAGACTTTATTGCCAATGTGGTGAATCTAGGTGAACGTTTGGTTCACTGCCAGATAAGCACATTTCCACTTGAGATTTTCTGTCCCAAGGTAAAGGAGTAAGTAGGGCAGTCAGTTCACGCTCACACAGTCCTTCCTGGCCCAGCCCTCGCTGCAGAAGGCTTGTGGTGTTGTGCACCAGCACGGCTTGTTACCGCTTGCCAAAGGGGATCAAGTGAGATTGGTTAAAAAGTGGGTTATGTTGCAGATCAGGATTTATAAACCATAGCTCCGCTGGGGAAAACTCTTACAGAACGACTGGCCACCATGGGTATTGTTAAGCATGTGTTCTTATGAACATCAAATACTACTACAAAGCTTCGTTTTAGAAATGCAGAGTATTCCATAAACTTAGGAGAGAAGATCCGCAGAATAAAATGAAGAAAGGTTCTTTTTAAATACTGACTTTTGGCTCAGAGAAAGCAAATAACTACTTGAGAGACTGTCTGAACATCCTCTAAACCTCCATAGTTACATCCTAGGAAAAATGAACTTAATGGCTGTAGAGCCCTCTTAGGGGTGCCCATGTAGGATGAGTCACTGGTTTGAGCTCAGTCCACCAGTGCCTGGATTTGTTTAATAAGTCTTGTCTTTTATAGATTTATGCAGTTTCCACATTCTCAGCTATTTGGGTTTTCTACAGATACTTCTTTCTGTTTCTTCCATTGAAAAGTATATACTTAGCCTACCTCAAGAAATGTTTGGTGCTTGTATTGGAGAAGAACGTGTGTATTCAAGTGATCACTGTAGACTTTGGCTGTTATTGTCCTGCCTTGTGTAGAATACTGCCTAAGGAAAGGTGGCTTTGAAGATTTTTTTAAATTTCTTATCCTCAAAGTGCATGTAGAGATACAATGGTTTTACCGCATGAAAATGAACATTCCTCAAATATTCCATATTTTAATGTTGCAGTCCAGCCCTTGTAGACAGTGGGACATAATACATTTCTGGTTGATAAAAACCAGGGAGGCGTCTGATGTTTCATGAAGTCTTCCTGATTTACGCCAGGCAGGAATCAGCCCTTAGCAACTCACCTGTGTTTTGCTATGACAAACATTTTTCATTTGAAATGAATTTTGTATTTGATACCCAAGGTTTTTGGCTCACAGTAGCATTGGAGACAAATTGCAGCATAAAGTTAATTTACGCCTTTTCTTGGTTTGCTACGCCGCGTGTACGCTCTTCAGTGCATGCTTGTGTGCTGTATTGCAGAACCAACATGTCATCTCCCAGCAGTGTCAAAGGTGCTGCCATCCTTCAGAGAAAGTCCCAGCGGAAGACTGATGAGACAGGATCCTGTGGTTCACTTGTCTCCAAATAAGCAGGGTCATGTAAGTTACTTTTAAAAAAAAAATAGAAATTATTGAATGTTCTAATCCTGCTCCAGAAAAATAAGCCTGTCAGCTCATGATACATAAAGTGTTGCTCAGTGTTATATTTGGGGTGCCAGCTGAAGCAACAACAACAACAAACAAACAAAACACCCACAAAACACAAAACTTCCCTATTTAGAATATGGAGGAAGCAGCAGAGCAGATCTGTTACTTTCTGCATCTTACAGAAGCCAAGCTCAGCCTTTTGAAGTATTTATTAGTTAACAAATTTCTGTTGCCAGCTGAACAACAATTTCTCATGTTATCTTCTCCAAAGTAGAAGGTTTGTAGGAGTTTTGGTTACGCCTACAATAAGTTTCCTTTGCAAATCCATAGCTATTTTTAGACCTCACGTGTGAAACTTGAAGCTTACAAATATACATATATGGGAAGGCTTAGAAAACTACTGCTTTGAAGTAGGATAGTGATCATCTCACTCTTGTTTTTGTATTTTCTCAACTTTCTTGAAGTGTAACATTAACGTCCTCTAAGTATAACCTATCTTCGACCCTTTTGAAATATTTTTGTTTTCTGAAATATCTGCTGGAATCCTGTTGAATTGAGTCTTGTTTTATTTACACTTAATCTCTACATGGAGAATCATCTGTTTCCAGAGTTAGATATTCCAAGATATTCCAGAGTTTTTGGTGCCTGCCCTTTCCATGGCATGGTGCCTACCATGAACATTCTTGCCAAAATGTTCATTAAGCTAGAAATGCCTTGAAAATCATTTAAATCCCTAGAATTAAAACAAACAAAGGACTGTTGTCCATTTTGTCAAACCATTTGTTTCCTTATTACGTTGTATATTTAGCTAACACAGAATCATATAGTGTGTTTATGCTGAAAGTATCCATCACGTTAACTTAGGTGCAAGTTTGAACATAGCGCCGTGTAACGTATGTCACTAATTTTTGTTCAGAATGCAGCGCCGGAGATATTCCTGCTTGCAGTCTGCTCGCTTAGTCATGGTTCGTGTTCTTTATGTCGCCAGATGGATAAGGGGGAGTGAGACAGTCCCTAGTGAAGAAAAGGAGCTCTCTGACTGGAGACATCTAGGATGAGTCCAGATTGGCTTGCTTAATATTCCTTCTTTTCTGTCAATTCTTGCTCTAGTATACTAAGAAACCTAGAATAACAAGGTTTCTTATACCCAGATATAGTCTGGATATATCCAGTCTCTATTTTCCAGTGAAAACAGAAGCTGTCAGAGTCCTCCATCCTTGATATTTGAGGATCTTTGCCCCATCTGAATTATTTGCTAAACCTACATGTGCAGACATTACATACAGTTTATATAGATGATCAGAAAGATCATCAATAAATTTTTCAGATAGGAATTAAAATTAAGAAATTCAGACGAATATAAATACTTCAAAGGTAGATCACTAAATACTTCAAAGGTAGATGAGCAAAAGGCAGGAATTGCTCTCTGTAATGAGCAATTCCACAAATATCCTCTTTAGAACTGAAGACTTGCATTTTTTTTCAGTTTCTTCATAGCAGCTGCCTCTCACTGACAGCAGAATGCAGGTCAGCTAGACCTGGGGTGCCCTGATGGGACGGTTTTAGAGCATTGCATTAAAGCTTCTTTTTATGCAACATGGTCTTCTTAGAAGATGACTTCAGACAATTAAGTTGTATTTCAGTGGTCATTTGCAAAGGACACTTCTTTTGAGGAGGAAATGCATGTAATACAAAAGGGTAAGGAAAGCGATGGGTGTTGTACCCTACTTTAAATTTTTGGTAGGTGATTGGATTCTTAAAATATCATACACTTTCTCAGGATTAGTTTCATGTTCAAAGCACTGGTCTCTCAAAAACTGGAATATATCAAGTATACTAGTTACAAACAAAGCTTAAATTTGCATAACTAATATTGAAATAGAAACAGCTCATTTTACATCTAATGATGTAAACTATGTGCGGACAAAATGTAAATAACTCTGGTTTTCTTTGAGCAGATAAGACGTATCTTCTGAATCCTTATGAAAGCTTTCCATAAAAACCCAAAGCAGTGCCTTGAATCATTACGAAATTTTTAGAGTTTAAGGTAGTCGCCTCAAAATTTACCTATCCTCAAAGTAGAGATCCTGTCGTGCAGTGTTGACTTTCGTCACCCTTTCCTTCTCTTCTCCCACCCCATTGCCATAATTCTGAAATAAACTTACACGTGTGTCTTCGGATTGTTTCTTTCTGTAGTCTGACAGCCACTACTCCAGCCATTCCAGCAGCAATACTCTCTCCAGCAATGCCTCCAGTGCTCACAGTGATGAGAAGTGGTACGACAGCGGAGAGCGCACCGAGTCGGAGCTCAACAGCTACAACTACCTTCAAGGGACTTCAGCTGACAGCGGCATAGATACTACTTCCTACGGACCTAGCCATGGCAGCACGGCCTCTTTGGGAGCAGCGACGTCTCCGCGGACAGGGCTAACCAAGGAGAAGGTGGCACCACTGTGGCACAGCTCCAGTGAAGTGGTCTCCCTTGCAGACAGGACATTGGAGAAAGAGAGCCACATAGAGCGCAAGGCTGAGTCTTCACTGAGTCTGGATATTCACAGCAAGAGTCAACCAGCCTCCAATCCTCTAACAAGAGAAAACAGCGCTTACAGTCTCAGCGATGCCGTCTCGCACACAAGGTAATTTTCACCTGTTTATTAGATTGATTGACCCCTATGCCCTGATTTCACCTTTCTTGCTCTGTAGTCTACCAAAAGTGAGAAATGGATGTTGAGGAAAGGTTTATACATGTCTAACCAGTGGGTTGAAACATCTCAGTGCGTAGCATGCTTGAAAATTAAGACTACCTTTTGGCTGTCTGTCTGCTGCTGCATGTGATGCTAAAGAGCATTAGGAGAACATTTCTTTCTACTACTGTTAAACCAACATAAGCCTTTCGTATGATAAAGAGTAAGTTGTAAGTACTTCTGAACAAGAATAAGTTGTAAGTACTTCAGTTCATAAGTTTATTGGAAAGGAGAACAGTCCATTTTTAATAATACTGCCTGATGCAGGATTCTTTATTAATTTTAGAAGTAGGTGTTTAAGATGTTTTACATTCTTGTTCCTCCCATGCCACCACATCTCTTCAGGAAGCTGTGTGATCATCTTAATGTATTGGCCTTGCAGAGACTGGCTCTTTCATTTTTATTGCTTTGAGTGTGCAGCTACAATACCTCCAGGCTGAAAGTGTGAAGCTTTTTTTGCTCATCTGTTTGAGCAGAGCTATGTGTAGGCAAGGCTAGATGTTTTGTCAGTCACTTTAACAGCTCCTGGTACAGTAGCTGCAAATAGAGGTTGTCATAGAGATTGTAATATAATGAACCATCTCCTTGTGCTTTGTCATGATAATTTTGACTAAAGATTCTGTTATTAGTGGTTGACTTCTGTTTTTCTGCCTCTTTCTACCAATGCCAAGCACTAAAGTTAGTTTTCAGTTTGTGTAAATTCTATCTAGTGCTTTGAGTCTGGTGCTCCTGGTAGGCATGGATATGTGAGGGACTTGAGCAAGTCTATAGGAAATGCTATGCACAAAGATTTGCTTAAAATTTAGGCTATCTTAACATATATCCTTTCTTGGAGGTAAAAATCCATGTGGTTATCTACTGTGCTATACCTTTTTATTTGAAGACAGGCATGTTTATATGCGTTTCTTTTTGGCATTCATTGGAATTCACCAATTTCCCTTCAGTCATTGTTTGAATAAAATGTAGTTTCATGTCACTGGCAACTGGCAGCCATTGTAAATGTGCAAATCTTGCACAAAATGCTCATTGCGATGAAGTCGCTAGCATTTCGATTTGGAAGGAATTTTTTTGAAAAAATTAAAAGAAGCTTGGAAAATTCATGTATAACTACTGGGAGCATTATTTCAAAGGTGTGCCTAAGAGGGGTGGTATGTTTGTGCATCTGCTAATCTGATTTCCACTTCTCTGGTCACCAAATTAGGGTTAATCCATTTGCAAGAGTAAAAAAGCCAGGAGGATTTTAGGGAGAAAAAAAGAAGAGATAGAGAGAGATCTTCCCAGGGCAGACACATGCTGACACCTCTCATCTTTATCTTCCATGGATATACTTTGCTACTTGATTGCAGGTTTAGGCTAAGATATTGTCTCATTAGTCATTTATTATATGATGACACTATGTCTCCAGACTTGGGATGTTCTCTGGTTTATTTGGCTTATCCTGAGTGTTATTTCTGTAACAATACTGAAATGGTTTGTTTCTCTAGTTCTTTTTTCAGGCTGTTGAATTTTCCAGATAGAAATTCTCTAGGTTTTCTACTAAATGCAACAATTTTTTTCTGTTTTGTTTAATAAAAAGATTTTTTAAAATTCAGCTTTTTACCAAGAAGAGCATTAATAGTAGTAGACATAGGACATGGTGCTTGGGGAAAACTGCAACCCTTATTACCCACATCATTTATTCTGTAGGAGAAAGACAGACTGATTTCTATTCCTTCTCTGTTATTATACAATTTGTGGCTACTAGAGGGTATTTCGTGCCTCGGAATAATGCAAAGGCCCAGGTGAGGATAAAAAAAGCTTTCAGTGTTTCTCATGGCATTTGTTTTTCTCAATGGCTGGTTACCTGCTCAGCAGCTAGGCTGACTCCAACCCTTTGCTCCCAGCTCTGCATCGCTCTTTTTGTTACACAGGCAGAGCTACTGGCTCAGGGAGCTTCTCAAGCTGGAAAATGAAGCTTGAAAAGAAGGATTCTTTTGTTTTTGCTTTTTTTCCTCCAGTCCTGTTGACTTTGCAGCCTCCTAAATAGTTAGTCTGACCCAATAAGAGGCAGAAAAGGTTAAACTGGCACTTAAGAAATGCAACCACGGCTTTGCGCCTCAAAAAGATGACAGAGAGGAGCATTAAAGATGACTCGGATCAAGCTGCTTTTGGTGAGAAATGAGCAGCTTAATTGTTGTGTTTCTCTGTTAATATCTAGATTCTTGTCCTTCATCTCTTCTCGCTTTTTACCTTTGCCTGTAGATGCCACATCTGTATCATCTTTAAAACTGGTTTTAAGTAAGAAGAAAAGCAGTTTAGCCCTTAAAAGAACTTGGTGACAAAAGAAAATAACGACAAATTAGAGTGTTAGTGTCTTTAGAAGACAGGAGCAGTAATTAGTGTTCAGATCATTTGATTGTGCATAAAAGAACTTGTACCTGAGAACTGGTGGCAAAATGTAAATTATAGTGATTAACTTCTACAGCAGTGCTTCTGGATGGGTTTTATTTTCCTTTTCCGCCCCCATTCCCAAAGTCCTTCCTGATGATTGTGCAGATTTCTTATAGCATCCCAAGAGAACTGCATTATGTAGGGCAGTAATTATACAGAATCATTATAGCTGAATATCATTAAATGAAGCCATATGCGCTGACGACGTGAATTTCCTAGGGGAAAAAATCAAACTTTAATTTCCACCTTAACAATATGGTTTCTTGTGGTCTTCTTATCAAAAACTGAAGGACAAGCACCAATATTTCCAATCCAATATATTTTCATTGCTTAACATATTTTAATATGCTTAATTCTTGTGAAATATTTCTATGAATGGTTCATAGGAAATTCTTTTTGCAGACTGTCATGTAGTATCTGGGTTTTTTCTTCCTTGTTCCAGATTTGGGCAGGGAGGGGAGGATGTTTGTTTTGTAGTCTATTCTTTGCTTTCTCCATAATCAAACTGGGTGGTCGGGGACCAAGACTGGTATGGTATTGACTTGCTGACCCTAAGTTGTAGGGTAAGACATCTTCAGGTAGGATAAAACATCTTCAGTGACAACCACAGTTCAGCGCATAACTCCTGGAGCAGTAGAATATCCTCCCAAAACACTGTATTGGAAAACTACAGCTCAAAATGCACAATATGCTCTAATAAAAACCTATTAAAAGTTGTATGCTAATTTTCTTGCTCATCTGGCCTGGCTACCCTTGGCATATATTATGCACAATATATATTACAATACATAGCATAATATGTAATGCTTATATAATAGAATATGTATAATATGCAATAAAGAATATGTAGAACAATAAAATCTATAGTAAATATATATAAGCTATCAATTATATTATTATAAAAATTCTAATAAAAGAGATTCATTTTATACGTTCACTTTATCGAGAGCCCTCCAAACATTGTTTTTTATTCTCTTTGTTACAATACCTGTGTAAAAATATTGAGGATCAAACACTTTCAGCCTATCTATGAATTAGTTGTTAGTTTCTTTCAAGAAATGATTCTTCACAAATAGTAATTCCTTGAGAACCACCTGATGATATTAAATTTTTTTTGGAATATACGCCAAAACAAAAGACCTTTCCAGTTCGGGCATGTATTTGAGGTGGAGCCATTGAAGAAAATGTATGGGGTTCTTTGGGGTTCTTTTTTCTTTTTTAGATGTACGCCTTCCCCAGATCTTGGTGTTTTAATTTTGCCAATGATGATGCCTCATGGAGGGACTGATTTACTCAGCTTGTGTAGGAGTTTTCTCTCTGCATTTAATAAGGGGGGGCGCATTAGATCTTATTTTTCTCTGCTTCACTGGTATAAAATGTGTTTACAACCTTCAGATTTGTGATAGATGCAAGCAATGTGCGGTGTCAGATATATCAGACTGATGGAACAAGCTGTAGAGAATAGTTTCATTATTTGCAGAGCAGAAATAATGCTGCCTATTTTGAATAGCCTTCCAAATACATGCATTAAAAAAAAAAGTCTTTAGAATCTGTATTACGGTGATTTGAGTTGTATACATCTAGGGAGAGATGCATCCTTCTCCTGATGTGCGGGACGGCGCTGGCTGTATAGGAAACCTGGAAACGTGGCCTGTGGGAGCTGGCGCTGCTGGAGGAGGGAAGGCTGCCACCCACCTCAGCTCCTCGTTAAATCCACAGCTCTTCATTGTTGGGATTCACGGGGCTTAACTTTAGCCATCTGAAAATGAAACATAGGGTTGAAGACAAGTTTTTCGACTCCATCTGTTGTTAATGGAGAGCAGATCATAATTCGTCCCGCCTATTTGGGGCATCTAATTCAGCGGGAGGAAAATCACCTCCTAGCAATATTTTTCTCCCTATTGACTACAACAGGAGCTAGACAAGTGGCACAGATTAGATAAATGACTTATGTAAGAGAAAATGCAGATGAATTTATTTTCACAGGTGGTGGTGTACACTTAACCTTAAATACTTGCTGTCATTATTTCAGTTACAGAAAGACTTGAAAATTCATAGTTTTATCAAAATATGAAGAGGATTGACGAGCTCGTTATTAAGCTAAGAATGAAGAGATCATTCAATGACTTTATTCAGCCTTCCTGCTGATTTTTATTTCCCTGTCAGAAACTACCCTTTACCACGAGTCCATCTTGAAACCATCTGTTTCAAGTGCTTGCTGTGCAGCATTGGATGTAGGGGGAAATGTGCATAAGTTCTACAGAGAACTGATAGAAAACTAGTCCCAAAAGATGTTGGGATATACCAGTACTAAGTCTGTTCATGAGGTTTTGCCCTAACTGTAGTCAGAGAAACCTGTGATAGTAGATACTATACAGGCTTTAAGTGTAATAATAGATACCTTCTTAAACCCTAATACTCCTGGTATTATGCAAGTTGCATGAGATTTTTCATAGCAACAGAAATAAAATAACTCCCCTCTAAAGGCCCCCACCTGCTTCCATGCCATAAGCTGCGGTTAGTCACCCTGACTCTCAGCACTTTCTGTCTAGGCAAATCGGGGTAGAAGCCCACTTAAGTATTGCTTAACTCTCTTCAAAATATATTGTGTGTTCTCTGTTGAGGAATTCCAGTGAACAATGGGCTTGAGTTCTTCTGTTAATTCAGCTATTATCCAATTAATTCAATTTATATTTCTTTCAAACTCTCTAACCATATAGCTTAGGTTTCTCCTCTGTAAGGGAAGAGGGTGATACGTTCAGTCCTTAGGGATGGCTTGTGAAGGTTTTCATTGTTATGTGAGATGTTTTTAATAAAGCCCTGGTGGAAGCCCATGAAGAGCGGAGTGGTTTTCCACTCTACGTGCTAGTGAAGAGAGTAACACTTGATATTCCAGAGGGCTGCTTAGAAGGTCATTCCGGGTATGCCTGCATGTGCTTAAGGCAAGATATGTCTCTGTGCTTCTTCTGCAGCACCATGAGCTCACGACACTCTGCCAGCCCAGTTGTTTTCACCAGTGCCAGAAGTTCACCCAAGGAAGAGCTTCATTCTGGTACTTCTCCACAGCTCGCACCTTCCTTCTCCTCCTCCTCCTCTTCCTCATCTGGTCCGAGGACTTTCTACCCTCGCCAGGGTGCTACCAGCAAGTATCTGATCGGATGGAAAAAACCTGAAGGGACAATAAACTCGGTGGGGTTTATGGATACAAGAAAGTAAGAACGGATTTTAGTTTTCTTGTCTGGTTATTAGACTTACACATAAAGAAACATGAAAATCTGTGACACTTTCTGGTATGGAAAAGCTCCAGGATACTGACTCTTCTGTGGGATTTAATCCCTAATCTCAAATTCTGTAGTTAGATTTAAATACTCGATAGCTGACTAATCTTCCTCTTCATTGATTTATAAACTTTTCTTTTAATCAGAGAGCTGTGTGGATTTCAACCCCATTAAATTTTATAGCCTATTTCTTTGGTATTTCTTAAAGCTTACTGAAAATGTTATTTGAGCAAACATAAAAAAATCTCCTGAGCAGGTTCTTCCATAGGCCTCTTGTCTAAGTGTTAGTACTGTGAATGCTATAAACTAGCTATACATCAGTGTTACCTCAGCTAGATTGCTGCCAGAATGCAGCCAAATTGAATTAGAACAAGCTAAGATTGCACTGCTACATTGGACTGTGTAACTATCTCTTCTGGAACAGAAATAGAGAAACAACTTTGTAGCAAAATGATTGAGCCTTTAAGTCTAGTTTGGCTGCAGAAAGGAGGTGGTCGGGATAAGCCATTTCAAAGTGATTTATTCAACTACTCAGGCCTTTTATTCGTTTAAGTACAATTTTCCTAGGTGATGTCAGTAATTGGCCATCAAAAGGAGTAATGAAAATTTGTGAAAGCTACATTTAAGAAAAAGGTGGTAAAAAGAATTATGAAAGCCAGTTAAAAGAATTTGGTGATTCGTTTGTTACTTTGGGGTTAATTTAAGAAGTTTTGGTTTTATACAGATCATACATCACTGTAATAAATTCAATCTTTTATAAGGAAAATGTATTATTACTTTCACCTGTATTGCAAGCAGATGCTTTTAACCAGTTAATTGCTTCTGAAAGTATTGATTACCGTGAGGCTGTGCTGTATTATGCAAGACTCCTTCCCTCCTCTCTGCCCTTACCTCAGTTTCCCATGTGGAGGTCCCGAGGATGCCACAGTTCTTGCTTCATTCGTGCCTCCTGTCCCAGGGCTCCGAGCCTTGACTGTGTCTGTCCCGTTTCGTTTAAGACGTCACCAGAGCGATGGCAGTGAAATGGCCCATCCGCGGCTGCGCGCGTCAGCCAGGGACCTTCGAGCCTCACCAAAACGAGCCTCCAAGCCCACCGTGGAAGAGGAGCTCAAGAAACTGATAGACCTGGACAGCCCAACACCTGAATCTCAGAAGAACTTTAAGGTATGTTGAAGAGAATCTGTCACTTGGGGAGCTCTTGAACAGAGAACTGAAAACACCTAGAGAGCAATGGATCCTCTTCTGCTGGAAGTGACACTTGCATTGCTACAAAGCAGAAATCTGTAAACCTGCAAATGAGAAGGTGATTCCTCTGGTTTCTTAGTGCCCAGGCATATGACTAATACAGCAGAGGGCTTTACAGTTTGAAAAGGGTAAAAGCTAATGAAGCTTTAAGATTTCTTAATTTTTAAGATTTCTTAATTAAGATTGTCTAGAAAATATTGACTTATTTAAAAGCAATCAAAACTGACATGTTGTTTCTTAAGCAGCTTTCCCAATACTCTGTAAAGTTTCTTGGAGTGTATTTTTTCCATTCTCATAATAGGAAGATAAGATGCAAGATGGGAGAGTTTCCTGAATACTCATCATGGACCAAGTCATGTGTTTGACATAGATATATATCTGCTGGATGCAAATATTTGGAGAACAGTTTCATTTTTCCAATGAAGTATTATAGCAGTTTTGTGTGCAAATTTGCGGACAGTAACATACCTAGTTGTAAAGAGCACTTTGGACTGCTGACTTGTGATGGACAAATGATGAGGCTGTCCTCTGCATTTGAATTGTTTTCCCATGGCAGCACGAAGCAGCAATGTGCTGACAGTGTTGAACCTCATTGGAAAAAGCCTTTCTTGGCGCCTCTCTGATGGTGTAACTGCACAAGGAACGAGAACACTTCCTGAACTTGAGCAAATATTTACTCTATATAAATATCCATTTAAAAGCCTTTCTTAAGGTTTCATCATGTGTATAAAAACGTGGAAGTTTACATATAAAATTTTTAAACCCCCACCATTTTCAAGGGGATGTCTTTGGTTTCTGTAGTCACTATGTACCAAGTCCAAGCTTAGCAGCTCAGACTCATCACCCAGCGCCCAAACTGTTTCCACAGCAACTGCGCAGGAGAGAGCTTGCAACTTGTTTCACTGCTTGTAAAAATCCGGGGAGGCTTATTAACACATGTAAGTGCTAGGTTCCAGACACAGGCTGTTGTAGATATTGCCTTTGAGGCTGGAGGAAAAACAGTCTGCCTGTGGCAATAGGTTCTTTGGAGTTTTTTAAGACGTGGATCTGAGGGTTGTGGTGTGTTTTTTATTTTCGTTGTTGTTTTTCTTCTGTTTTGCTGCTGTTTGTTTTTTTGAGGTTTGCTGTTTTTTGCTTTGGGGTCAGTGAACACCTTAATGTTTATTTGCTAGTGACTCTACCAAGTATTTTGGCTCAGGCTATGCTTTGATGAATCTCAGCACATTTCTAATGTTCCATCACATCAATAAATCAAATATTGTTCTAATGTTCTAGACTGCGGTTTTATGTGCCTTTTTATCATTTTTTTTCCTGTCTTGCTATCTCTTTGCCTACTTCTAGCCATACTAATGAACTATTCTTGTTCTCTCCTCTCTGATTGCTCTGAACTAGAAGGCAGCTCCTACACATATTGCCTCTCCTCTGTGAGATGTTTGTACTTGTGCTGTCTTTTAGGTTAAAGGTCTGTTATTAATTGGTGGTTCCAGTTCTTAATTCTTGCGTAGATTTTGGATTCTTTAAGTAAACTATAGGGCCCTCAAGGAAACAGCTTTGGTAGCTCTTTCTTTTCCTTCTCTTGTATCTGGACGAGTGACTAGCTAGCAGATCGTGATGTGACCCTGCTGATGACGCTTTTAAATTTCACAAGAGAATGGTAGCTTGATTCTCGGTCTAACCTAGTGAGAGCTGGGTCTTGAAGGTTGTCATTTCTCTGGTGTTGAGTGTGTAGGCAAGGTTCACACAGTGATAGACATAAGTCCTATGATGAGGTAGTATAATAGGAATAACACAGGATAATAGACATAATAGAAAGTCAGCATGGATCATTGCTGCTCTTTCCTTCCTTCTGGTGAGAACAGTCTTTTCAAATAATTGTTTCTGATCGTTGATCTGTAAAAGCAAAACTTGCAACAAATTTTATGAAAGGTTTTAATGGTTTTGGCATTTTGTCCATCCTCCACACTCCTCTCCCACTTCGTTGAGTGGGTTTTCAATCACAGGAATAGAAAACCGTCTGCTTAAACCTTTTTTTTTCCCCCTTTTTCTGAGAAGCATTTTTCTGTGCAAATGAGCAACTCTGGGATGTTTAATT
>JAWLRI010000563.1:2192305-2226731 GCA_034781795.1 Crypturellus tataupa
CCCTTCCCCCCCCCCCCCCCCCCCGAAAATTGAGTTACCTCTTTTAGTTTACATTTGCTTGCAGAATAAAGTTGATGACTTATTTCTGCTGACCACTATTCAGGAGAAGCTTTGGGATCAGATTTCAACCAAACTGGAAGTGTGGGGGTCTCAGAGATGGTTATATTGCTACAGGTTTCGTGGAGGTTAGTGACTGATGGTTAGTCTCTGCAGAGGGAATCGTCTCAGCCGACGGCAGCCCGGCGCGCAGGACAGTGTGTGCCCTGCTTTGGATTAAACACCACGTCGCTGCTGCTGTCTGGGCCACGCGGGAGGCTGGGGTTAAGGTGGCTGTGGGATGCAAGTTCTCTTGGACATGGGACGAGTTGTTTAGTTTTTATTCAGCATTCCAGGGAATTCAAAGGGTAGTGACGGTTCCTAGTAGTGGTAAGAGACTCCTAGTAGGCGTTTGCTGGGACTCTGTTTGCAGGAAGGCAGTCTCGCCAGTCAAGAAGGATACCTGCACACTGAGTAGCATTCAGTTTGGGTTTGGCAACTTTATCTATGTTACCTACTTCCAATGCCTTTTGGGTTTTTTTTTTCAGTGTCTTTCTCTTTCTTAAAATATACAATGTTACAATTATAGCAGCTTTTTTTTTTCTTTTTTTTTTTTTTTTCAAAATTGTTTGTGTATATTTTCAAATAACTATTCTGTTGGGCTTAATAAAGTCTGCCAAACTGCCATGCAGTAAGGGGTGATGGTGATTGCTATAATGGCACACAGGCTTATGATTATGCAGAAAATGGTTATGCTGGGGGCATACGACAGACAAATATTTTTAGGAAAAAAGTACTTTTGATGTTGTTAAAAAGTAAACCGTGTGATAAGTAAGAAATTTGCTGTGGTAAATTTTAGGGACTCTTTTGTATTGAAAAAGGAGACACAAGACCAATAATTGTTGTTTGCTTATCCTCCCAGGTTGGAGCTTGTCAGTAGAATTATTGAGCAGACCATAAAATCCTTCAAAAATTTTATCTGATAACAAGCCTTCCAGAAGCTCATGAGCAATCTTCTTTTTGTGAGGTTAAATAAAACAGCTGGGACTCTCTAAAATATTTCATAGGGTACAATGCTAGTGGATGGTTTCCATTAACAATAGTTCATCGCAGAACTGCTCTATAGTATTTGCTACAGTCAATGAATCTTCATGCATATTGTAGTTTCATGAATACAATAAGCAATATTTACATAATACCCACATGTGGAAAAAAATCTTGGACATCTTGGTCTCTGCCAAAGAATGTTGGCAGTCAAACCTATTCATCAGTATAACATTTTGAATTTCAAAATTATGTAGTGATTTTACTAGCTATTATCAGAATATTAAAAAATTGTTAGTTTTCATTGGCGTGCAAAAATCTAATATTTTCTCTTTTACAAGTTTAGATCATTTAGATTCAGGAGGAAGATTTGAGTGCATGCTTAATTCTGAGCGTATGATTAATATCAAGGTGTTCAATCTGATACACATATCTCAGCATGTCTAAGCAAGTATGGTGCATGTCTAAGTAGGTGCTTCTTTTTGGATGGCGACCTGAGTGCACAGTATCTTACAAGACCTAGACTATGAATAGCTCCATTGATAAAAATATTAAATATGTTCTTAGCTGTATGTGGGTTCATTGTCTTTCACTCTAGGTGGCTATTTCTTTACCAGAAATCTTAAGAATTCAATATTTTTTGCTTCAGCTCTCATATCTTCGCTCATTCTGACAAACCATGCATCAATCAAGCCATGTGCTCTGACTTTATTTATTTAGTACCAATAGAAGATCTAAGTGTCCGTAAGATAGAGTGCCATGGAAAATGAATTTATGAAAAATAGATTGTGCTAAAAAAATTTATGGTTTGATTAAAAAATAAATCTTTCTCACCTATCCAAATGCAAAAGAAACAGAGGATTTAGAACTTTATTTTTTTATTTTGTGATTAATACAGGAAATATACCAATATACATTTGAGTTATCAGAATTTTTCACTAAGCTTTGTTCATCAGAAAACACAATAGTTAAAATGTAGCTAACTAGTTCCTAATGACAAAATAAAATAATCTTTTTTTTTTATCCTAAAAACTTCTTTTTTAGGACTTTTATCCTGAATAATAATAAATAATATAAACTCAAATAGGATTTTGTTTGTTTTTTGTCCTGCTAAAAAACAAACCAAAAAACACAAAATAAAGGGCTCTTTAAGCAAATACATTATTAATTACTCTATATCACCTGTTTTGCTTCCTTTTCTTTACAGATATGATTTGTTCTGGAGCTTTGAGGGGTTTCTGTATTTTCAAACTGGCTTTTCAGGATGCAAATGTACTATTTTGTAACAAGCTTTTGGTGAGATGGCAATTATTTGCTAGCTATACAACCAGAAGCTAACTTTTTGGGGGGACAGTCATGCTTCCGTTATACTTATGATAAATGGTAAAAACCAGGGCAAGCAGCATTTACTTTAACAGTCTTATGAAGGCAGAGGTTGAAGAAGCACATATAAAATCAGAATCGGATGTGCCATGAAACAATGTCCACTCTCAGTTCATTGTAATTGTAGCAGGGATATCACAAAGAGTCTTTTAATCAATTGCAAGGATTGCAATTCAGTTCGGGTAACATGACTGATGTTAATGATTTATATTTTTTATTAGGAAAACAGATGGAAATATTTGGGTTTGATAAAAAAAAAAAAAACTCCAAAGAAATTGTGCTCCAGATGCTGTGCCCCAACACTCTCTCCATGACACCATACTTCCCCCAAACTGCAGTAGTCAAACATTCAAGAAAGAGGTTTCAGCAAGGCAAAAGGGAAGAGGAAAACATTGTGGTCACACTGACCCTGCCTTTCTCATTCTAATAAATTTTGGTCCAGAGGAATAAGTTTGCTATCCTTCATTCCTTCAGCAAAAATATTGGGTAGAATCGTGCGCTTACCCTTGAGACAGTAGTAAAAGTAAGTAATGAAGTGCAAATGTCATTTCTCTTCTCCTTTGGAGCTTGTGTTGGTATTAGAACACATTTTTGACTTCAGACAATTGGTCAAGTAGTCACATAAATATTGCCAAATGACCAGAACTCATTCCCATGAACTCTAGGCATTAAACAGTGATTGATTGCAAATGTTTATTGAGAACAAGATTATATTTCTTTCAAAGTAGAAAAAAAAATTACCAGTTCAAATATTTCCGAGACTTGTAGGTCTTGGATGCAGCTTTCATATTATTTAGACAGATATTGTTCTGTTTTGTTTTGTTTTGTTTTATGGTGAATGAGCAAGTTCATTAACAAAATAATCACTTTGAAATGTTCAAAAATCATGAGGCAGCAATGAATGTGTATCAAAGGCGTCAAGAGGTTAACGTCCACTCTGCTGTCACTCATCAAAATGCTATTTTGATAAATGACTTACAGCATGGTGTGATTTCAATATGTGTAAACCACTGTGGTTTTGCTGTTCTGAAGGCAAGAAAGAGCCCTCTGAGCAGGATACCTACAATTAGGGTGGATGACTGAGCTTATGTCTTTAAACAGAGGAAAAAAAAAAAAAAAACTACAGCATACATGCTGTTCCTGCTTTCAGAACAAGTATTATTATTGCACGTGTTCAACTTTTTTAATATTTCTATTTTTAAGGCATTTTGAAAGTGCCAGATCCATCTATTTTCCGACTTCACTGTTACAACACTGAAGCCAAAGAACTTGGCATCCTGAGGATTTTAGTAAGCCTCAAGTTTTGTAGAAACTTGTGCTTTGACCCTAGCAAATGGCAAGAAAAATAAATACATTCTGTACAGTTTTGGCATAGAAGTTTCATTAAAGATTTGTGAATAAAGCCCTTGGAACACAAACAAACTCCACAACTAACTTAAGTCATAAGATCCAATAGCTGGATGGCTGCCAAAATTCAGCTAGAGAGGATTTTTTTTTTTGGACTGACGATGCAGCATTGGCAAATGTAATTGTGTTTTAAATTAAGAAGAGAAATTCTCTTTAAGGAATTATATCCTTGCAATAGCTTAGCAAAATATTGTGTTATTCATTTTCTTATTTTATTTTTATATGCATGATTCAGGCTAAAATATCAAAAGACCAGTAAGTAATATGAAGAGTCTGATCTATTAGTATTTATTAATAACCTTGCTTTTTAATGTACACCCATGTGAATCATTTTTTAAGGTACATTACATTAAGCAAGGTGAAGCATATATTTATGAGCCTCTGTCCCTGTCTCTTTGTGGTGTTTACACATCTACATGCCTTTTAAGTCCTTGAATAGTCCCAGTAAGTTACGAGCATGCTTGCTTTCTCTGCTGAATCATTGCTTTGTTTGATATTCTTCTGCTGTATTCAGCATTCTACTTAATAATAGACAATACAGAGTCGAATATTATGGGTTGTTTGAGGATATTCGTAAAAAACAGTAATTTTTTGCAAAATTAGTAAAAACAATACTTTCCCTATATTAAAGCTAAAAATAAATGACTCTTAAGGAGATAGTAAATCTCTATGAACCAATCATTATCAGTCATTATTTTTTTTTGTTCTCTGAAAGCTATGATCTTAACTCTTACGTAAATTTCAAAATGTTTAAGGATTAATTATATAAAATATAATTCTGGTATAAAGCTAATACCAAATGTATGGGCCTATCTCCTTTTCAGGTGACAGAATATTCAAATAAGTACGTTCATGTTCTATCTTTATTTATAAAGAGGATGATAGGTAATTTTCTGTACCTCTCCTATTTTTTTTTCTGCATCATTTGACCTCTTCAGTAGTTTGGCATTTATTCCCTTAATCCTTAATTAGTTTCCTAGTTAGTTTGGGAAAGGTGGTAGAAAAGGAAGTCAACCTTTGCCATCTTTTCTTAAAAAGAGATAATATGCTTTATTTATTAGCTTAAAGCATGCTGCATGCACTAACAGAAAATCTAGTCCAGAAAATATAGCTGTATTTTATGGTGATCAGTTTGTGATTGCAATTAAACCTGAAAAACTACTAAACAATTTTTTCTTGTTGTTGATTGTAACTAATGTAGGGAAAAGCCAGAGACTGGAACTGTTCAATGCATGGAAAATATGTGATTTCTGTGCATAGGTAGGGTCAACCAATGCACTGTCATTCATATCTCCTGTTTCTTTACACCAATGCTTTGGAAAGTTAAAGAAATAATTAAGCAGTGAATAATCTTACCAAGCACTCAATGCAAAACAATAAGTTCTTGTCTATTATATTATAGAGGTAGGGAGGGAAAAAAATCTTTTATTTACTTCTGTTTTCTTTCTTCCTTTTTTAAGTCATTGAGATGTTCTTTGCCTTTTCTTTGATTCTTTAAATGAAGGGGTCTGTACGATGATCCTGATTTAAAATAACAGTAATTTGCATATTATTTATTCCTCTGGTAGTTTGTGGGTGGAATCAGGATGAGCAAACAGATGCTTATCACTCACAAGGAAATACTCTGCCCACTGGAGTGTTTTGATAATCAGAGTTGCAAAAGATGTCAAATCGTGTAGTGTAATACTAAACCAAAGCTTTGTTATTTTCCTGAAGTAGTTATGAATGGACAGTATACAAGAACTGCATTCTGTTCTAGTGAAGTTTTGCATTCCTGCATGATTATTTAGTTAGTTTAATCCCTTTACTTTTGATAAGTATTTGTTAAAATATGAGAAGTGTAAGGAAACAAATGTCTAGGAAGATACATCTCTCATGCACCATGAATACAAAACTCTGGGAATGAGAGATGTTAACTATTACTTTAAACTTTCTGAGGAGGTTAAATTATTTAATTGCCATCTATATCGATAAGCTTCTTCCCCTCACTTCACATTTTGCTTGATGAACACTGTGGTGCTACTATAGATTTCGGAAGAAAACATACCTGTCTCAGCAGAATGCAATTAATAGAAGTTACCTTGCTTGCCAGCTTATCCATATCATATCCTCAGAAGGAAACAAATAATCTATTTACATGGGAAAGCAAACATTTACCAGCTCAGGAAAGAAGGCACACTTTTGTGATAGCAGCTTGGTAAAATATTGGCCTAATACTATAGGAGTTAGCACTTCCTTAGGGGCATTATTTAGCTTTGTTTGCAGAGAGCAAAGATCAACTGGCTGTGGATGCTGAATTATCTGTGAGGGAATTGATCCATAAAAGAGCTAAGATATATTGTTGGGCTGTCTGAAGGAACAGGTATCATTGTTGCTATTACTGTATCATTTCTGACCAGAGCACGTGAAATTGTAGGTTCTTAAGTTTATATGTAATAAACAACACAGTCCTTCAAACATACTGGTCCATGCTATTTAATTTCAGATTTATGAAATTTGCTGCTGATGTGATATCGATAACATCAATTTATTACTAATGTTAATCATGATACCCACCATTCATATGGTGCTTTTTATCCCCGTACTTCAAAGTATTTGGTAAATGACAACTAAAGATTATTATCCCTTTCTTTCTTAATAAGAAAAAATCTAAGGACAGCAATGGCAATTAATGTACTTTCAAGTAAAATAAAGGAATTTGTTCAATAATGATCAGACAATATTCTGATTCTGGTGTTTTACTGAAATGGAGTCAGCAAATGTTTGTGTATTACTTAACTGTATTTTTAACCGCGTTTCAGAGTGCGTAGGTGCATAAGAACCTAACCAGAAGAGAAGTATTAATTAGCAATATTCCAGCAGTGAGTCTAAACTCTTTTCTAACACTAAGTCATCCCTTTTCAGAAGAGCTAATGGTAGTGTAGGACTGACAAGTGAAGAAATCCTTGGACATAGATCTGCTTAGAGGAAGTGTTTTTGGAGTAGCAGGGAGACCACGGAGGTATTGCCTTTCCACAGTAGGCTCTCTTGAGGTCTCTATGGGAAATCCTGTAGCATTGAAGCCTTTGTTGCAGCATTTACACCTTCAATCATTCATATCAGCAATGCTGCCAGAGGACCCCTGTCCTCCCTGTCTCCATGCTCCTCCCCATCACATTCTCTCCAGAACACATAGCACATTGCCTTACTTTAAACACCTATGAATGGAAAGTAAGTAAGTACAAGCAAACTGAAATTATCTATGGCAGTCATTTCTGTGGGTAAATGTATCTCACCTAAATAACTCCTCTATTAGGAACTCCTTTGTTCTCTTTTATTGCTGATAAATCTGAAGAAAATATATGTTATTGATTGGTATACTTCTTAGACTGGATGTTGTTCTTATGTGTTAAGTTTTACTTAAAACACTTATCAAAGCATACTTTGTCTGAAATTATTTGTCTAAAAGAATTATGGTTTATTTAGTAAACACAAACATATATCAGCCAGGTACTGACTTCAGGTTTGTTCCTCAGGGATCAACAGTTGGTACTCCACCATCCAAAGCTCCTTGAAGAACCTGCAGGGAAATGTCAACAAGCTGGGACCTTTGACATACTCTTCTGAGGCCCAGTTTCTGCTCTCAGATCAATGATAGTCATTACTCTGTATAGGAGTCAGTTAAGTAATTTCAACACAACACAGTAAATGTAAGCTTTCAACTCCTCTAAGTTTTTAAAGGGAAGACAAATAAGCAAAATAGTATCTTTTTCAGTGCATTCCTAGAGTTTTCAACTGCAAGACAAAAAATCCTACTTCATATAACCACCAATAGATACTCGTGTCGTCCCCAGGCTGATTTGAGTCAGCCTGGTAGAAGCCTTTCCTGATAGAAAGGAAATTAAAGGATTCCTTGAGAGGAGCTAGCACTGCCTTTATGCTCCCTTTATCTTCTTTTACAGTGTAGTAGATTTGTTAAGGGAAAAAGAAAAGACAGTGAATTGCCTGATTCTTGCCAACACAACCATGAGAGAGAGAAAGTGAAAGAGAGAAGAGCATTAGAGAACTCCCAGAGAGCTCAGAACAGAGTGGGAGGACAGCAGAGAAAGCAGCTATAGGACTGTGATGAAAGAGGGAGAAAGAGATGGATACAGAGAACAGAGGAAAATGCAACTCTCAGGGGAGAGGGACCATGGGGAGGAAGGAGAGAGCTCATCTACATCCAGCTCAAGTTCGTTGGGAAGGAGAGAGAGACAACAGACAGGAATGCAAAAGGATGTGCTGGCAAAATACCAAAGGGGATGAAATCTGAGTGCCAGGGATGGAAAGGAAAGAAAAGGAATGAGACTGTACCCTAAGAAAATAAATGATAAAGACGGTAGCAGCAAGGAACTGGATGTGATGGAAACAAAATATCACACCAATGTCTCTAATGGGACCATATAAGTGAAGTGATGGGCAAACTAAGTACCCTATTGGCAAACAGTAGGGAACCTGGTTGAGTCTTCAGGGAAGGCAATATGCAGAAGAAAGAAAATTAAAAAAATAAATTACAAACTTGATTGCATACTTGAAGTATTTAATGTATGGGAAATAACTGAATGAAGGAACCAAAGAATTTATCTGAAGAATATTTTACAAGAGAGGATACTACTGGGGCTGCAGTTGAGAGAAAGGGAGTAGTAGGGCATTAGCACTAAAGTGGATGATAAAGAGGCAAAAAAAAAATTCAGGATATAGTATTTTGAGATGGAAAGAAAATTGCATAGAAAAACAAAACCAAGGAATTTGTTAAAGAAGAAAATTATAAAAGTTAAATAGTTTGAGGAACAGAAAAGAAGGGAAAGAGTAGAGCAATTAAAGTGAAGAGTAAAATGTTGAGGAATAAGTGGAGACATTGCGAACTATTTTTAATTATGTTGTTAAATGATCTGTAAAGTTTAATCATAGTAAAAACTAGTAACTTTGCAAGCATTAAAAGCTAGATGTAATGCCCAATTTACCCAGGAGGGCACTCTGGCCTTGTCTCTCTCTCTTGACACTGTCTATAAAGAAGATGTAGCAATAGAATTCTAGTACCAACAACCCCCTTACCTATAAGTTTTTAATATTTTTGCTAATTGATATTGCTATTAGAAAGAATGATGTATCTTGGAAGTTAGAGCACTGGCAGTCAGCACAAACCATAATCTCATCAAGCTAGAAGTGTCAGAAATGCATAAGAAGAAAAAATAAATGGAATTTTGAGCGGGGAAAAAGTGTAGAGAAATTTCCACAGACAGCATTTGAAATTTAGGATAAATCACTATTTTCAGAAAATCTTGGCTGAGTGTTAGAGAGCTGCTCTAAGCAAAAAAGAGTATTAGAGATTTCTGTGAAAATCCCAAAACTTCAAATGCTAAATTAACTATTAAATTTAGTTGGATTTGAAGAGCAATAAAAGCCTCCTAATACCTACAGTGTAGATAGCAGCTAGAAGCTCTAGATAGTTTTCCTCCAAATAAATGTAGAATGAACAGAAGACTATTATTTTCAAATGAGTAGGAAATTGCTAAATTACATGGAAAGTTAATATACAGTTACATAGAGCTGAAAGTTTTATTTAAATCTTATCTTAAAACATGTTTTTTTCAGTTTTGTTTTATTAATACTTCACATGAAAGCTTCATAAAGTATGTTTAATGCTGTGTTTGGTAGTCAACAGGTAGCATTTTTATTTATTCCTATATTCATGGAAATATATATACAAAGTATTCTAAACCTTTTAAAAATATATAAAAAAAGAAAAACATTCAATAATTTTCAGCCAAGATTTTTGATAAAGTAGATACTCTTGAAATGCTCCAATTTGATCAATCAGCATTTTCTAAGCAGCAAATTCAACAGCTTATTCCCAACAATTTTCATATTTATTCTCAAAAATAATGAAGTTGTTTCTTTAAGAATACTTTTGACTGACACCACACTGTATGCTAACCACCGAAGTGTCACAAAAAGGTTTGTACTAAAGGTGTCTTTTGTTCTTTCAAAATAAAGGAGATCTTCCCAGAGCTTCAGGCTTCAGAGAGGCTCTTGCACCCAGACAGACCGAGAGACTTAAATCTTGAGGCTGAGGATTTCAAATCTCCTTTGTGCATGGCACATAGAAAATGGGTCCCTGCTAAAGACCTCCATCTCTTCACTGATTGCAAGGAGAAAGCTGGCATCTAATATAAATGCTCTAAAAGAACCTACTAAAGCCAAAGTTTAGTTGGAGTTAAACCTCTAAAGGAATCTGTTTATAGGTATTGTGTTGGCAGAGTTCATTGGACTCCAAAAACAACTTAAAATTTCCTGTCACTACTTACATCTCTCTCAGGAGTCATCGCATACTTGAAAACATCACTGGTCAAAGGATGAGCTGCCTCATGCCTCTTTTAAAATAATGTCTGAGCAGTTTTCAGTTTTCTGAGTTATCATTTTCAATACTCAAATTTAAACACAAAATCATAGACTGTTCTGTTGCAGTATGTTTCAGTTTTGATAGGGGTCCGGCAACCGGAAGATATCGCGATATACGGGAAGATGGAATTCCTCCCCCTAATGACATAAGCGGATGGAAGTGACGTATAAACCTCTGCTATATAAGCACGTGTTACCTATCAATAAACGGCCATTTGCCACCTGCCTCGTTGGTGTCCGGGTGCAGATGGTCCGAGCGACCCTGGGGGGTCGCTGTGCTGCTTCCTGAGCTAGGCCGTCCCGCCGATGCGAAAGGCGACACTGTTCTAGGATTGTGAAAAGCCCAGGTTTCAGTAACAGATACTCTAGTTGATATAATTCATTTTTTTAATGTAAGACCTCCTATTGACTACTTCAAAATTCACTTTATACCAGTATTTTACAGGATTGCCTTGAAATTAAAGGATTCTCTGAAATGGCTTTCTACTAAATTGGAATCTTCTTTTAAAACTAACCCACTTGAAACATAAAAGCATCAGAAATTAATTTAAAACATGAAGAATTGCTAATATTGCTAGTATTTTAGCAATACTTAATCAGTTGTAACTTTTACTCTAATTTTACTCTGTGTTAAGTTCAGATCAGATTTAATTATGAATAAATAGTAAGCAGAATATGTGATCAACTGAAAATTTGCACTAATTTAAGCATAACCAAAATGCAAGTTCTTTAAGTTCTTTTTGTCTCTACTTTTAGTCTTTTGAGAGTTCCTCAATACAGAAAGGAAGGGATAATGTTATTCCATTAGCCTGGTTCATTATCACTATATATCAACTTGTCTTTTATCAATAACATACTAGCCCGTGCTCTTTCACCATTCAGTTCTGCAGCAGTATTAGCCATAACAGCAATAGTGGTTTTCTAACTTTCAGTAAGACGTGATGGAGCATCCTTTAGCTGGGATTCATGTCAGGCTTACCAGCAGCCCTGCAGCTGACAGCAGTGTGAGCTGCCTGACTGGTGCCTCTGGAAATCACTAAAACTGCATGAAACCTTCCCATGTTGTTCAGAAGATTCACCTCACCTCTGTGAAATGTACTACTTCCTCACCATAAAACAAAAACTGAGGGATAAGGGGGGCAGGTAAGAGCATGTTTCTTAATTAGGAAAGATAAAGAAAAAGCAAGTTTTTTTTTTTTTTTTTTTTTTTTTCCTGAATTACACACAGCAGCTTCAGAGGCTTCTCCCATATATTTTGGTAATACTAATGATAATAGAGTACAAAACCACCCCAGGAAATCCTCAGTTATGGAAGGAAATGGGATCTGATCTTTACAACGTTGTATCAGATCTGTACAGTTTTCTATACGGTATTTATTTTGGCCTTCTTACACAACTATGAGCAGAGGAACACACAACATTTTTTTCTTGTTATACTCCCACATATGAATTGGAAAATAAAATAGTTTCATATTTCTGAAGAGACCTTAACTTAGGTTTATAGCATACTTTAATATCAGAGGGAGAATTTGACTTCAACTCTGGAGTTCTCAGAGGGAGCACCTTATTTCTGGAAGCTCCGTGAACTACATTTCAGAGGCAACATATAATATGCATTGCTTTTCATACTGATGACTATCAAATAAAGTTATGTGAATTTTTTAGAACTAATAATAGAAGTTGTCAATCATACCTGAGAGTCAACTTTAGTTTTAATGAAAAGTGACATCTAGAATTTACATTCATTTGGGCCTATTCACACAGACATTTACTGCTGCTTATAATTTTTCATCATAAGTTTTCATACTTTGCTTCATTGCAACATTCAATGTTGCCTATCCATCAGTCTTTCTGCAAACCTTGAAAAGAAAAAATAACTTTAATTACAGTTTTCATGCATATTTACGTATTTAATCTCAATATAAAATTTGTAAGGATATGTAGGATTTTAAAAGCACAAAATATTTATAAAAATAAACAGTGAAATTCACCAAATCTTTCTTGAAATGAATATAATCAGACTTTTGTCTCTATGATGATCAGAAGCATTATTTTTGTAATTGTTGCAGTTGTTTTTACTGAAGTAAAACACATTCAGATGTTTATGTTCAAGCTGAAATTTGTCTTTTATTCATAATTCTGCTGAACAAAATTGGATGAATGCTTATGGATGTAGGTTTTTCTAATTGTAAATGAATTTTGTTTTCCAATGCACTGTTTGTTTTTTAGAGATTAAAATTGCTTTCCATTTTCTGAAACGGCATTGATATACTGTCATTAACAGTTTCTGTGACTCAAAATCACTTGACATCTGAATTCTTCACCACCTTCAGCACTTTGCACTTCCAAACAAAGACCAGTTTCCAAACAGATTTCTTAAAAATATTTTTATCTATGATTAGGTTAAATTTGTCTCCAAAAGTGAGCAGGAATTATTCATTTCTACTGCCCTATATTCTGTAAACGACACTGACTTTACAGTTGCCTCAACATCAACATCAAGAAAACAATAATTTGCATCCATGATTCTATTTATTTTGTGCTGGATAGTCTCATTTGCTTTTGGGGATCAGGAGAATGGTTTCCCCTCTTCTTTTTTTCTGAATGATATGCACTTTCTCAAGAGCTGAAAGTACAAAACAAAGTTTTGCATCAGTTCCCCTTTGATTTTAGCTCTCTCTGAGCAGGTGTTCAAACTTCCTCATGTTTTAAGAGTGGCAGTTGAATCTTATGAAGCAAGGGAATTGACAGTATTTTCCCAATTGTTGTGCATGGCTTATGATGACACCAGCCGTGAAAATGATTGTGTTGGAACCCCTCTTGGGGGAATATGCTAATACTTTTTAGCAACTCTATTTTCTGCATTTTGCATCAAAATTGGGCCTTTCTTTCTTTTTCAATTGGTTTGAATCTATTTCAGCAATAGGCAAAATTCGATTAAGATCAACCTAATCTCCAGTGTTTAGCGTGAAATTAACTGCTACATGTGTATGATGAAGAAAAAAAAATCCCAAATTGACACATTTTCTTTTGAAAGATGGAAAACCAGAAAACTTAGTTTCAGCCCTCCTAGTCATTACTTTATTCCCAGCTGATCCCAGAGAATCCTTAAAATTCATTCATGCAGTTTTCTTCAAGAGAATAAGAACTCAAGAATTCGATAAAAAAAGAAAAAAACTTTATCCTTTTGAATATTAGATTTTCATCAACACATTTATTTATAAAACAGGAGGTACTAACCAGTATTAACTAGCTAAATAAATAACACTATAAAGCTTAATTGTATCTCAAAAGAGGAAAAAAAAGTCTTCTCAGTATACAGAAAACAAATAATTCTCAGATGACTCCCTTTAAGTCTTCTGACATATCCAGTCAATTGATCCTCAGGATGCTGTATTTAAGTTCCCTTTATGAAATAATGTTTCTGCAAATTTCTTTTTTATCTTTTGTTTTTTCATCCTGACAATCAGAATTACAGCTGCCTTGAGCTTACTGAAAGAAAAGTTTCTCTCTTCACCATTGTAGTCTATAACATTGATACTGTGTCTTTTGGTAAAAATATCTTGATTTGCTTATAGAACAAGGTCAATTTTTTATGAGCTTTATTGCTTGGTTAGGCTTCCTTTCTGAAAATGAGAATCAAGAGAATAAACAATGGAGGCCTTGGATAAACAGAGCATATATAGCAGAATTGCCTGTCTACAAGGAACAGAGCATAGATTAGAGAAAAAATATTTTATTTTTATCATCCATTTTGTCTGCCTCTGGTTTCCTTTATGACTTTGAGCAAGTTGCATAAGTTCTTTTTGCATAATGGACTGCAACTTCTCACTCTTAACGTTCTTGAAGATTAAGGATAAGACCAATGTGGTGAAAAGATGAAGGATTTATTCTTTAATCTTCCAATTTTTTATCCTGTTTCCTCACTATTAGCTAGCACTTTCCAACTGTTCCTGAGTCATGCAGCCATTTTTCACTCCTCCATTTTCTGCATGTTCTGCCCTTTTCTTTCATGTATTAAATCAGCAATTACAATACTTTGTAGAGTTGACCCTGTCTTTGGTTCATGGCTACAGCAATAAAGATTTTCAGGAGGACTTCTATTCATAGGCCGAAAAAAGTTAGACCTATCTGCAAGCTCATATAAGACCAATATACTCAATTTGGTGTACCCAAAGACTTCTGTATTTATCATTCAGATGTGTTGCTAAATTTTGCCATTTTATTTACAGCAGCAGAAGTAACAAAAACATTGGTTCTGATAAACCTTATTGACCCCTGTCATTGTTCTTATCTCCTTTATCTCCTTTAGAAGCATCTTTATATTGCACATTTAATTTTTGTGCAGGCACCTAAAATGGATTAAAATCAATATCTTGAAATAAGCTACGGTATCTTGCTTCAGTTAACTGTTATTTTTACATCTTGCACATATTGTGCTTAAGTTATGTTGTCATTTATTTGAGCTCATGATATTGCTAAGGAATACTTAAATAGCCCAATATATGGAGTTATTTCTTTCAGATTTGAGTATGCTAAAAAAGAAATATCCAAATATGATTTAACAAATGTTTTGTGCTTGCTAAAATATATGTTCTTCATCAGGTATTCAACTGACTCAGTCATATCTTTTGAAAATGTTTTGAAGTTAGAGTGCCACAAAAAAGAAGTGACCCAGTATGAGCACATTTGGAGGCTCATTTTCAAAAGCACAAAGTTTAGTTAAGCACTCAGCTTCCATTTGAAGTTATGCTTTGAATATCTCCTCTTAGTAACTAATGACACCCAAGCAATTGTTGATAATGGTATACATTGTGTAAGAAAAAAAGCATATATTGAGTTAACTCCTAAAATAACTTTTAATTGAGGGTTCATGTAAAAGAAAATAAAAAGGGAGGCAGGGTGCAGATGAAGTCATTGGGTAAAGACAAAACCTGCTTATTCAACAGCCCTGTGACAAGAGAGCTAAGAAATTACTGCCAGCCAGACATAATATCCAAACATTAGAGAAAATTACCTCGGCCTTTGGTTCTTGACTTTCTCTAAAACCTTTGAAATTTTAGATTGATTTCAATAATTTATTTTAGAATAAGTAATGATTGGATTAATCTGCTTTGGGGAGTATAGTTGACTATGTCCAGAAATGAAGACTAATTTAGAAATGTATAAATTATTGTATCCGAGAATCTTTGAACTAGGAATTTCGGCCTACATAAAGAGGACACAGAGAGATAGATTTCCAGGAACACGTGAAGGATGAAGTAGGAGCTTGACAGGCTTTCAGCCAGGACTAGAGATGTCCCAGAGGGACATCTTTACTTGTAAGAAAAATTTGCTCATCTGTCTATAACTGAAATTAACTTGGCTTCTGTTTTCCCCATGTAAAAAAATCAGTACCTGTTCAGCCTTTTTACTTCTCTTAATTTATTTTTCATTATATTTCTTAAAGTGAAAGTTATGTCATAATAAGTTTAATAAATTTCTATTGTTATATTAAAATTCTTAAGACATATAAGTTGGCTTATTTGTAAATATTCACCTAAAGTCTTTTATCTCTAAGGAGAAAGAAAACTCACATAGAATCTGAACTTCATTAGAGCAAAGGAATTTAGGTAGCATACTAGATTCATGTTTGGTTCATATTCATTCTTTTTAAGAAATTTATATAGTAAAATATTGTGTTTTACTTATCCCTCAGACACCTTTTAGGGTCTTTTTTTTTCCCTATATACAATTACAATTTTACTATCTATTCCTTGGAGTTTCCCTTGTGAAAAATCACAGAAGTGAATTATTTGGACTTCTCAAATCATTTATTTCTTCATTACATCATATGGATACTTCTGAATGTACACAGCCTTCAGAAATCTCAAAATTAGTTTATCCAAAGGCAGCAGGCAGCATATTTCCTCAGGATACCGAAAGACTTGGGCAAAAGCTATGGGCAGTCCTTTAACATCAGGAAGACATACAGAAATAACCAAAGTGAACCTTAGTTTCACACATTTCCGTCGATATTTTTCTTCCTTTCCTATCTAGTGGCTTCTGTATGGAGGTGTTTCCATCATTATGCCAAATTGGGCTATGTCTTTGATCACCTCCTTCACTCCCAGTCAGTGTGCACAGGTCCTGCACAGGTACTGGGCAGAATAGTTGTCCCCTGCCTGTACTTCTTCATGGTGTATGTTGCACTCGAAAGTCTGGAAGGAACCAAGAGTGACTTACTGATTGTGGCTGGCTTACTGATTTGGATGCAGCTGTCACACAGGAAACATGAAAATACCTCCTTTCTTCTGAAGGCTGAAGGCTTTCTTCTTAGAAAAAAAAACACTGAAATTTGTTCATTATGAATTTTAAAAGGCTTTTGTAACTTAGTCTTTTTTCACAAAAATAATGTTTTTCACTATGGCTTCTCATTAAAAATATTCTGTTTTAGCTCTGTTGAATCCTCCATCTATTTTTTTATCTAGACAGTTTTCTCTTTCTTTTGGTATATTCAATACACTAAGGTTAGTCTACTTTGTGATGGTAGGGTTTATGTATATTGATCCACTTTCTTAACAATTTCATCTTATTTGTGAATTACATCCTCATCTTCCACTAATACCACATTCATCTGACTTTTTCTTTTCCGTTAGCCTGATTATTTTGATACCTCTAATGCTTTTACTCCTGCAAACAGGTTTTTTGATTTTTTCTCCTTTTATGTAGTAGGCTGTCTTGTTCTTTTTCATTTGATTTTTGTTGTTCTTCTCTGAACTGTTCATACACTAATGTTAATTTATTTAAGTTTTGAATCATGTTCATTTTAAAGTAACAGAGAGGAAGCCTCTTTTAGAAAAATAACAGCTTCTAGAGAAGAAATTCAGGGAAGCTTACCAGAGCTAGAATTGTGTCTTTCATTTTCTTCCTACAGATTGTACTGATGAAGATGAGTCCTAGGCTCAACAAGTAATGAGATGTTAACCAGATCCTGCTTTCTCTCTAAGTTAAACAGTTATGTGTGGTCCAAGATATTAGATCATGATACAAGTGACAACCTCATGAAAAATTAAGCAAACAAATTAAATCAGAAGATTCCCATGTCCTTTCCAAAGTAAACATACTTAGCTTTTTCCATTTCACCTTACTATTTTCATGGCACAATCTTGTAGCAACATCTGTCAAGTGAGGACTTAATGAGGGAAAGGGGCACAGACGGTATGCTCCTCCTCCTCACCGTGCATCGAGTTTGCAGCTGATCCCTTCCTTCACTGTTTGGGTTGGAGCTCCTTCCACCACTGCATGCAATGGATGATTCTGGTTGTTTTCAAATAGTTTAAGGACAAGAGCACTGTTTTGCAACTACTCCAGATTTTGAACTCTTTCCACAGGAATAGACCATTATGCTTAGGTATGTGATGTAAATAGGACAACTAGTAAACAAGACAGAGAGAGTCTATTCTACCCTCTACCAAAAGACAATAAATACTAATTTATCCTATCTTTTTACATTGACCTAGCTCCCATCTCTGTGCCAAATTATATGTTGATATTGAAAGATATGTTCAGTTGTCAACATGGTCTTGAATACTAGAACACCAATTCCATCAAAAAATAAGCAATTTCATAATTGCCAGTGTAGATAATGTTCTTCTTTTGGAACAGCTATCAGATTGGTTAAAAAAAAAAAAATTGTCTTTAATCGATTTGGTTTTGAGAGTTTTAATTTTGCCATTATTCATACATAAAGTATTTATTCTTTATTTCTTGTCCACTGTTCCAGAGTGATGCTTCTTTTTTAACAAGATTATCTATTAGTTTGTTTCCCAAGAGACAATAATACTTATTTAGCCAAATATTCAACACTTTCATATTGAATCAAATCTACTTTTCCTAGTTTAGTAATTACAGAACTGCACTGGATTTTCCTCCCCCTCTACTCAGTCCTGTCAAGGCCATACCTGAAATATTGTGTGCAGTTCTGGTCTTCCCTGTATAAGAGGGACATGGAGCTTCTAAAGAGGATCCAGCATAGAGCCACAAAGATAATTAAGGGATTGGTGAATCTATCTTATGAGGAAAGACTAAGATAGCTAGGCCTGTTTAGCCTAGAGAAGAGAAGACTGATAGGGAATCTTATCAATATGTACAAACTCTTGGTGGTGGCCATTGACAGAAAAAGGAATAATGGGTACAATCTGAAACATAGGAAGTTTCACGTTCCTATGAAGAACTTCTTTCCTGTGAGGGTGACAGAGCCCTGGAACAGGCTGTCCAGAGAGGCTGTGGAGTCTCCTTCTCTGGAAGCCATCCTTCACCTGGATGCCACCCTGTGCCATGTGCTTTAGGTGTCCCTGCATGTGCAGGGGGGTTGAACTAGATGATCTCTAGGAGTCTCTTCTAATCTCTATCATTCTGTGATGCTGTGTGATCTGTGATTTATACAGATTGAATTATTCTTTTTTTTTCTTTATGAAGCTTTTATATTTGAAAAAAAAGATATCCCGATAGTAATAATTATCCATTGGTGTACTGGGAAAGCTTCCCACAGTAGAGATAAATAACACCTTCTAATAAACAGTCAAAAATATATAGAAAAATAAAAATAGATGAGTCATAAGAGACCAAGATAAATATTTCTCCCCATCTGGCTAATATTAAAGCTTTATGCTAGGCAATAATATACTCATGAAAGGATAAGAGAGGACTTACTTAAAGAAGAAGGAAAGCCAATGATGTGAACTATTAATAATTACACTATTTTCCTTGAGCATGGTGTGATCCTAACCTTAAACAAACTACAGAAAAATACTAAAACATACAGAATTTAAAACAATTTGACTTTTTTTATTGTAAGCAGAGTTTCCTTCAAATTTTGCTGTCATTCCCAAAAGACACTGTTTTGTCAGCTGAAGGAAGAGACTGAGAGATATCATTGTAGGAAAGATATACCTGATCTCATTTTCTTTTCCAGGACACTGGAGAAAATTTTATTTCTTTTCTTTTTTTTTCCTTTCTGGATTTCTACTTCTAGGGAAACTAAGTATACAAAAATCATATTTAAGGAGTCAAAAGTGGCATTTCATTTAGAAAAGAAAATATCTAATTCATTGGACTAACTGGTTAAATTATGCAATTTTGAGAAGGTTTCCACTGTTCAATGAAACTAAGCAGGATAAATCTGTGACTGACCATGATTTTATGTTTCTTGAATCATGAATATGTTCACATGGTATGATAGATTATTTGACCTGTATTTCTGCATATACAAATAGTTTCCTTCACGTCATATAGGGAACCACAGTGAAATTGTCATACTGATAGCATCAGTAGGAGCTTAAAACACATCAGCAACAAGAAACAGGGGAAGTAAAAAGAGTACAAAAATGTATATGCAAAATGCTATACCCAAATGTGTAAACAATTCAGTACAATGAATGCAAATGAGAGAATCAAGTTAAAATCTAATTACTGTCGCACTAAGGGAAAAGAAAATCTAGAAGTACATTAAAAATTGCTGCCTGAAATAATGGAGACATTTAAATGGCTAATAAGGTATTAGATAACAAGTGATCCCAGTTAAAACCAAGTGCAGAGATGGAATAAATTCACTTGAAACAAAGAAGCAGAAGATGGAAGGGCTGTATTGCAAATCTGAGATCTATGATATCCTTAGATAACTTTGTAAGAAGGCTATTTTCTAAAAAGTAGAGAATGCTTTGTTGGGGCAAAGAAAGATGACTGAACTGTCCAGAAAGATCACCAAACCAAAGTAATTTGTGCTTTAGGACAAACATATGGGATATGTCAACATGACTCCTGGAAGGGAAAACAATGGAAATTCAAGCATCAAACCAGCAAATAAAGATGTCCAATGAAGAAGAGTATTTCTGCAACTTGATTCTAGCATGTGTAAAGACTTTCAGTACACAGAAAATATGGAAGAGCCAATCAGCCATTCAACCTCCAGATTTTCAAAGATGCTATTTCATTAATGACCAGTTCAATTCCACCTGGTACACCAAGTCATCTGTAATGTAATCCCAGCAATGCTGAATAGCTACAACATTAGATCAATGACCAATTTCATTCCAGATGGATTGTCGAGTCAGCCACAAAGCAATCCTAGCAAGACTGATAAGCAGAGAAATATGAGAGTGTTATGATTATGTGCACTAAAACCATCTGAGGCCAGTGGAAAAATGCAGGCTGTCAATAAGACACCATAATATAAAAGTCTGGTGTTCAGAGGAGCTGACAAACAGAAGCACTACTTGCAGAAGAGAAAGATAGAAATACACTGGACTGGTCAAAATATGGAAACTGTCAGTCCTCAAATACAAACATATCATGTTTTCTCTAGTACTCTACAGACAACAAGGCATTCAGATGAGGACAGCCTCATCTTTCCCTACTGGGAAGCTCATATGCAAGAAAATTGCAAAGTTATTTTATCTCAATGAATATATCTATTTTTTCACTATGTTAAAATCAGTCCTGGCATATTGAATTAAATGACCTTCCTTCTGGAACTGTTATCACATCTTTAGAGACACCAGTGTTTGGTAATGCCTATGAACATAATTAATACCATATAGCTCCTCCAGAATAAATTGTACAAAACACCAGAGGGATTGCCAACTATCCTGCCAACAGCTATACCTAATATTGGTATAAAGAATAAAGATATCAAGAAAAAATGTGTGTCCAGAACCATGGCAATATGCTGAAACAGCTTTAAAATAGATTTTCAAAGCCTGCTGATATGTTGACTTCAGAGAAGTTGATCAGTTGATTGGCTGATCAAGCTGATCACTTATTTAGGCTGGCTCACATTTTAGTGACTATAGTCACCCATAGGTAAAGAAACAAAAGCCATTAAAAAATCCAAAACATGCAGTCAAAAGATGTCTATGGATCTTTTCATATTTGGTACACAGTTATTAGGAACCCTTAAAACATTAAAAAAGCATAATGCAGCATTGTACTTCAATCAAATGGTTGACCAACTAAATAAAATATCAGCAGAACCCCTAGAGCTCTAACATGGTGAGTCTTCAGAAAGAAGCACAACTGCAAAAACAAATTTCCCTAATGCTTCTAATACTTTCCCCAAATTGGCAAAAGAAAACAGAAAATAATGGTTATTTTTCCTCTCCTCTCCACCCCCACCTCATTTTTGTGGTGAGAAAATAATGGAAGTCATCTGCTGGCTGTTGATAGTTGTCTGAAAAAAATTTTAAAGGTAAGGACACATTCAAAGGCTAGGTGTTGAGGAATATAATGAATCATTCTCTAAGGTCAATTATAACAAATAAATAAATAAATAAATAAATAAATAAAATCAAGTACTCTAAATCTATCACAGATTCTTTCATTTTAATTATTCTCATTTTAATTTGAACCAGTAAATTATTATTTATATGCCAATATCACAAGAATACAATTATTTTATTTATTATATATTATTTTACAATGGTTTATTGTGTTCTTTCTGTCCCTTGTGGTTATGGCCATGAGCACTATGACAACCCAAATATTATGAAGCATGTACTCCTTTGGTTGTCCACAGCAGAAATATTGTCTTCAAAGAAACTTTAAATCCATCTAGAAGGTCTGAATAGAATATCCTGAATGCAGTTGCACAGATTACCTCTTCATACACTAAGTCTATTAAACATAACTGCTGTGTGACCTGAACTTTTTGCTTCCTGTAAGCTATGATCTCTAATAAAAATAAAATTACTGTAAATGTAGCAATGCTATATCCCTTCCTTCCTCTGGTACAAATGTTATAGATATCTAGCTTTCATGCCTGGGTAATAAAATTGCTCCTTGTTGATTGTATTTGTTTCTGTATATCATCTATTACATTACATAAAGGAAGAATTGAGAAGTATAAATTGGGCCGGATCATCAGTTAGTGATAACATACAATTAAGAAGACCATTCTGTGTAACAGACAAATTCTCCTTTTATTTATACCAGTATGAACTGGAGTTCTGAAATTATTCCAATTCACACTGATTTGACTGAAAACATATATTAGCCACAAGAATTATTCTGCTGCCTTATGTGACCAAAGAAGGGACATGAGACACTTATCCATAAAATGTGCAGTGTACAATACATTCATCAATACGTAGATATAAGGATAGAGAAAGAAAGTCCTTACGTAAAATATCTAGGTGACCTTAATCAAACCCACTGAAAACTGATTCATTTTCCTCAAAAAAAAAAAAAAAAAAAAAAAGAAAAAAGAAAAAAAAAAGGAGGCCAAGAAGATCACAGCTTCACATAGATATTTTGAAGGGGAGTTTAAGAATAATTTACTTGGGTATAAATAAACAGAACAATATCCTTAAGCTCCTTATAAGACACACATCAATAATCTCAACATTTAAAGATAGGCACTAGCCAATGGTGAGAGATACATTTTATTTATACTCTGTCCTCTAATGTCCACGCTTTACAATCACAAAATATATTGCCTCAAGTGATAGAAACTATGGTTGCTTAGCACTGTTGGATATTAGGATGCATTTTTTGTGTGCCCAACTCTATGAGCTAAAATATTGGCTGTAACTACAGAAAAGAAAGATACAGGAACTAACAATAGCAAGGGCTACAGATAAATGTTTGTTAGGACATTGGACACTGAGATAGATAAAAGATAAGAAGAACATGTAACATATATAGGTTATTCCATCTAATCACTCCATGCCTCACCTGTTAAGTCCTCTATGCGGTCAGAGAACATGGTCTTTAAGGGGCAGTCTTTCTTCCCCTGACACATCTTGTCAGACAGAGAGTATGGTCTACAGAACCCACATCAATAGCTGCTCTGTTTCTACTGGTAGGGTTTTTTTGTTGCTGTTTTTTGTTTTTTTTTTTCCTGAGTATCTATCTGGCATTGGGTCATGTAACATCTATTTCAAATTCCAATCATCTTTATTTGACATTCTTCTTGAACGTCCTCATTTCTGCCATAGAGAGCAGGTTGAAGAACTCATAAACATTGAGTTTTGTGCAGAATAATATTTATAACAACTGAACAAGCAACAAGGATTTTTTTTTAATTTGGACCATATTCTTACAAAATTTTAGAACATGTTTTTACCAATTCTGATTTTGTTTTCCTAGGTTCCACAAGAAAAGAATGATTCAAAGTTTAGCTAATATTTGGTTAGAACTAAAAATCATTGAATCATAGAGCAAAAATGATAATAACAATGTAGCTTTCTTTTCCACAACCACACTTTGTTTAATACAAGGACCTATAACCAATCAATTTTAAAGTTTTCTTTTATATTTTCTGACCATACAAATCTAATCCTCCTCTCCTTTATATATGTGCCAACATTCATGCAAGTAGTCAGGCTTTCCAATATGCCTTAAAGGTCAAGAAACTGTAATGGCTTGGGACACTGGTGTGCAATGAATCCTAAAAAAATGGTGACTTTTAAATTAAATCTGATATTTTTGTAAGGAGAGAGATCAATTTTTCACTATAATGATAGGAATGCAGCTCAAACTGACAGTATGAGAAGTGAGAAAAATCTCTCATTTAGTGCTCTATAAGTTAGAACTAGCATCACAATTTTCCTATGAAAACCAACAAGTAGCTTGTCTAATTTCAGAACATAGTCCAATAAATTGATCAGAATATATGACTTTTCTGCTCTGTGTCTGATTTAAAAAATTAGAATTAGTTTGCATCAACCTGTATTTTTATGCTGTTTAGTTTTTGTTACTGAAATAAAGGCTTTTTTTTTCTTCTTTCCTTTTGCTTTTAATTGAACAAACCATTTTATCAGATTCCAAAAGAACAATGGTGTGATACGTGTGTCCTATGCTCACTTTTTAGAATTAAATGTCAACACATTTATTAAAATGTAAAAATTAAATGTTTCAGCTTTCACAACATTCTTTTTCTTCATTTTTTCCCTAAGTGTTCCTGAAATTCAGCATGTTTACAACTGATTTTAGTTGAACCCAAAGTTTAAATTTCTGTTAAAAATTTATCAAAAACCTTTTTCCTCTATTTTTTTCTAGTAAAATTCTGCTGTCCAAAGGCACTGACTGTCCAGCAAACTTCCATACATAGCTTGCTTGGCATAGACATAAACATTTCTGAGACAGAATTACAGCATTTCCTGGAATCCTTCACAGTTCTGGTTTAGCATTTTGGACTCATGGGTTAGACAGTAAGGCCCTGAGGGCTACCATTGCAATCTATTTTTTCAGAGATGATAAAACACTCCTGGAAATCTCTGAAATGTAATGAGTCAATCTGATTCAGTTGGGTGTCCAATTTTACCACCAAACTGAAAGAGAAACGTAAAATAGAAAGAGAAAACATCAGAACAGATTTAGAGGAGAAAGAGCCTTTGCATATTTTCTCCTTCACTTCAGTGTTTAGAACATGTAAGTGATGTAGAGGACACATTTTGCCAGTGTATACATATAAAGATTTTCCTGATTTGAATGTCTCTTCATGAAGAGTGGTCATATATTACATCCTATAGTAATCAATCATTAAGTGTTGAATTGACAAAATTTACACTCACTACAGTAGAAAATCTGCATTCCTCTCTGGTATCTGTCAAAAGAAAACCCAATTATATTCTTGATTTCAAATAAAATCTACTATTCCAAGTTTCTTACATTTTTAATACTAAATCTGCAGTACACTAAACACTACCATTTAATTACAAGTTTTGTTCAATATAACTTTTCACAGCACAAAAAATATTGTAAATATTTATTCCTTAGCAATAAATTTTTGTTAAAATCTTGTTAGAATTTAATTGAGTGCACTGTCATAAAAATAAATTAATTGCAAATACTTTTTGAACCCATACTAAAAGTTAAAAAAAAAAAGACATAGAAAATCTAATAAAATTTGCAGGGTTTTGCCAACTCATCCTACAATATCTACATCTCCACTCCTTCACACCACATTTTTACATAGAATTTGAAACATCCAACATCCATTCTAGATGGAATTTAACATTCCAAAGCAAGATCTCTGGTGTAGGACAGGTAGTTTCATGAAAACATAAGTGCAGTGCTTAATAATAGTCAATTAAAAAGCAATCCAAAGATTAGGAATTGCTAGGAAAAAATCAAAATATAGAACAAATAATATCATCATACCACTGTATAAATCTATGGTTTTACAATACCTTGAAAACGTGTGAAATTCATTTTGTATTGCAAACTATTTAAAATAATTCTAGGAATTTTAAAAGCTCCATGGAGGGCATCAAGGATCAAAAGTGTCCTATATTTAGAAAAGTTTCTTGTTACTCCGTTGATAGATAAATTTAAATAAGAACTAAAAATTACTAATAAGAAACAAAACGATCATGTTTATACTTACAAAACCGGAATTAAAAGGCCTTCTGACACCTGAGGCTGACTGTGAGAATGATCTAGCTCACCTGGTTTCTAGGACTACATAATCTGAAAACTATAAATACACAAGACACCTTCCCCCATAGTGCAAAAATACTCTAACCAAAATTTATAGTTAAGCCCACATTTTCAGAAGCATCTTTTCTGGGAAAATGAACATCTGTGTCCCAGCTACTGCTCCTTTGCAAAGTTGTTTTGAGTGCAGTTACAGCATTCACTGATGATTCTAGGTCATCTTCAGTTTCAAGAAGATTAAAATATTGTATCCTTTATCGCAAGATGAAGGACATCTTCATCCTTGCGAGTGTTGCATCTGTAAATTAAACCATGCCATTGCCCTTCCAGTGGTCATAAGGTCAAATGCCATCATTTTGAAAGACATAAAATAAGTTTAAAGCACATGGCCAGATGCAGATTGTTTATTGGGAATTATCTATTTCTTATGCTTACACTTTTTATTTCAGAGAGTGATACTATATTTGGGCCAAACCACGTCAGGGACTGTTATGTAAATTTAACAACATAGATGATGGAACTGCAACGCTCAGCCTCTGCCCCAACACAGTGGTGGCCAACAGTGTCTAGATTAGAAGATAAAAGAAAGAGTGTAGTTAACCTAACTCTAACTACATTTTAGGTAACTTAAATACTAAGAGGAAAAAAAAGTGAGGTTCAAGACCTTTTCTCAGTGAAAACCCAGTTGAAGGTATTGAAGTATTGAATCTAGATGTTCAGCCTCACCTCTTCCCAGGATACTGTGTTGATTCCATTTTATTGTTCTTTAGGTTCATAAACCTTACTTTCCAAGTCAACAGAGGTGCAGAGTTCAAAACGAGAGATGTTCTGTCTCAGAGTATTCTGCAGTTGGTCAGTTAAGGCATTGTCTGCAGATGCTGCCCTCACACTCCAATCTTCATCAGTATCTGGAGGGGCCTAATCCCAGATGGGCTATGTCCTCTGTTCCGTTGGGCTGTAATGTGTAAACATTCTTCTGTGCAGTGTTTTAACTAGAAAATACAAAGGAAGAATCATTCAGTAAGGTAGGTTATAGCTGAAATGAGACATAGAGTGTACTCATGTTATAAAATAAGTATATTGTGCTTGAGCTGAAAGCTGTCACATGCAGGGAAACTGCAACAATCATATAGATAATGAGAAACCTAACAGTAGCAGTAAAGTCTCTCTCTTACTATATCTAGGGTGGACATAGGTATAATACATGAAACAAAAATCCAGATAAAGGAAAGTGTAAGTTAAAGCAGATATGCTTAATTTAACATCTTGTCTAACATCAACATGCATGTTCTCATACATCCTTGGATCTGAAAATTCTACCTTTTGAGGCCCTTCTCATTTTGAGCTTAGGTGTAACATGAAAGCAGTATACAAGGATATAATAAATGCAAATGTGGTATCAGCACCAAAACTACATAGGTAATAATTTAAAAGTTTATAGACATTTCCTCTTAAATGCTCCTAGTTTTGAAGTTATTACTGAGAGTGATGAGGTGAGGAAATATTTCCAAAATTTATCATAATTTGGAAGGATAATTCAGGCGAGAAGGGGAAAAACTAACAGACATCAAGCAGCACAGATCAATTTTTGTACGAAACACAGAGGGCAAACATACTTCTTGAGCTCAGTCCCAAAGGTTGTCAGCATTTGTCTCAGCAGATAGATACTGAGATAGGCCTGCACAAAATGTATGAGTGATTGGGACACATTAATTTGAGAGATCAATTAATTCAAGAGGAAAAAGCAGACAGAAGCAATTTAGCTGCAACTTTACTTGACCTGGGTAATGTATGCAGTTCCATTTCTCTTGCTTTATTAAAAAATACACTAAGCAAATATCTTATCCTGAAAAGACTTAGTCACATACTGGCAAGTATTTCAGCATTCTGTGTTCATTTTTTGTGGGTGAGAGACATACCAAAAAGACTTGGAATGTGACATTTAAAGGAATGAACAAAGTTTGAGCACTTATAAAATTTCAGTAAATATGAAACATATAATGAATGGAAAGTAGATGTAATAATTCTTCAGAAGAAATAGATGAAAGGACAGTAGCAGAAAAATCCTTGAATAAAAAATTTCTGTAGAAGAACTTGTAAGTAAACATAAACTACTTTATGTAGCGCATATATATATAAAAATAATCTCTACAAGGGACGAATATTATTATCAATTTAGGTCTGATCTGTTTCTTGTGATGGGAAAGCTTTCATTGATTTCTATGGAGTATAAACAGGCTGTAGATTTGCAAAGTGATTCAGCATTTTATCTAGTTACACGAAATAGGAAACTGGTGTTTTCAGTAAAAATTTGCCCAGATTCTCACAGATATTACCTAGTTAAATATCTAACGTGTTCAAGCAGGTGTTAATGACAGTGCCAAAAGTGCCAAACAATAACTCAGGAATCAGAGTAGAACAAACACCTGCTTGAATTAGAAACATGGGAAAAGTAGTTGAAAGGATTATTGTTTTCCTGGTTGGATTATTGTTTTCCTGCAGAGTCCATTCCAAAAATGCGTGAAGTAATTGGCACCAGAGGGAAAAAAGAGAAGGGAGGTCAGACAAAGGCTATCCAAATCAGCCAAAGAAATCATGACATTGATGAAGGAAGCAACAATATGGCCATTTACAAGCAAATACAATGGCTGCTTTTGCCAAAACTAAAGCTAAGAAAGAGCAAAGTACTTACTCCTTTGATAAGAACACTGGAGACAACTGGTACTATTGGCAGATGAATTTTTCTAGCTCAGGAAGATGGTTTTAGTGGCACTGGAGTAAAGTCACAGAAAAAATCCCAAGCAGTACTGAAAAACACATCAGGAATATTCATGAGCCCAGATTTAACCATTATAAGTACAGTTTTTTTTTTGCCTGCAAAATCCAAAAAAAAATAAGTCTTTACAGAGTTAGCTAGCAAAGTGTGGTAGAAAAGTTGTATGTGACATGTAGTAGCAGATAGAATTGATTTATGACCATACATGGTGAGCAACATGAGCAAGTGGATAAAGAAACTGAAAGATCACACTCCAAGTTTGGTGAGAACTAGTGGAACCACAGTGTACTTACATTCTACACATGATTCACTTTGCACAAAGTGAATGATAAAAGTTCTGTGAATTTACTTATCTGTCATTATGAATAAAAGAACTCTTCAGGAAAAGGTAAAACCTGTGAAAAGTACAGTCAGATTACTTTTAAGCTGATGCATATTTAGACAGAGGTGAATTCATTTTTGCCTACAAGACAGGAAAGATAGTAGAGAAACTTACTAAAATACAAATATTTGTGAAAACAAAATTACTCAGGTGTTGACTGAATATTTTTGTGTTATTTAATATACATAAAGATAAATTTGAATTTCCAAAAGAAAGGCGTTTAAAATTAGAAAATCCTGAAAAAGTCAGAGATAAAGCTCTGGAAATCCAAGAAAATCAGGAGACATAGAAAAGTCAGAGAAGCCAATGGTAACATAAAAATAAAAGAAATTCAGGAATTTGAAATGGATTGATAATAAGTTTGCTGGGTAGCTCTTTCTCATTTGTTATCTGGATGCTCATAAGCTTTTGCATTTCTGGTCCTTCTGTATGGGCCTGATGCAAAGCTCACTGAAGATAATACGAAAAAATCCCAGTCTGAGGATTGGAAAAAGAGCTTTAAATAGATAATAAGCACTACCTAAAATCATATAATATGTATTTGTAGGTATCTCTTAGAAAAGGTGAAATTTACTTTTCACATCCAGAAGAAAGCATGATTTGCTGAGCTATAATGTTTCAGAGCTCCATCCTGGTTTCTATTTTCTGCTCATAGCTATTAATAGGAAAAGTCCAGGGAAGTCTAGGAAGTCTCTGCTTCCCTCTTCCTTAACTAGGAAGAGCTTGTGGCTTTTTTCCTCCTTTTCTTTTCACAATTACATTTTGCCAAAAAGCTCTATAGCTACCCCTCAGAGTGTCTGTGGTACTTTGAATGTAGCTTGATTTTGCTCCATGGGTCCAGTACTAGCCAGTTTGCATCCAGGAGTGGTACAGCTTCATGCCTGTGCTGCTGCAGTGTTGGGGATTACAACCTCCGCACTCCAAAGACAACAGCATCCCTAGCATTCTTTTTTTTAATCCACTATGATTTCATTGCACACTCTTACTAACCCATTTCCATTTGATTTAAACAGCGTGTGCTTTGGATTTATCTATTCTAGCTCAACCACATTTTCCCTGAATACTGTTCTGTGTACAGAGATTCTTCTTTTAAATAAGTTCTTCGCCTCCTCTTTTCTGCAAATCCTGCTACAAAATTGCCACGAGACTGTAAAAGTCAAGATTTTTAAAGCAGAAAAAAACTCCATATGTTCAGATATGTTGTCCCAATGAGCATCTCTAAGAACATACTGCAATAAGTTATGCATACAAACAAAGGACAAAAGTACCGTGTGTTGCATTTGGATCAGTGAGAAAGGAATAGCTAAACCATTTCTTAGGTGTGTATTAAGGGAAACATCCAGAATCACTTAATTCCTATGTAAATTTTAGCAGATTTCTTGTCCAACAGCTTCTGAGTAAAGTCTTAATTATATGATAACAGTGAACTTTTCTAAAAAGTATCACACCAAAAAAAAGTTATTTTAAATTCATGCACAAATGGAGACTTCCAAATCAACATTATTTCTCTCTTTAATTTTTTACTGTTCATTTAAAAATGCATATCCTCAACCTTACTTTCATAATGATTTTATTCATTATAATGGTTCATGTCTAATTTCCTAAAAAGGATTGAGTAGTTCTCTGTGATTTTAAAATATGTATTTTCACTCACAGAGATTTATGCTTGAGAAAGTTAAGCAAGGGGTGATCTGGGTAAATGGAACACTGCTTTGGGAAATGCAGTTAAGACTTGTCCAGAGCAAACTTGAACTACTTGCACAACTTGTGTGTTTTCCCATACACATCAGAGCCAAATCCAGATGGCAATAATTAGCAATGCTTTCCTGTCACTGGAAGATAGATATACTGTGCAAACTCAGACATGTAGAGATCATGCAATAAATATTGGATTTGGTATCAGTGATCTCAGCACCTCAGACAACCCAAATATAGAATCTCAAGGCAAATTCTGCATCCTATTCCTCAGGGATTTTACTAAATGATAGAAAAATAGGTTTCTCTGAGCCAGTGAAGACTTTCAGATGTTTGAAAGATAGGGAGAACAGCAGACTAGCATTTCTATTCATTCCCTTAGAAATCTTTGGGGTTCTCCTAATCTACCCCTCCCAGTGCCCCAGAGGTCAAAAGGCCAAAAGCGTTTTTTTTTGTTTGTTTGTTAGCTTATTGTTGTTTTTCCTGTTTTACTGTCAATGACATGTATATCATTGTTCCAGTCCATGTTCCAGTGCCAGGATCTACCATTTTCAGTACAGTGTAATAGGATGTGGGTGACTGAGCTCTTGCGTGAAGTGTAAATAAATATAGACAAGATAGTAGTGATTTGGGGGATTATTTGTGTGCGTGTGATTAATACACAAACTGGGATCATTTGTCTCTAGAAATCTGTGAAGTACAGAGGTATGTTCTGGGAGCTAAACAGTTTCCAATAAATCCACAGATGTTCAGTAGGAAATTGTATATACATATTTAGTAATCTCAAAAGGTGTGCTCTTAAGAAGAAAGAAATACCTTTGTATCCCTGAGCGTATAACTCAATCTGTTGCAGACATCCTCAGAAATTCAACCACTGGAAAATATAGAAAATTTGCTGAAGTTGGAAAAGCATTTGGGGAAATTCTAAGAATATATATATTTTTTATTTCATTGGATATCTTTATATAAGCAGGATACATGTAATAACCAGTGAGGAAAATTAACACAGAGATCGAAGAATCTTAGAATCTTAAAATCTGAACATGGTTTCTTTATTATAGGGCAATGTGAAGGTCTGTGAAGTTTTCTTATTACTACAGGAGAATTGCCAGAAGAACCTAGCTCCCATTGAGAAACCTAAATGAAGTAGTTCTGTTCTCAAGAGTGTGTGCTCAACAGATCTATTCTTTTCAATGGGATATATGGAGAGTTGAACACTTAAGAATATCTTGCTGGTTCATTTATGTGCTCAAATAGAAATGAACATTATGGACAATCTGTCTTTCCATACTGGTATCTAACTAGGAGCTCCTCAGTTGCTCATTGCTTTTGGCAGTCTGTCTTTTAAACTTTAATAGCAAAGACCATTCGATATTTTTATTACATAAAATAATAGTTGATAAAGCTTTTTTCCAGATTTAGACAAGAAGTAAATATTCAAACAATATTTCCATATTTGAAATTCATAAATAACATGCTTATCTCTTTCATTTGGATTTAGCCCAGCTGACAGTTCTGATCAGTTATAATAAAAATTTCTATTAAGTGTTGCAATAAAACCAACAAGATTTCATTTCTCTCTAAAAAGATTGTAGACGTCTCTTTCTTTAACTGTTGAGTGCTCATATGACTGAACAGATGCAGAAGGATTTGAATTCTTTAAAACAGAGGATATAATCTTGAAGACTACAGGGCTTTCTTTCTACCTCAGAAATAGGCAATAGAGTGCTGCAAGTGTTTTTGTTTCATCCATTAAACATAATGAATTAAAAGAAAATAGTGCCTTTCCAGACTGGTACATAATGAAGCTTTGATAATGTTTCTTAACTTTTCTCATGTGTGCCCTGCTCAATTCAGGGTAGGCACTTGACCTCCTGTTTCCCAATTTCTAGGTGAGTTTTCTAAGCGTTTGGCTACCGGAGGTGTCACTATGTGAATCCGTCTGTCCACTCCTTTTTCTTCCCTCCCTAGCCCAACCTTAAAGAAGTTCTGAATGAAAGTTTCACCAAACATTCATCTTGTCATCCCTGTGGTTGTTCTTGCCAGCTGGTACAAAATAATAGTGTTTGCAGAATGCAACAGCTCTTCACTGAATTCAGTGTCATAACACGAGATGCTTCTCTAAAAACTTTCTGTCCTATGGGACACTTCTGAATGCAAGGAATTCTCAGACTTTCATAGACCACACAAAAACAACACTATACAGTAGTCTGAGAAGTCACAAGAACCACTTGGAAACCTGAACAAGTACAGAATATAGATACTTGTCTATTTGGATGACCACTTCAGAGACAGTGAAACTTGTTCTTTCTGCACTCAGTCTTCATCCCTATTAAAATAATGCAAACATTCCTTATTTCATACCATTAACTGACCACAACAAAAGAACCCTGGGGATATTAAACTTGTCTGTTCCTGTAAGGCTCCTCAAGTATACCACCTAATCTATAATAGTATCAATATTTTAAAATGCCATCCCAAGCACTTAAAAGTTTGTTTTGCCAATAGCACATGGATAAATGCTTTTGCTCTGTCTTAATGATTTAAATCTTTTTGTATCATATTAGATTTTTTAATACAATTAATTTTTTATGAATGATTGATTGTAATGGACACTATTTCAAATTACTGCTTCTAATACTGAATGAGTTTGTCATCTTCTCTTAGACTTTCATATCTTACTGAGGTAATAATATACTGTTGACAGCAAGAAGCATGAGTATCTATAAGAATATGAGCATCTATAAGCACAAGAGTGAATAGATTCTAATTCTGAGTTCCAGGAATATTTGAATACAGGTCTTGTGAATTAGGGCAATCAGTCTCACCTTACTGAGGATGAACAAAACTAGTTAGAAAGTCTTTAATTTTATTTTCAGCCTGTTGTTTGTTACAACACGTATTTCAAACGTCTTTTAAGGAAATTAAATTGTACTAGCTTTACTGATTCATCACCAGTGTGCACTTATATTTTCAAGGTTGTTTTGGTAAAGCAGCACTTACATGCCCAAATGTGATTTTTCACAAGTACTGAGACGAGTTAGGAACCTAATTGCTGTTGAAAAGCACATAACACAAAATATCTCTTTCAGTTCTGGAAGATCTAGTGGTAATAGTGAGTAAGTAGCAAATACAAACAACTGCAGGACAAGAACGAGGATCACATAATATGGAAAATAAACAGGAATAAAGCAATTATCCTACCTTGTCATTTTGTATTGATTTGGTCAATATTGGAATATCCCGATCATTTCTAATGTTCACAATTCGAGAAGTTGAAAAATGATCTGAGTTTAGAAAAGAATAAAGATGATCTCTCACAACATCCTCCTGGACAAGCTCCGGAGGTGTGGGATGGATGAGTGGATGGGGTGTGGATTGGGAATTGTCTGGATGGCAGAGCTCAGAGGGTGGTAATCAGTGGTGCAAAGTCCAGTTGGAAGCCTGTGGTTAGCAGTGCCTGCCCCCCACAGGGGTCAGTCCTTGATCCAGTCCTGTTCAATTTATTCATCCATGACCTGGATGAAGGCACAGAGTGCTCCCTCACAAGTTTGCAGATGATACAAAGCTGGGAGGAGTAGCTGATACCCCAGAGGACTGCACTGCCATCCAGAGGGACCTGGACAGACTGGATAACTGGGCGGTGAGAAACCTCTTGAAATTCAGCAAGGCCAAGTGCACAGTCCTGCACCTGGGAAGAAACAACCCCAGACACCAGTACAAGATGGGGACTGACCTTCTGGAGAGCAGCTCTGCAGAGAAGGACCTGGGCGTCATGGTGGATGACAAGTTGGCCATGAGGCAGCAGTGTGCCCTCGTGGCCAAGAAGGCCAATGGGGTCCTGGGGTGCATTAAGAGGAGCATCT
>JAWLRI010000563.1:2226831-2281696 GCA_034781795.1 Crypturellus tataupa
TTTTTTTTTGCTTTTTTTTTTTTTTTTTTCAAACTTCCAAGGTTGCCCTATTGACTTTTCTTTTTTTTTTTTGGTGTTGTTTGTTCCTGACCGTCTAGTCACACACTCTGTCGTGTCAGTCTCCCTTCCCCAGCACTCCCACGACGCGGCGCGCCCTGCAGCGGACGCTCTCGGACGAGAGCATTTACAGTGGCCAGCGGGACCACTTCTTCGCCTCGCGGGCCTCGCTCTTGGACCAAGCCATGCCAAACGATGTCCTCTTCACCAGCACGTACCCTTCGCTCCCGAAGTCACTGCCCTTACGGAGACCGTCGTATACTTTAGGAATGAAATCGTTACATGGTGAGTGTAATTCCTGTTTTCAGAGGAATCGCTAGTGGTTATTTTAAGGGAAAATGTTTGTTACAGCAATTTGTACTTTCATCTTGATTTTGCTAAGATAAGAGGTGTCAAATTGAAGTTTTTTTTTTTTTTCTTTATTTCCCCTCTCACTTCAGTGTTCACAGTCAGGGGTTGTTTTTTGTAGTCTTAAACTGCAAAGATTCAGACAGAATATCCACCAGGACATTCAGGTTGGAATTGGCCTGTATTGGGGGGTGGTTTGTAACATGCTACATCTGGTCAGCTCCAACTGCTCAAACATCTTACTGAGTTGTTCTGTTTCCAAAACTCCTATCCTCAAAAAAATAAAGATTAGGGATGCTTTATTATTAGGAAAGGATTTTTTTTCCTTGCAGCTTACTGTTTGTTCTGCATTATTCTAGGAGAATTCTCTGCCTCAGACAGCTCCCTCACAGATATCCAGGAGCAGAGGCGGCAGCCCATGCCAGACCCTGGTCTTATGCCCTTGCCTGATTCTGCCTCTGATCTGGACTGGTCAAACTTGGTGGATGCTGCCAAAGCCTTTGAAGGTGAATTTTCAGAAAATAATAGTTTGAAAGCTGGTCTTTTTGGATGGTGTTTCGCTAAGAATTGTTTTTTTAAATCTGTCTCTTGCCTTCATTTTTGCTGTTGCTGTTTCTACTTGGAGTAAAGCTTGAACTATTTTAAAGCAGCAACTGAAGTCTCAACAGCCTAGTACTTTGTTTGCGTTTAATATTCAGATGCCAGTTCTTCATGCTAGAATCCGCCTGTGCTACATTTTGGCCAAATCTCTGTGAAACCAGCTACTTGCATTTAATGTAAACCAGTCACAGGGATCACAGCTAGTGTGGAAAAACATCTGGCACAAAAGTGCAAAGAGAAGCCAAGTAGGGGGAATGAGGAAAAGCATATTTTCCCCAGCAGGAAAAAAGCATATGAACACACTAATGACTGCTTATTGCACGAGCAAGAAGTTTCTGTGCTTCAACTGACTTGCCCTGCCAAGGTAATTTGGGAAATATGCTGTGTTGGCACATACTTTTCCATTGCCATTCCTTCTCCCTGCATATCCAAATACATAGACTTGCACATAAGTGTCATTTCATCCTATGGTAATTTCCGTCTCTTTGACACTTAATAAATTGAACTATAAGCCACTTAGATGCTTTTGAATTTAAAATAAAATATTCTTCAGCCCAAAGGGAGCTTACCTTGCAGTTATTATAATCTGATGGAAAATTTTCCCAGGTGCATTAAACAGAAGTGCCATTTCCCAAAATCTGCAAGTGTCGTTCCGCCTTCATGAAGTTGGTTCCATGGATCCTTGCTCTTTTGGATGTATATTTTACATGGTACAGGAAGGTTGTGAAATAACTTGCTGTCTGTTGCTTCCTGTTCTCTGGTAGTAGCTATGAGAGACCTGAAGTGCATATATAAGCTAATGTTCAAGATGCGTATATTCTGCTTGTGGGGTCAGCATGAACAACTTTTCTGCTTCAGAAGTCTACCTTTCTCTTTGCTGCATTTGCCTCTCATCATCCTGAATTCCTCACTTCTGCAAGCCCCAAACTCACTTGTGTTTTTCTTCAAGAGTGTGAACAAAGTGTATTGAGGAAAACAAACTGACAACCCAGATCAAGCAAAGCTGGGGCAGTGTGTTGGCAGCTTCATCTCACTGCTGCAAAAATATTTTCAAGTTTTCCTCAGAAGGGAACAGCTATGTGATGTCAGTGTAATTCCAGTCTGTAGCCTTTGCCTGGGCACCTGCAAGTACCAGGCAGTCTAAGTAATTCTGGGTTGTGATTCTGGAGACCTCTCCTCTACACTGTTGATGAGCTTCAGCAAAAGCCTCTACAGTTTTAACCAGTGATAACTGCAAACAGCCAGAATAAAACCTGCCTGGATTTCTGAGCCGCCCCAACCTCTGGTATTCTGCTTTGGAGAAAGAGAGGAGCAGGCAAGGTTCCATCCCAGCTAAGGCTTGTTAATTTTAGATGTAGTGCAAGTACACAGAATAAAACATTTGCCAAGTAGAAAAAGACAATTTTGTTTCATTTCCAGTCAGAGACCAGCAGCTGCTGGGGAAAAAAGATGCTAATTTATTAACATAAAAGTGTTTGCATTAACTGCTTGCACCATGAAACTCCAGAGATGGGTGGCTGGGTTGTGGGTCAGCTACTCTTCAAGTAATAGTCAGTTAGAGACGTGTTAAAGCATAAATGAGCAATTGTAATACCAAAAATAAGGGAAGAAATAGTAAAAGTATAGAATTAATGCAGGGAAGAAATTTTATATCTCAATGTGAAAACATGTTATAGAATTGGCAAAGTAGAAACGAAGAAAAAATTCCAGTTCTGAAAACTGACTCTGATCAGTTTACTACCCACAGGGTGGACAGTAAACTTGTTCAAGATAGATGCTTTGTGGAGTGAAGGAGGCCAAGTGCAGGGATGCTGAGTTACTGGGCAGCGTCCTGCGGTGGTCCCCAGAGCGTGCTGGACGAGGCCTCTTGATCCAGCTCAGTCTCCTGCCGCCCTTGGAGCCGTCCTTGGCTGGACGCTGCTGGCACCGCTGCTGTTCTTGCTTGGCACCTCCGAGTGTTTCCCTTCCAGGAGCCTGTGGGTTACACAGCATCTGCATGTTCATGCCGTGTTTTACTGGAGCTGCTACGTGCACATTGAGTCCAGTAAAATGGACAACCGGACAACAAACTCTTTGTATGCCAGTTTACTTCTGTCAGATACCGTAACCTTATTTTGAGACAAAATGCTTAGATTACTTTGATATCCTACAGTGTAGCTATGTAGCTATTAATGCTGTCCTTGAACATCATTACAGTTTTTGTTGCTTTCCTCTGTTACGTGTGTTTGCAGTTCAGCGAGCTTCATTCTTTGCTGCTACTGATGAAAACCACAGACCTGTGAGCGCTGCCTCCTGTAGTGATCAGGCTGAGGACCAGCTTACTGCACAGATAAAGCCTTATACAGGGTAAGTAAATGTATTAGGTAGGGAGGTTTTACTGGGGAAAAGAGCAGAAACCTTTCTTTGGAAGCCATCCCTAGCCCTAAGAGAAGACTTCTTTTCACAAATCCTCCTGAAGAAGCAGGGGAATGAACACAGAGGAGTCATAAGTAGTGTTTAACCTCTGTGCAAGTTTGTTTGTCAGAAATGTTCAAGTATGTCCAAGGCTATGGTATTACGAGCATATATAGGAAGCAGAAATAGAGAGAAACCAAGTGATGAGGTGACCCCCATTACTTACTTGTGAAGTTTGTTCTGTTCCTTAATCTGCTACATGTTACATGTTCTGGTTTTGTTAGGTATGTTTTCTTAGTGCTGTGAATTTATAACGTTCCTTAGCATGCACATGTACAAAGCTATTTGGTATAGGTAAGGCTGCTGGATATGCTAATTGAAGACAGTAAATCCTGTCAGTACTGTTTTCATTTTCTGCTCTCAACAGTAAAGAATCTCCTCCAACTCTCGCCTCTAAAGTGGACCAACTGGAAGGTTTACTGAAGATGCTACAAGAGGATTTAAGGAAGGTAAACATTTGATTTACAGAAAATCTGTTAAGGCATATGTTTTTAGTGCTGACTAGTGATACTAACTGTGTGATCCATTTTGCCATTTCTAAGCCTAAGTCTCATTCTTCTCTGAGGAAAACCATTTTTTACTACTTTTATCCAGCTACAGTTCCAATCGTGCAAGGTTAGAGTGTCTATATTGGAGGCACCTGATTCCTGCTTGAATGAAGAGGGTGATTCAGAGCACTTCCACTCCTGATTCAGGCAACTGTGAGAAGCCTGAAGTTGCATGTGAATATTTCCTGCTGATACCAGAGGATCTGCGGAGTCATCTAAATGCATGTTTTCTACTACGGAAACATTTTCTATTAGGCAGATGCCTGCTTGGTGCAGGAAAGATTTGCTGTGGTCAAATGAAAAGTCTCTTGTGTAGCATTACAGAAATGTTTCCTATCTCTGTTTAGGAAACCATCAGCCATTGAACATACGGAAGGCAGTGTGAATAGGTTTATTTCATCACTTTAGGAGACAGCTTCTATTTGAGATTTTAGCGTAGAGAAATCCCATTCATACAAGCCTAAAGCGAGGGATGAAATACCACAAATGTCCCAATAGTATAAAATGTGTGGTAGTGCACATAAAACTCTTACAGACCATGAGCCTTACTCTTAAGAAAGACTCTTGCCTATTGGTGTGGGTAGGATGCATGACCTAGAATTGTAACCAAGATGTGTATTTTTATTTCTTGCCAAAGGAAAAAGAGGACAAAGCCAGTCTTCAGGCTGAAGTACAACATTTGCGGGAAGACAACTTGCGGTTACAGGAGGAATCGCAGAACGCAACAGAGAAACTGAAAAAATTCACCGAATGGGTTTTCAACACAATTGATATGAACTAGGAGCAGTGTACAGGGAAGCAAATTATCCGTTATGAATATTATTAGTGGACTTAAGCTTTAATGCCACCTTAATCATGACATGTGAAAGTATAGTCAGAGCACTTCCCTGTCCTTCATCCTCCAATAACTCTTTTTTGCATCTCTGCGTGCACTCAGAACAATTGCAGATCAACAATCAGTGTCTGCCTTTTGTAGAAAAACAAAAAGTAAATAATTTTAAAAAGGTAAAATAAAAGTTTAACTGCTAAAATGTGAATGTCTATTTTTTGCACATTGTCTCTTTATCTGTTATGTACAAAATGATTTGGAGGTTGGATCAGGTTTGCTGTTCTATCTGCCTCTATTTCCATTAACTCTTTTCTCTCTTTTTCAGGTAATCTGCTTTTCCTTGCAGCTTTGGCAAATATTATGACATCTAGAAAATTAGAAAGAAATGTTTATTTTACTGCTTTTCTTACGTTGTTTTCTGAAGTATGCCACAGACAAGGGGATGTAATGCAATGTTTTAGGTGTCTCTTTAGCAATTTGCGCTTGATTGCTAGTGCTACCTTCCCATACGTTACAGAGAACCTGTGTCTATAGTGTATGGTACAGTACAACCAGCATCATAGTATTTGGAGAGAGACCAGAGACTTGAGCCGTGGGTGAGGTGTATTATTATTACACGTGTATTGCATTAGCGTTTCTGGTTGCCTTTGTCTCCTGTGGAAACAATGGCTGCAAGAAAGTTTATGAACAGCAACACCGGGCATGCTGCAGGTCATACCCTATCAGGCTGGCTGAGAGATACTGAGCACTGTTGCTCTGCTGCTTCAGTAGAGTCCCCTACCCTTCCAGGGGAATCTGTTATTGCATATGTGCAGAAGACGATGGCTGAAGTTGTAAAGAGAGAAAGTTTTGTGTTTGGTTGGGCTTTTGGTTTTGTTTTCCCTGAACTCTGTGTTTCCTGGAAAATCCACACAAACCATTTCAGGATTTCAGTGCACCTTCCCATATAATTTCTGCAGACTTCTCAGATCATAGCACATTTGAGAAATGTTTATTAATCTTGTCTTCGATTCTGTTAGAGGTCTTCTAAGTCCTGTTGTGTCACAAATGGAGGAGTAGATAAAGGTAAAACTAGAGAAATGTTTTGTTGTGTTTTCAAAGTGATGGATTCAAATTGGAGCTATGAAATTCCAAATTCCCAGTGACTCCAGCATGAGATTTCCCAGCCTACCAGGCACCAGGAAAGTTAATTTCTTCTCCTTTGAAGGAAAAACTTAACTTACCACAACACATGTTTTTTCTCCAGAAAACCTCCTGGGTGTCGAAATAAGACTTTTAGGCACTGCAGCCTGCATAGGCACTGAGCTATGCGGCATGCTGAGAAACCCTTCCTGCTCCCTTCTTGGATGCAGTCACTAGCTTAATAACCATTGCTCTGCGTAAGGTGCAGTATATTTTGGGATTAATTTCAAGAACATCCTCTCCCTCTCCTTTGCCATGCTCTCAGATAAACAAAATAAAATCCTCAGGCATGGTCTTTCCACAGAAACTTCAAATCAATCTCTTAAAATCCCTTTTTCATGCTCTTTAATTGTGCTCCACACAAGTACACACTATGCTTCAACCTCAAACTTCATTTGTGATGCTAATCCCCATTGAGTTCTTCTCTAATGTTTTGTCATGGAAATGGATCTCTTTGGAACTATTTCTGGAGTGCTTTTGTAAAGGTTTAGAATGTTCTGGGTTTTTTAATGACTTGTATGAAGGAGATTTATATAATGCCTGATATTATTTGTAAATGGGAAATATTGCTAACATCTCTGAGCATCCTGAAGTCTTGCTTATTCTCTTGTTATTTTTAAGTTTGTTTTGGGTTTTTATTTTATTTCAAAAAATATTTTGGGACTTGGGGCAGACTATTTATTAGAGTTTTGCAACAGAGTTCTTCTTGTATGATGCCACTCAAGGCTACTTGTAAAATTCTGACAATAAAACTCATTTTAAAGGCTCTTCTAAACCATTTTCCTGTGGTTTTACTGGGTTTGTAGTTTACAATTCTCCATTGCTTGGTTTCTTCCCCGTTTCTCCCTATATCACTTGCCCTAGTGCTTTGAGATTGAAGTTTCTGTCAGTTTTCTTCTTTTTCTCCCTTTGATGGCCATCATTTGGTGAGTTTTTTTGCTTGTGTTAGTGCACAAGTCTGTTCTTCCCCCAGTTACACTACTGCTTTTTCTTTATTTTTGCATTTTTGTTACCTTTAGTGGCTCTCTGAGCTTCACGAGGTTGATACAGTAAAGAAAGGGTAGCCTATTAATTATATTTACTACTCTAAAATACATTTGAAAATCAAAACTGATTGAAATCAAAACCCAACTTACCTGGTGTTTCCGCCCAAGGCCACACACAGCTCCAGCATCCCAGAGCCGATACGCAGTGGGCGGGAGTGGGTGCTCGTCTGGGGACAAGGAGGGTGGCAGCAGATGCTCTGCTTTGTTTTCCAGATCTCCTTGGATGGAGAAAATGACCTTGGAGCTGTTTTGAACAGACCTTTCCAGGGGGCCCAGGGGACTGGCATTCCGCACCGCTGGGATACGTGGAACGAGCTCTAGGGGAAAGCACCTTCCCGCTCCCCTGAGTGGATCCTTTAAAGGCCCATGGGAGAAGAAAATCTCTTTCTAGCAGCGAAATGCTTGACCGAGAGAGCTCTTAGGCAGCAGTGATAGATACAAGCATTTGATTGAAAAGGAAATGGTGAATTTTGGAAAGAAAAGTAGATGCCATATTGCCATTTGTAGTCAGTTCCTGGTACGTGAACTGGAGCCAGTCGCCTGCAGGTCAAGCAGTAGGTCCTGCCCCTGCTTGTAGTTATTTTCCCCAGGTGGGTCCCATGCTTTGCCATACGCATGGGCAGGTTGGCCTGGACGAGAGCAAGATCTAACTTGCTGGCTTCTCTGTACAGCCTTGAGTCGTTACGCATCGGCCTAACGGGAAGACCGGTTGCCTCTGTGAGGCGTGTAGGTAGAAGGGGTTGTCTTCCTATTTCATGACTTCTTTTTTTTCCCCTCAGAGCAAAGGTATGGTGGAAATGCCCCGTTCTGTGTTCCTAGCCTGCGTTTCAGTTGCTGTTCTCCCTGTAACTCCGTGTTTTGGAAAGCCGTGGGCAGCAGAAAGGCCCCCTTCCCACAGCCCCCACGCTCCAGGGGCTGCAGCTGCCGTCTGCGTGGTGGGAGCGGAGCAGAGCTCAGGGAGCGGGAGCTGCGGGCACGTGGGAAGTGGTGCCACCGGCAGGAAAGGTCCCCGGGGAGCCAACTGTGGTGTTATGGGGAGGCCAGTGTGGGCATGAAAGGCAGCACATGGAGTTTTGCATCTCTAAAAATGTGGTTACTGCATTACAGACTATTATTTTTGTGAAAGCTGTGATGTGTTCCAGACCTGGATGAGTAGGTGTTGAGGGAAAGCCATTTTTCCCCTTAGACTTTTCCTTGTGCAGGAAAGGCTCCCGCAAATGTTTCTTGCGAACGAGCACAGTTGAGGAGGGTTGCGGGGGTGTCGTCTGCTTTCGAAACCCTTTTCTCATCTCACGATGCTGCCTTTTGGGTTGCTGAGCCCCTCCAAAGCATTCCAGTGCCTCCTCGCAGGCACCTCGGTGCGGTGCCAGCCTGGCGTGCGAGCAGCGGGACAGGCATGGGGCAGGGGCAGCTGCTCTTCACCACCTCCCCTGGCGTCTGAAATTGGATCCTCCGGGGCAGGGGCGGCATCGCCCTCCTCCACCGCCACAGCGGGAGCAGAGCCCTGGCCTCGGAGGCGGGAGGTGGCTGCCCGTGGGCAGGAGCTGGGCGGGCCGGTGGATGGAGCTCGTGAATGTGCTTCACCCCTTGCGTTTTCAGCTGGGGTGAGGAAATCCTGCCGGTGCTGGCCCTGAGGTGAAGCTAGAGGAGGAAAAAAAAACTCATAGAAATGTTTACTCCTAAGCTGAACAATAAATACCCCTTTTTCTAACGGGTTTGCACTTCAGCTGGGCGTGAGGGGAGCAAGGCCAGGGAGCTCCTGGGCCTCTGAGACCGAGACTGGGAGCTCCCCGTTTCCGCAGGAGACGGCGTGTGGCGGCAGCGCCTTGTGCAGCAGCCCCGCGCGTGGTGGCGAGCGGGCGGCTCGCTGGCGCCGGGCAGAGGGATGGCCCAGCTCGGTGCGCGGGTGTGAGCACGGCAGCCCCCTGCCCCGCTTCTCCTGCGCCTGCGTGGGGCCGTCTGCTGCGTGTCACCGCGCGGTTAGGTTTCCCCCTGTGCAAGGGTGGTGTCTTCACTGAAGCAGGCTGGGCTGCGTGCGGCAGCACGAGGCGCTGAGAGCGCTAACTGGGAGCTACACCAAGGTGCCACAGGCGCCCGCAAGCACTCCAGAACCAGAGCTGTCAGGGCTGCGGGGGTCTCGGCGTTACAGCAGCGGAGAGTAAACCAGGCTGGAAGGGACCTCCAGAGGCGTCAGGTCCAGCCTCCTGCTCAAAGCAGGGACACTGGTGAGGTCGGACAAGGTTGCTCTAGTTGGGTCTTGTGAACCTCCAAGCATGGAGATGGTGCAACCTCTCTTCGGGCTCCTTCCTTTGTACCTTCTTGCAAGATGGGAATCACTTGGCTGTATCAAACCATCTCAGCTACTTTTGAAGTGTCTGTTTCTCCGTATCTATGTGTGCCAGCACTAGTGAATGTCCTATGTTGCAGTTCTGATTTTTTTCTAGATATTTCACATTTTTCTACGCAGTTACATTTATTTATATTCTAGCCCAGTCCCGGATTGAGCTGCCGGAGCCTGCAGTGTGTGGCACTGATGGCGGGAAGGCTGCATGTGCTGCCAGATGGGGCACCACAGCTGTGGGGCAGAGAACACTGACTGGCTGAAGGAGACCCACCAGCGTTCAGGATACACAAAAGTCAGGGTTTGAAGCGAGTGGGTGTCCCAAGGACCAGAACTGAGTGTCGTTTCCTAATCCCATGTTGTGATAGTGGCCAATGTCACAAGTGGTAACTAAACCTGCTCTCATTCTGGCAGCAAAACTGGCTGAAAGGTCACAAGTGATTCAACCCATTGGAGCGCTTCCCGTAACAAAACAGCTCAACTGCCCACTTTATGAAAGGGATCAAAACAAATTTGCAGCGTTGTTGCACCTCATACCCAAAGCTGTGTTTAACTGGAGCTGGGAAGTCACCTGACAATTTATCTGTGTGGAAGGATCAAGTTATGTCATGCCCAAAGAACTGTGTAGAGAGATAAAGCCTGGAGCATGCCTGCCCACACACACCAGAAACAGCTGGTAGGCACCTGCTTGGCGCCTCATTCCCTGTGGGTTTTGGCAGTCCCTGGATAGTTCAGCCCAGCTGTGCATGGAGGAGCATCCCAGAGCTCGGCCATGCTAAATTCTGCTACCAAAGTAGCAGGGATCACAGTCTGGGGAGATTTTACAGTCTCGCTGTTTCTCCCCTAAGCCATCACATGCCTTCCTAAGGGAAGGATTATATAAATATCTGTGTATTCATCTTTAGTATTCTTTACTTTTTTTGTTGTTTGTGTTTTTTAATGAGGCTCTTCTAAGCTGATTGTGTGCAAATGAGTACATCTGACAAACAATAATATTCCTTGTCACTGCTCTATATGGCTAGACTAATGTCAGCCTTTAAGCATCTAAGCACTATCTCTGGCACTGCAACCTATGAGTCCCACTAAGATCATTGACTGGCAAAAGTCCTTGTGGTCTTCCTCACTTCATACCCTTCTGCTCATGTTCAATGTGCAGCGTGGACTGGGGAAAGAGGAGGAGAGAAAGAGACATAGAGGCAGTTTCTTCCTTACCAACTGTTTGCTTCTTGGTGTTGATGTTTGGCTGTTTTGTCCTTAGTGCTATTGAAACTGGAGAATTTTCCATGCATGAAATTTTCACGATGATCTATAAGTCTGCCCTGGAGAGCAAACCTCTAAGAGCCGCTTTGTAAGTCACTTGTTCTCTCCTCTTTTCAGTGACTATTCAAGCAGCTAAGCAAGAAATCTCTCACAGTTTGATGAGGTTACATCTATAGCATGGAAACTGTTTTCCTCCTTGTCTGCGGTTTCACTTGCAAGGCTTCTCTACCTAAAATCCATTTTGAAACTAGCATTAGTCACAGACTTTTGTTTGTTTGCACTGATTTCCTGGTTAGTTCTCAGCTGATTACGCTTTTTACTTTAAAAAAAAAAAAAAAAAAAAAAAAAAGCTACTTAAACCTGCAAATTTTAGGCAAGTTTGTTTTCTAACATGAGCAAGCAGGCAGTTAAAATATGGAATTCACACCAGTCTGCAGAGGGGAGATGCATCAGAACTAGGCAGGCACAGTGAGTTTCCACTCCGCTGTGAGGTGTCCTCTCCAAGCCCTGCCATTTCGGCTCTCCTGGGAGAACTACCTGAGTACGGTCTTTGTGGCTGGACTCGTTGGGATTGAAGGAATGGAGCAGGAAGTGCCTCACTGTAAAGTGCCCATAGGCACAAACGTCCCCTTCTGAGGACAAGAAGAGAGAGACAATTTCCCCACACGACATCATTAGAGCAGCCACGGCCAGCCTGGACAGGAACCCTTGAGGTATTTTCCCAGAAACCTAGTGGCCAGCAGAACAGGAAAAACCAGGACTTCTCTCTGTGAGACACTGATCATCTCATGAGAAGCGAAAGGGAGAGGCTGACTGAAACTCTGCATGTAGGAACACACCGTCCCATCTCTATTACCGAAGTTTCCTGAACCAGAAGTAACAGCAGTCTTGAAAAATGCCTCTGAGAACTAGGAGGAGTATTTTGCTTTGCCTTCATGGAATTATATTTTGATTTTGCTCTCCCTCCTTAAGGGATGCTATTTACTTGCAGTCTTGCCCCTTTTAGAGTAGGCTATATGAATTTTATGCAGTGTAGATGGGCAAAGATCAGTCAACACTACAGTCACCAACACAGATCAGGATCAGAGCTCTATTGGTTTCACACAGCACTGCAACGGGCGAAATGCTGAATTCCTGCAGGCTCCTGCACTCCAAAAAGGGGCTCAGATTTTCCAAAGGCTCGACAGGGCTCGCGGAGTGTGAGTGGGATTTTCAGAGGTGCCTGAGCAGCCGAGATGCCAACCCAGCCGCAAGCCCAAGGCTCCCCTGCGCACACCAGCGAGGCCCTGTGCGGCTCCGGCTGTCGGCCGGCCGTGCGTCGCGCTCGCGGCTGCGCTGGGCAAGGCCGCCCGGGCCGTGCTCCGCGCTCTTGCGCTTGGTGTTGCGGGGTTGAGCTCAGCAGAGGCAGCCTGCGCGCCCGGGGCAGTAAGCTGATCGCCTCTGTAGCTCCTAATGAGCTTTCCGGGCGTGTGCCGAGTTAGCCACAGTGAGAGAGCGCGTCTGGGGGCTTTGCCAAGGGCAGGATAAAGCCTTCGTGCAGCGGCCTGAGCCAGGATGACAAATCCCATGTCACAGGTCCTTGCCACATCCATCCCACTCTGCTCCACTCCCACTTTACCTTCCGACTGGATCTGGCAAGTTCTTGTCAGCAGAACTCTCCTTACTGCAAATCCAGCAGCCGCTGTGGTTCGAGTCTGACTTGTGTTTTATCCCTGCTTTATCCTGCAGGTCTGGATAAATGCTTCTGGGGTTGCTGTGTTGTAGCACTGTGTTGTAGTAAGAAGCAACCCAGAATGAATGATTTAAATCAAAAATATTTAAAGAACTGAAAATAGTCATTGTTGAATGCACAGAAATACATATAGAAGTGGTTTTAATTCTGCTTAATTTGTTATTGTAATTACAGTGTGTTTTCTTGATTTGGGGATACATTAATTACTTTAGTACATACTATATAAACCATAAAAACCATACCATATGAGCGTCGCATAGAAACCACACATAGTTTAACATGTCATTTATGTTTCTAATGTTCATGTTCTTATTATGTCAGAAAATGATGGATAAAGCATTCTTTTTTTATTTGATTAATTTTAATTCCTGACTTGCATCTGTTCAGACAGAAATGGATATTTAGTACAAAAAAAGAAAATTATTTTAAAATTATGAGTTCATCAGAACTCATTTTCTGCTTAAAACTCAGAGCTATTATCAGTGGTTAGGTAATTGAACTGATTAGTCCAGGCCCCCTTGTCCTATAACTTTTAGAATTACTAAATCTCTATTTTTACCAAGATCAGAAGGAGAAATTTACTTGAGAAAAGCAACATTCAGTGGCCCATTTACTTCTTAGTTTTGAATGAACTGCTCAATTAGTATAATTGGAAAGCTGAAATGAAAAAAAAAATAGGTTGCACCTACCCAAATATTATCTGTTACTGAGAAATTGTTGTAGAGCTTTAGCAAACTTCGATTCCAGGTTGTTAGTCACTGATTTCCACCAATTCATTGGTTTTCCTGGGATTTTTTTACATGTTAAATAAACTGTCTGTAATATTAGCAGATTATAATGTGTCTCATGTCTACTGGCCTGCGCTGTTCTCCTTTTAAAAACACAGAATCAGGAAGCTGAATTTACCTGTGTTACCGGTGCCGGGACTGCAGTCCCAGGCTTGGGATTCTGCTCCCAGATCTGTCCCTGCTCCTGCAATGGGACCAGGGGAGAAGTCGCAAAGATTCCTGCTCTCAAGGGTATGTCTGAATGCTGCACACCCGGTCACCGCCCATTGCTCGGCTGTTGTGCGCTCGTGAGGCTGAGTCCTCTATGCAGGACGTAGCAAGGAACATTTCTTAAGATGAGGGTTTACGAAAGAAGGCACCTAAAATTGGCAGCTACTTTTAAAGATGTCTTAATCTCTTAGTGCTGTCTGCTTCCAATCTTGGTCTGATAATACATATCAGGAACTGCCTGTCAGGTGAGTTTTGAGATGTACAGTAATCCATTAATTACTTGCTTTGCTAATCGAATTATTCACTGCTCTGTCATGGTATAGTATCACTCAGCCTTGCAGAGGCTCCTGAAATCCTGATTGCATGTTTGCATTTGCCTCCCGTGGAAAATTGCTTGAATACCAAATATATCTGTTTTACATTTTTCAGGGAGTGCTCTAGGCCTCACAGGCATGATTTTATTTTTTTTAATACATGTATGGTCAAAGAATGGCTTCAGGCCTGTCTGTGGCCATCTGAAAACTTAAAGCCTGACTAATGACACCTCAAGGTTTCTTTTGCTGCCCTATATGTGCCATGAACTGGTCCTGCTGATTTAGGTTCTTAGTGAAATGGGTTTTTTTGTTTGTTTGGTTGGTTGGTTTTAATTACTCTAGTTTAGGCATACTTTGATACCAATAAAACAAGACTTCTTTTGGACCTAACTGAAGTGTTCTGCCTTATGGGATACAGTACTTCTACTCTGAGGCAAATAAAATGATAAGGTGGGTATGAAGGGTTATTGCCTCAGAATATGCCTGTAGTCTACAGCAATCTGTGGTCTTAGGGATTTCCTGACCAGAGGGATTATGATTATTATATAGAATAGCCCCCAGCGAATTTTCTTTTGTGATTTTGTTTTATTGCCTTCTGAACCCAAGAAAACTTTTCATATCTGTCCCAGAGAAACTTTTTAGATACCGAATTACTTCCTTTAGCTAATTTTCAATTTGCAGTCGGTAGTTCCCTCCAACTCTCCTCATGATATGCAAGGCAGGGACAGTAAATGATCATTTCCTATTTACTCTCCCTGTGTCACTCACGGTCTTAAATCTTTATTATCTCTTCTAGCCTGAAACCTTGTATGGGAGCACTTTCAGATCTTTCCTGCTGTTCTTACCTGAGCCAGTTTTGTTCCCCTAAGTCCTTCAGAGGACATAGGGACCCCATCTGCACCAGGTGTTTGGGATGTTGATAGTGTGCCCTGGGGCTTTCCTGATATTCCCCTTTCTGTTCCCTGTCTCCTTCCAAAGCCTTCCTGCTTTGTTTTCTGACTGCTCCTAAACGAAACCTAAGCAGGACTTATTCCTAAGAGCCAGTTCAGAGCCTGTCTCAGTCCCTCTAATGTGAGGCCGTCACTGCTTTTATTTAGGTCCTTGATTCTGTATTTCTAGGTTGCAATTTTTCTGATGTTTTCTTCACCTTGTCACTCAACAGTATGTAGTTATTTTTCAGCTCTTCACAGACAACCTTTGTCTTCTTTCCCAGCATAATCTCATGCCACCAGGAAGTTTTGTCACCTCACTCCCTACTCATTTTCCAGGTAATTTGCCGAATACTTTGAACATCACAGCCTCTGAGGCTGATTCCTCTGATACTGCCCTAGTCTACTCCCTCCCTTGTGAAATCTCGCTGCTTATTTCCGCCTTTTATTTCCTATCGTTTAATCATTGTTCCACTTGAAGTCCTTCCTCCTTACCTCAGGAGACCTGATGTTCCTTTGGGGAAGAAGCTTGCTTCAGCACATTTCGGCAGTGCCAGCAGATGCCTGCATTTTCTCGTCCATCTGCTTGATGATTAGAAGCCTTCAAGGACCTTTATTAAGGTTCCAGCAAGACAACATGGGAGGTAGAAAGGCAGGGAGCGGGAGAAAGTGGCGGTATTATCTCCCTTACACAGAGCAGCCCGGGGCATAGGGGTTGTCCACTGCTTCGATGCCTCCTTTGTCCAAGGGTATTTGATATTGCAGCTTACAGGGAAGCATCCTGAGGAGCAGATCATCAGTTTAACTTGTGATTTGTTAGCTTTTCTCTCTTCTCCCCTCTCCCATCTCCCCTCTCCCCTTCATTTAAAATATAAATTGACTCAGGGGATGGGGTTGTCTTTTAGGTTCTTCTTCATTAGTGTCTATTAGGGTGAATATCGGGCTCCTCAAGTCAAAAGTAGAACCAGTATCAGTGAAAAGCGAGTGTAATCGCTTTCAACCCGCAGGTGAGGTCACTTTCTTCAGATACTTCCTCAGAAAAACATACCGTGGGCTTTTGTAGCGCTGTCAAATAGACGTAGAGACCTCAGTCACCACCTTCATCAGGTCTAGTCTCTACTGTTAATCCAAGCAGATTTTCCTTGGTATTTTGACCTCTTTCCTGGCTCTGGACCCTGATAAAGCAGTTTTCAGCCCCCATTTTGGCTAGCAGGAGAGGTCAGTGTCTGGGTTATCTCCTTGGGGTATTGCCCTGGACAAGCACATGCTGGATATTCATGACCCCTTGACCTAACCACATCCACGTGTGTGTTGACAGCTTCTCTGGCAGAGATCAAGAAAACAGAGATTAAACCTGCAAACAGGGGGGAAAAAAGGATGTGACTGAAACCAGGCGGGTATTGCAAGATTATAATTAAATCAAACAAAAGTTGATCGGTGAGGGAGCTTGAAAGTGTTTTCCCTTTGGGCTTGAAGTAATGGTCTGGAGCCGGAGTGCTAAAGCTCTTGCTACAGCCCAGAGAGCATGTCCTGAGCCGAATACAGCAACCCCGCTGTCTGCACAGCAGCTCTTCTCCTCCTGGTCCTGGGGTGTTTGTGAGAGCTGGAGTGTGGCATGAAGCTGGCACCATCTGCCTGCGAGCGAGGGGCAGAGAGGAGTGCTTGCCCAGCTCAGCTCTCCAGCTCTGCTCTCCTTAGCATCTTACAAATTGGGCAATTAATCACTGATCTCTCTCTCCTGAGTAAAACAAAGCGCCTGCACATATCCCGCAGAGAATAAACCTGCTTTGTTCCCTGAGGAAGAGGGAGGCCTAATGAGGTCTTTTCCATATCCGATATCTGTGACAAAGCCAGAAACCTTTAGTAGCAGATTAGCTGATACAGTGCTACACTAATGTGCTTTGTAATTCACTTTTTATTCATGAGGCCTGACAGCTGGTCCCAAAATGTGCTCCAGGACTCTCTCTCCTTGGAGAGATTTCTTCTTGCTATGTCAGGTGTTTTGAGCATTCAGAGACAATGATGAAGATGCATTTGTGCACGTACGTCTCTTTCCAAGAATGCAGAAGGGAGTGGGAAGCCTCTGCCAAGACAGAGCAAAGGCCTTGGCTTCCAGAGCTGAGACCCACAGCCCTCTTTAACTCCCTTTGGCCTCCTGCCCTAGACTCCCAGCAGTGGGGAGGGTTTCTGGCCCACGCCTGCTGCAGCTAATGGAAAGATTCACCTTGGCTTCAGGATGGGCTGGCTCATGCGCGATAGGATTTTGGCAGCTCGCATGGCCATCAGATTGCAGCATTTTGTGCCTTTAGAGGCAGCAGGAACTAGGAGAACCAGAGCAGATTGTGGACTGTGGGGCAGCTGGGAGGTAGCCTGATGAAGGAGGCATTAGGAGGAATCAGACATGGTTGAGAACATGAGCTTATAATGTCGCAAAGAATATAAATCCCAAGAAATGTCCAACTTTGCCCTACAGCACTTGGTTTGCATATCTACGGTGTGGAAATATTAGTGACATTGTTGGAAATACTTGCTTTTCCGTAACTGTTTGCCCTAAACTGGAGAGGTAGCAACAGCTGCTCTGTTAGGGCTTTTTCTTTCTATTTTTCTATCTATTCTGTGAGCCTCGTTTGAAAGTAGCTGCATCCAAAAAGCAGCCTGTAGGTGTGTAGCCCCATCTTCCAGAGTCACCACCTGATTTGTTGATCTTGACCTCGCTCTGTTCATCCCTTACACAGAAATTGACTTCCAGACCCAGCAGAGAGCAGCCTCAAGTGCTTGCACACAAAAATAATAATCTTAAAAGCCAGAGGAAGGTGAAAGAAGGTGGGAGGCCTATACACATTTGCCTTGAGAGGAAGACATGGCATCCTGAAAAACATATATGTTATTTATGAACGGTATGAAATCCATAACAATTTGCTCACAGAGGCTCCATTTCAAACAGGGTGCCTCTGAAGCCCCCCCAGGAGGCCGGGGGAGGCCAGTGGCCACATTACGGAGGGAAGGATCCCCGGAAGGCGGGAGAGACGGCACATGGCTAAGGGATGGGGCGGACGGCGCCTTCACCGAGGCCTGTCCCAACCACAGAACGAGGGGCTCTTCCCGCGGGATGTGCCCCCGCCGCCCCAGAAGAGGCTCCCAGAGCAAGGTGAAGAGCTCAGTCCTGGAAATCCGAAGAGAAAGCCCTAAAAGGTGGCGCTTGTCTCCCTCTAGTGCTGCCTTCGACACATGAGCGCAGCTTCTCCTCACGGAGAAGAGGCCTGCAAGAGCGGGGACCGCTTTCCCGGCTATAGCAAGGGCCTGGGAGCGAACCCAGGAGCGGGCTCGCTGCTGGCTGCTGGACGCGGAGCCGAGCCCCCTTTCTCCCCACCAGGGAGGGTTTGTCCTAGAAACGATCCCAGTTAAAGCAAGTGCTGGGAGCCCAGCTAGACATCTGCATTTCTAGTAATCTCTTTGCTGCTGCACTTCCATGCATAGAAGCATTTCCTTAAGGATACACCTTATCTCCTGATTCCTCATCCACTTTTTCATGCAGGTCCAGCACGGTTGAGACGTGAGGTGGTGACAGATCTAGGGCAGAGCAACTGCTCCAGCCTGAGCCTCTTTCTCTTATTTTGTGGCTTCTTTATCACTTATCATTCTGTTCTCATTACATACAGCTCTTTCCCACGGGTTTTCTTTATTTACTTTTTTCCCTCTGCTAGTGTTATTGCCATTCTCCTCGGTCTATGCATCCAGTGATCACTACTTAAAAACCTGTCTTGGCATCTGTGGCAGTCGTGTCTATATGAGCATTAGCAACATAGGGTGAAAAACAGCAAGTCCCAAACCCCAGGCTCACAAAAGCCCAGGCTAACACAAAAAAGGCTACCACCCTGTTGTAGCACCAAGGGGCTGTGCTTGTTTCTAGCGTGCAAGGACGTCTCTCCCCAGCTACGCTGCAGCTGGTGGAGAAGCTTGGCCTCTTGCGCACAAGGACTGACACGACTGATGGGAGTCTATGCTTTCCCCCCTGCTATCTGCTGAAGAAAAACAGGGGATGCAGAAAGAGAAGGGAACACCTCCACGCACGAGAGCTGCCCTGAAACCCAAGGTGTTGTAACTAACTCTTCTCCTGGAATGCTGTCTGCTGGGAAAAGGATCCTGTGGCTTATAAATGTGTTTTTTTTTTTAGTGTATGTGTTCACATGTTAAATCAAGCTTAAAAGTTGCAATTTCTCTTTTTAATTTCTTTCATTTTTGAAACTGTTTTCCTGAGGAGTAGCTGGGTACTTCTCAGTTAATATATCCTCATTAGTAGTATATAACTGTCATGGTGAAGAAAGTTTGCTGGTAGTTTAGCAGGAGTTTGCTAGTAAAGGAAAATATGTAATATTTCTATTGCATGAATTCCTTATTCTCCTATTGCTTTGTGTCTTGCACAAGCAGGAGTTGAAAAGAATTGTATATCTTGGTTTACATATAAAAAAAAAACCTTTCTCTTCTCAGGAAGCCTCCTTTAACTTTTGTAAGCCGCAGCTCTGTTCACTTACCCTGCCTCTCCTCCTACCTTTTTATGGCTGTAAAATGTTTTAGATGTGTAGTGTGGTTGTCATAGGGCATTTTGCTCCCGCTGTGCTGATTCAAGGCTGAAGACAGCCGAGCTCCTTCTCAGCAGGTGGAATCAGCTGTCAAGTGATAAGAAATGTGCAGCTCCTGCTTTTTAGAGTCCCGGTTGCAGGCTAATGGATGTGATTGATGACCTTAAAGCAGCGGCAGATGCAGAACACGCCTTGACTCTGCTCAGCGGTTTCCTGCGATGAAGTTTTCAATTGTTTGGGTGGGCGTAAGGTGGCATCAGGGTCGGTTCAGCTTATAAACCTCTCTTATAAAAATGCTGTTGCAAGTGCTCCTCAGGAGGAAAGTACTGATTTTTTTAAAGTTTTCGATGAAGTTATATAAGGATGAAAACAACAGGCTGACGCTTTCCTTAAATGAAATGCATTGTCTGAAGAGCATCAGGCAACTTGGTTTTGCTTGCAAGGTTTAAAAATGAAAGTTTTTTTTTCTGCTTGTGGGGCGTTTCCTTCCTTGGAGGCAGGTGGCAGCTTGAAGCTGAGGCGAGAGCTGCAGCAAAGCACAGGGTAGGTCCCACCATTACACAGGACCATGAAGTCACAGTCACACTGGCACGTTAATTAAAGAAATCCTGCCAAGAGGAGGTGACATACCCTCTCCTTGGGGTCCACAGCCCAAGAAAGTCCCAAAAGGTCAGCTTGTTCTTTCTCTTATATGTGCCTATTTCCACCCCTACTATTTTTTTCCTGATATTTTCCTAGCTGGGCACAGCATACAGAGAGCAAAGACATTCACCTGCCTTCAGCTTGGCAGGCTGAAGAAGAACAGGTAGCTTGATCCATAGTGAAAAATCCTCCCTTGCAAGTCTGGGTGAAGAATGGTCTCACTCGACTGTTCCTCCAGGGCAAGTGGAGAAAAACCAAGCAAAGAGCACTGGAGGCCAAACTGCACTTTCCTGCTGCTGGTAGCTCCCCTCTGTCTGCTTTTGCACACGCCTGCCTTGCTTGTGTTAAAAAGGCAATGTGGACCAACAAAGTTGGAGGTACCACAAGAAGTGACTCTGCTCCTACCTCCAGAATGCAAGTAGGTGGCACCATCCGGGAGTACCAAACTAGTGTCTTTCTCTGACGCGCTTTGCTTCTGTAAGGCACATTTTCAGAAACTAATTCTTCTACTTAGTGCCCATGAGTAAATGTGGTTTCCCGGAGCCTTGCTAATGTCACTTGGGGAAGAGGGAAATTGCAATAACTGACACCAGCAGCCCGAGTAGTGTCCTGTCAGCTGCAGCCCTCTGCACAATCACTACCATCCGTGACAGGTGGGTGTTTCTTATCCTGCATAATGTTTGCAAATGCCACAGTCCAGCAAGGGGGCCCCAGGCTAGTTAAATGTGAAGGCCCTTCTCTCTGCTCTTGCAAGTGGGTTATTTCTGGCTCCCTTCCTGCTCTTGCAGGGAGTAGCCATCAGCTTCACTGCAGATGACAAGGGCCTGTCGGGAGGCCAAAGGTGGTGCTGCCAGCCAGGCTTGTCCAGGGATCAGAGTGACACTGAAGGGGACAGTTTGACACACAGTCTCCTGCTGGGCTTATCCCTGAGATCAAAATAGCCTCTTGGGCCCCCTCTGACAGCTCACGTTCCTCTTCCGTGCAGAGCTCAGCATACGAAGCTAAGTCAAAAGGGCTCATCGTTCCCTGAAAATAATTTACGACCGATGCATGGCTATCACTGCACTGCATTATGCAACGGAGAACAAGTGTATGTAGCATTGCAAATGAGAGGTTTCACACCTTCCTGCATCCATTTTGTTTGTCTAGTCCATGGCTGTGGAGCAGTTTTCTAAAACCTGGCACTGCAGGTCTGGAATTGTGCGTGACCTTGCACTGTGAGATGCGTGTGCTTTGCCTGCGTCCGCGTGGCTGCTGCGAGTAGGTTACTACCTGTGCAATAGCAGCCGTTATCTCGAGCAAGTGGTCCATACCAGGCCACTAGCACTGCTAAAGCTGATTGCAGGCCTGCTGTGGAGAACAGAAGAGGAAGGAGGGAGCTTCTACCTAAAAGCTTCATTTTTATTGCTGTACCCTGTGTACATGGAGCATGGGTAGCACTGAATTTTTACCCTCATCCCCTGGCCCAGGGCCTCTGAGGAATGTGGAGACTGTGCTTAGTGAAGGGACAACAGGAACAACACAGATTGGTCTCAGGTCCCAGTATTTCCCCACAGCCCTGCAGTGACGTTTTCAGCATCTTCCCAGTATCCTGGCAGAGACAGGGAAGGTGATTGCAGTGGTGAGCGGGAGCAACAGCAAAAGTGGAAAACCTGCCTGTTCTTGCAAGGTCCTCTGTGCACCAAAACCTGAGGAAGGGCTCCGATCTCCATTTCTGGTGAGCATAAGGTAATCTTCTCCATGTTTTGTTGCCCACCAAGCAACTGAATCAGCCTGCTGCCTTTGTGTAGTTTCTCTGTCTGCTGCGTCTAGAGATGCTTTAAATAGAGGCTAATCTATTATAACTTTCTGCAGTGACTTGGACAACTGGAGTGATCTTTCTTGATGCTCCTGCAGCTGTTGCTATATGAAACTATTAAAAATTAATAATAGTAACAGCATTTTGCTGTATCACAGGAAACAGAGTAATAATGCAGAGTCTTGCCAAAAATACTTATATTAGATTAGGAGCTTAGAGGCATTTTTGTCCTGGATGGCCTAGAGTCACTCTAGCATCCTGCAAAGGGTCAAGCCTTAACCAAGCGGTTTACATGAGGAGCACCAAAGTTTTCTTTTTCCTCCTAGGGCTGCTTGTGTTGCAACAAGCTTTTACTCTCCTGGTGATCTAGCTTTTTGTAGGAAGCAATAGCCAGAAATCCAGCTCCACCAGTGTTTTTCATCCTCACCTGCTAGTATTCGGTGGCCTATAGTAAGACTTTGCCTCCTTCCAAGTATTTCTATAAAGTTGGATATCCTCTGGCCTCATCTCTACTTTGAGTTATCATCCCCATGGGACTTGGCTTTGACATTTCAGACATGCTGGATTCCTAAAAGTAAGGACTACCTTTATTGGCAGCCGGGTTTTGCGGGGGTCAGCCCATCAGAGATGCATTTGCACCGCACTGCACTAGGTGTAACAAGCTCAGTGTGCCCCTGGATGCGCCCCGAGGGAAGGGAGCTTCATCCTCAGCCCAGATTCATGCTCTCTGTGGCTCTGTGCACCTTCCTGCTGCTCCAGCCGTTCTGGTGCCTGCTGCTCCTTCCCGCTGGGTGGAGCACGTCCCTGCGCCGTGCGGCCCGCACGGCTTCCCCTTCGCTCCGCTTCTGCACGAAGATAGTGCTGCAAAAGCCAAGTATACACAGAGAAGGCAGCAGCAGGAAGGGGCAAGGCAGCAGGGAAGGGAGAGCTGCTTCTAGGAAATGTGATCACAGCGAGCCTTAAGGGAGAAAGCTGCGTTTTGGCAGAAAAGGGGCTAACAGAGGTGTCTGTGGAATGGTCTGCGTCCAAGGACCTGCGTCACGCGGTTGGGGAAAGCGGCTCTGGGGAAGGGCCATTTCAGTGCCTCAAACCCCTTCCCACCGTGTCCCTTAAGCAAGAAGAATCTCACTCTGACATAAGGCAGGATTTCAAACAGAGGGCTGCATGGGTGTGCAAAGAGATAGCTGAGATGGTTTAATCCAAAGACTTTCCAGTAAATTAATATGATTTTTTTTTAAATTTTGATTTCAGTGACAAACTGAAAAGTAACTAAAGCAAAGCAAACTAAAAGCATATGGCAGGAAATGAAAATGGAATTATGGATTTTACTTTGCTTGTTTATTTGAGATGCCTTTGTTTTCTTCCCCCAGAGTCTCCTCTAGGCAAAGCGTTGTATTGCATTCTTTAAAATGTGGAATATATAAGGAAAATTAACTTCTAGAATTAAAAAAAAAATCATTGTTAAGTTATTGAAAAAGAAACAATACATTTAAAATTTATTCTTTCTGTAGCAGGGAAAGGAAGACACTCCTACCTGCATCCTCTCACTGACAGCACTATTTAAAGGGTCCTTGGGAAGTTTTCGCCAGTTTCTCTTCCATGGAAAAGGGAGAGGTTGGTTCGTCCTGTATGGATCTGCACTAGGACGCTGTAAGGTAGGTAGAGAGGCTGACACAGTGATTCAGTTTCCATGACTGAATATCTATGGCAGCCTGGAAAACAGCAAAGGTCCTGACAAGACCATTCTCTTCTTGAAGGCTACGTCAGATTTCTCTTAACTGGGAGCAGCAGATGTGATAAATCTCTGCCTACAGGAGCTCATGATCTGGGCAGGCCAAGAGAAGGTACGGTTCAGAGGCAAACTTGCTTTACAGACCCAGGAGAGTCTGAATCCTCTTTGCCAAGGGGGAGCAGAACCCTGCAGCATGATAATGTTGAACAACCTTCTGACAGCTAAGAAAAGCATTTTTATTGTCACAGAATCTCTGTGTATCAACACCTTCTTTCATCACTTATTCAAGAAATTTGGTTTCTCACTCAGTCCTTCTTAAAATGCCTGGTGCAAGCGAGGGAGGACAGCTTGTTAAAATTCTTTTACTATTTAATTTCTTTCAGTGGATTCTTCCCTGAAGAGCTTCTAATGAGACTGAACTTTATTAGCTAATTAGACCCATTGAAATGGTGCAATGACATTTAGTGTTTTCGTTTTGTGCCGTATTTCAGATAAACTTCTTCTCATTAAAGAGGCCAGGATGCGATTTGTAAGCATGTATAGAGGTCAACAACACAGAATCCATCCCACCTCCCCGCCTAAACCCCTGAAATGAGTAGAGGGGCAGTGCCACCTGCATCTGAGCAAACATTGCTTTTAACTGCTTTGTGATTATATTGGCTTAATTATGTACCTATTTCTAGAAAGTTATGTGTTTATGTATGTTCAAAAGAGTTACTATATTCCAGCAGACTGACTCAGGGTTTGCAAATACAGACTGGCAGTTTTTACCACTCTGCTGTTGAATTCATCCTCAACAGCATGGTATAGCAGAACTATTGTGTTGCGGCAACTGTCCACTCTATTACCCTGTGCTGTACTGAACTGCTTGAAGAGGAAAAAGGCCTGGGACTGTGTGGGTCTCAGGCGCTGTTTTTCCCCACCCATTCACCCCAGTCTGGTCCTCGCTGGAATTGCTGCCCATCCCTGGTAGCTTTTTCAGCAGATTCATTCCACCTTGGTGGATGAGGGCGACTCTCAGTAAGGCAGCACGTGGCCCTGCTGAGTTGGGAGATCAGTAAAGCCATAGGATGTCCTCAGCTCTTGGGACCCGATTCCCGCATCACCCTCTTCCACTTGGAGGGGGAGCATCCGTGGGGTAACTACTACATGTTACTCCTAAACAGGTAGCAAAGCCTAAAACATCCACTGCACAAAACCAAGTCTTTTTTTGGTAGTATGTTCTGTGAGTTTCCTAAAGACCTAAGCACTGAATTGATATATAGTCTAAACCTTGGCACTACCTGCTGCTCAGGCTTTTGAAATGCATTCCTTTCACCAAAACGCATGGCTGAACTATGCTTAAAGATGAATGGGAAGTTTTCCCATGCTGAAGGCTCAGTCTCAATTAATAGCTTAACACTTTAGCTTCTCATCCAACAAAGCACTTAAGGCGTGTGTTTAGTTATCCTCTTACCTTGCAGGCTCAACTATGTTAATATTTTCTACATGGGAAGGATAACTCATGGCAATCAACTTTAATAGGAAAGTTCTACAATAAGCCAAGTCGTTAAAACCATGGAATAATAATAACCTAAGAAATATTTAGTAAATACCTTATACTTAATAGTAAATGCCTCTTCCCTAATGTACTCATTAAGTGAACTTTAAGGGAATTAATGTAATTCTCTAGGGTCTCAGGTTTTCTTTCCAAAAGCAAATTACATTTCATTAACGTTTTATAGGCATAGGATTTTCATGCTGCTTCACTCTCTCTACATTACCCTGCATTTTGTGGGCTAGATTCGGTGCTGCTTCATCAGCCTACCTTCCCTCATACTGATCTCCAAGTATGACGGACTGGCAGCTTCCCCTTCGAGGAGGTTGTGTTGGTTACAGCTTATTCATTCTGCCCACGTCCAGGTCCAGAGCTGCCTTTCTCAGTCTTGTCAATTGAGAGGATTTGATGTGTTGCCTGAAAACTTGGAATGCAGCATTTGCCCGTTGACAGCAAACCACAATTTATGTGTTTTATAAATAAATGTAGCTTCCGATCTGTTTTCTTCAGCTCTGTGAATATCCTCCCTCTCTCTGCTGTTTCTATTCTTCACCTCCAGCACAACATAATATCTGGGATGAAGAGGGAATGGTTGAGCCCCGTATCAGCTACTAAAACTCTCAGCCCGGTAGAATTACTGAGTAACCTCAGTAATGTGCTAGTTACTGTGGCAAAGTCAGTAGAAGGTTTCTGTTAAATCTCTTTATTGGGCTGATGGGTGTGATTTCCCAGGGAATAGAAGTATGTATGGAAGCCTTCCCAGTAATTTCCTTGCTTAAGAACTGAACTACTTGGAAAGGCAACAAAAAGCCTTGTGTTCAGGGAGAGGGCTGAAAGCATCACACGCCTGACAATGAATCAAGATCTATTCATGACAAGACTCAATAACTTTGGATTATACCCACAAAGACTTCCAAAAAAAAAAAAAAAAAAAAAAAAAAACCACCCTGGCAGAATTATCTTCCCCCAAAATGGGTGACAAACTAAAGGATTTGTCAGAGCCAGCGATTAACACATAGAGCCGAGCTTGGTGAGTAGCTTTAGAGGGCTCTGCTTACTGCTGGCTAAACCAGAGAATCATTTTGCTGATCCTAAAATCTGAGTGCTGCTGATGTACTAACAGTGGCAAAATTACTAAAAGATGGGCAAAATCCCAGGCTAGGACAGATAGGCTGACTCTCATCAAACATATAAAGATGCATAAAAATTCTACCTTCACCTCTTCTGCCACCACCTGCTGGGATAACACAGAAGCAAATTTAAAAAGGACTGTGAATCACGTTAATTAGGGCAATGATGCCTCATAAAGGTGTAATACAAAATAAATAGTCTCTATCTCACCTCTTTGGAGAGCTCACAAGTGTTCCCTGAACCCAAGGGGATGGCTGAACCATTTTTTCTCCCTTTGCCTGCTTAAGGCTGAAGGATAGTTATAGTCCCCCAAATCCCTAATGAAAACTCTGTCCTCTTTTCAGTACTGGCAACAGCAGAGGCAGTTTTTAAACATCAAAACTGAGTTAGGAAGCCAAATCCGGGGAAGCTTAGGCCAATGTGTTGCTTTCAAGCCAATCTCAGCTGTGGTTGCCCCAGCCCTGCCCAGGGCAGAGGCAGAGGTTCTACACCCGCCTCTTTGAGCGCACTTAGGAACGGGTGATGTCCAAACCAGCAAGGCCAGCCCAAACAGGGGCACCCGCACTAGGCTGCCCACACAAACAGACAGCTTGCTGGGCTGTTCCTCTGGAGAGGAGAAATTGCTTGCTGTAAATTAGGTTTTTCTCTTGGCACTCTGCTCTTGCCAGCATGGCGAAGACATGTTGAATGGTGAATAATTAGCTAACACCTTCCAGTAAATTAAGAGACTGTAGCTTGGATGGGCAGGCTAGACTGCCAATGTTTGTGCTGCAGGGCCATGTTCATTAGTAGCAAAGTTCAGCTTTCTAGGACAGGTCTCATTTAGCTTTAATTGGATTATTCAGTGAGAGAAGTTTGCACTCAAGACATGCTGCCTTTGAGATCTAGTGATGGATGGCAAGAGATACCTAGGTCTGCAATCCTATCCACACGTGGGAGGTTTAAGCAGCTGAGAAGCACGAGTGTACATCTGGCTATTCACAGTGAAGGTCCATTCCTAATAGAGACAAATAATAAGCTGAGAAACTCAGGTTGCTGTGACAATGATAATCTATTTCCTGAGATTTGTTGATTTTTATGACATAGTTGATAGCAATACTCACCCTCTTGAGTGACTGACGCTTGACTTTTCCCTTAATCATTGCTACCTTCAGGCAGGTCAGACCCTAACTGTCATGAGCTTCCGTTTGCAGGGAGCTACATGAACTAACTTAGTGATTACACAGAAAGAATTGATTCTTATAAAAGTATATTCAAGAGTAAATGATAGTCTTACAGTAAACCTCCAGCAAGCATGAAGGACAAAAATACAGTGATGCATTAGTGCAGTGATAAATGTAATTAAAAATTATTTCCTGTGATGGCTACTCCTTGGTCATAGCTATCTGTCACAGACTCTGTGTCTATGTACTTAACAGCCTTCATTTTCTTTCTTTTATCCCAAATGTCATAGTTTTTCCTAGCCATTCTGAAATGATGTCGACTATTAAATCTTGTTTTTTGTTAGTCACAGATGTCATCATGAAGCTCCAGGGAAATGCAAACCCAGATGCAGCTACAGAGCCAGACCGAAGGAGACCTTTTCCTCCTGGAGGCACAAGGCAGCCTTGGGGCACTGGTGGCTGCTGACACTTGTCAGGGAACAAAGGCTCCCAAGAGCTCACACTGTAACATTTAATGGATAGAAGCAGGATACCTGCTGTGCGCAGACTACCAAACAGCTCATACAGGTAAAGAAATATTTTTTCCATTATTTTCCATTTCTGCCACGAAATCTAGATTATTCCTCTATTATATCACTGAAATCTTTCTTTCTTTATAGTATATTTTTCTCTGTTGTAGAGAATCCACAATCTTCTTTCCTTCGCAGAAAACCTGGCATTTCTCAGGGTCCTGATCAGTTGTTGTTCCTTTTTTTACCACTGTATGTTCAGACCATTTTGCTTCCACTATAATAGCAAAGTTTGTCCTCGATTTTTCAGTATTTTCCATAAATAAGTAACCAAACAAACAGCTCGTAACAAGTAACCAAACAAACAGCTTGTAAGCACCTAGATAAAGACTAGGAAATGAGATGTTTCCTAAAACATCTTGAACATTAATTAATTAAATTAATTAATTAATTAAAAAGGACTTGAGTAGACAACAAGCTGAGGAAGTGCAACCAGTGGCTTTCCACTTGATAAAAGACTTGGGTTCCCATTAGAGTGAGCTGTCAACTGAACGGGAGTCACACAGACAAAAGAGCCCACAGAGGAGAGGAGAGCCCTGGTAGGATCCCTTCATGAGCATTCCTTTCCTTCCTGAGGCCTTCACCTCAGAAGTCTGTCTTTAGATATCTAAAGTAGCAACAGCCACAATCGTTAATTTTTGTCACAGAGACCATAATTTCTTTTTTTGACAAGTGATCACTCACAGACTAAGTCTGACTAGTTCTTTCTCACCCTTTCTAAGCATACTTCTGTTGATAGACCTAACTGACACTTCAGTAATGCACTGGAGATACACTGGTTGATAAAAACCCTCTGATGGGCTGATGAAAGGCTTTCTGAGTCAGAAGATGGCATAGATTTCTCCTAGACCAAAACTACTTGAAGTTCTTCTGGCACAAAGATAGCTGAAACAGATGGACAGTGCCGAGGAGGCAGTGCTTCAGTATTTATCTATAGGGGTGGACAGAGTTAGCCCAACACGTTCAGATAGTTCCTAAAAGCAACATTTCTCTCTCTCTCTTCTTTTTCCCTGTGCGTGCTTGTGCCTAAATATATATGTATAAGTACACATACATGTGTATACATTTGCCCTCTCTGTGGACCACTGTCAAGGGCAGTTGCAAAATTCCTCACTTGCATCTGGAAATTCATGAAGTTCAAATCATGAGTCCTGACTGTGTTTGCTCCTTGTGCTGATGAAGAACCATAGAGTTCACTTACTGAAACTCTGTCTGTATCACACTGATTTAAGCAAATGTCAAAAACAAACAAACAAAATCAAACAACAATCAAAAACAATTTCTTAGTCTCCACCAATCAGGATTAATGTGTGGTAGTGAAGTGGTGTGGGAAGACTCAACATTAAAGAATGCTGAAGAACGCTAAACTTGCTCATAAATGTTTAAAAGTGACTGGCAAAATATATGTTGTTTTTGCTCAGAGGAAAGACAGATCATTGCAGAAAAAAAAAAAAAATAGAAGATGGGAGAAGGAAGGAATGAAAGTTCTTTCATTATATGTAAGTCAGGACCAGAAGGCTAGTATTTCCAATTTAAGGATGATTGTCAGATAATGGCAGATAATGACCTCAGTACTTTAATTAACTGTACTCTAAGTCCCTCCCATTATCTATCTTGCCTGTGCAAGATTTTTTTGTCTCTGCTTTAAAATCCAGAAATAAATTTTGAACCTGAGAGCAGGATGAAGATGGGAATGGTGCAGGATCCTACTAGCTTATTGTATGGCTTTGGTACAGTGTTGCCCATGCTGTAGTGCTGTGTAGCCTGGGCTCTAGTCTCACCAGTGCCACTCACCAATGAGTAAAACTGAGGGACATATTCTACTCACAGACAAACCTGCTCGTAGGACAAAATTAAGATGGGTTAGAGCAAGGTTTTTATCCTGAGTTCTGCATAAAATTGGAAAATACAGCTTCAAAATAACATATGCCTTGTACTAGTACCCTGCGTACGGATCATTTTTGTGTGCAGTCAAGATTAGGTCACATAGAAATTATATTTGGAAAAACAAAGCAAGTTGTCAGAGACCAAAGAACTTTTTCTTCACTAAAACATAAATACCGTTCTTTGCATTCTTCTGATTCATTTGCTGTGGCTCAGGAGTTTCCATGCAATGAGCTGCAACCAGGCCTTAATGCAACTGTCTCAGTTTGAGGACAAGCTGCCTATAGCTTATCCATGGCTGAAGAGCCCAACTTATCTTCTGGGAGTGCACGTACACAAATGCTGTAAGAAGAGAGGCTGATGTTTATTTTAACTTCACTGTGAGCATCTGAAGCAATCTGCACATTCAACGGCCTGCGCAATAGCTTGTTTCTGACAATGACTGAAAATAAGCTGTACACTGTGATATCTGTGTTCAGCGCTGCATGTGCAAAAGCACAAACTGGCCTGTTGTTAGGTAGGGGTTACCTGTGTGATGGACTGTGAAAATGCACATCTTGAACACTGTTATCTGCATTCTGCCTTTCCAGACAGCTCTCAGCTCTCAGCATTCTGCCACTCTGAACAGCTCTGAAGGTGCTGTTTGCTGTTCATGTCAGCAAAGAAATGCTCATTTTCTGCAAACATCATTGCTTAACTCTGAATTTTCTTCCACTTCACACTCCTTAGGGGCATACTGAGGCTTGACTTAGTTTAGTACTGCAATGGATTGGAGATAATCCTATACAACTAACATCTTTTCAGGATCTAAACAGTAGCTGCTGAGTCTTTAGAATCAAGAATAAGAGTTTTATGCTCTGAAAAGAAAAATTCAACTGGTGTCTTACTGATAGTACTGGTTTCTGAAACCATCAAGATATTGAACTTCCATTTTGTAGCAAAGTGAATGTTGTAAAGGGCATTTTGAAGACTTAAAAAATCTTGGTAAAGAGTACATTATTGGAATAAAATGGATGAAATCACTTTGTGTGAAAAAAAGCATAAAAACATTTACAAAATTTCTAAAGTTATTTTCTTTCAGTGGACTCTATAAAACAACACTGTGCACTGTACAGAGTACAAAAATTTAATCAATATTTGCTCAGAGTATGCAGCCTGATGGCTTTACCTAATCTCTGCAAAGTAGGTTTCCAAATTCTGGAATGATAAAACCTCTCTGCCACCTTATGTCCTCATGCATTCCTATTCCATATAAATGACCAAGGAATACTTTGTTATATGTTATTGATGTTGTGTGATTTTTAAGGAACAAAATGCACATGTTTACATGACAGTGTTTAGGTTCTAAATTTGTTTGCCAAATGGTGTTATCTCATTCCATGATTATGACTATAAGAACGTGGTTTAGGTAAATGAGAAATAGATTTTTGTATTCTTCAAAAATGTCCCCAGTAGGTTCCAGCATCTTGGCCAAAAGGGTTAAAGTTAATGCTGGAGATAAACCATCCCATGGCTGTCCTGCAGGACTAATAGATGAAAAAAGCAACAGGAGCATCTTTTATTCAATAATGCACCACTTGGCATACGCAGCACTACAAAATTTGCTGCATATAAACGTCCCGTGTTTTTCCTTGTTGTCATCGGGTGTGTATGCAGAGTGGCACTTTGATCTTCCTTTGTTCTCAATTTGGTGACACTCAAGTGACTTGAATCTTCTTTTTCTTGTAATTTTGTATTTATGTATACCTATGGAGAATAGCTTTTAAGCACATACCTATTCAGTTTTCCATCAATTTAAGCTGGAGATAGTGCTATGCACTCATTTTGAACACTGCTTGCTGAGATAAATGTCAGCATAACATGGAAAATGATGGAGAATCAGGTAGTAAAAGCATTTTGCATTAAGCAGTTTCTGTCAGTTTTATTTATTGCTCTGTCGTCCATACACAACACAGTGCAGCTGAGGCATGTGATTTTTCTTACCGTCATTCCAATAGCCACAATTTCCCCCACAAGCTTTTTATGGATCAGTTATTCCTTATCATCCATACTCCACCTCAGCAAGACTAAGCTAGGCACTGGGGTAGCAATACCATTTTGGCCAAAAGGGTTGCTTTTTCCAGATAGCCATGCATGCTCCAAAGAACCACTTTCCCTTCTCCAAAAAGGGTTAACATTTTATCATGATGGCATACCTGTCCAAGGATTTCTGTGCTATGTGTGAGTATAGTGCATGAAATTAAACTCCTAAAAATTACATTTTTGCTTATAATTTTAAATAAAACCTCTTGCTGGCAGTGACAGCATCATTTCAGGAGCACTGGGTCTGTGTTTCTTTCCCACATGCCACTACACATCCCTCTCTCAATGTTTATTTTTGTATCATCTGAAAAAATGTTTCTTTAGTATTTTCTTTTGTATCTTTAAACCTGACCCTATCTGGTGAAGGCAACTAACAGGGCAAGCAACGCCAAATTTCCTTTATTTAATCATTTTCAGGTTGCAAATGTTGAAATTATTGGTATGAAGAGGGTAAGCTTGGAGATCACTAGGAGCATTTGGAGAGCTCCAAGGCTACTGCTGGGATCAAGGAATTAAAACTGGCATGGTGTTGACGGAAGATGAAAACACCTACAGGCCTTCAGAAAGCAGAGAAAAAGTGGGAGGTGAGTGACTTTTTTTGAAACACCATGGTGCTGCTGCGTGTTCACCACTAAATATCAGAAGTCTTTGCAGGCAAATCAGGCAAAGCATAAATTTTTAGGGGACTGCATTCACTGGGAGGTCTTCGTGCCAGCAGATATTTCCCCCAGGATGAAAACTGCATCTTGCAAGCTGCAAGAGAAGGGCTGCCTTGTGCTCCTTGGCTCCCAGGTGTAATCAAACAGCGGATTCTGGGAAACCTTGAAAAGAGTGGTCCTATATTGGAGGAAAATTGGGGAACGGTGGGTAAAGCGAAAAATAAAAGTTTCTGTACAGGCTAAGACTAAAGCGAACATCCTTTCCTAAGCCTACACTAGTTACACACGCAACACATGTCCAGTAGCAAACAAAACCACTTCATAACACTGCAAAGAGCCTTTCTGATTCATCTTCCATATTTAGTTCAATTTATGTAACGTAGTGAGTGAGGAGAGGGCCTGACGTGAGTAGACGCCCGCCTTGCTCCCAGTAACGTATCCTTGGGCTCAGTGCAGGCTGCCCCTTGTGTTCTAGGGCTCCTTGGTGGCTGAGGAGAATATTTTGTCCTCTGCACATTTGTTTTTCCTTATGAACAGCATCCCAGGACTAGGAGGGCAGGAACAAGGCCTGAGCTGTCTCCGCTTAGCACAGCAAGTACCCAGTGCATGTTCCAGTGCTGTAGGCAGCCCTTGGGGATGATGTCAGGTAGTTTTTTGAGGCACTTTTTGTGAACATACAGCAAGGAGGGAAGCTTCATCCTGTTGCAGCTTAGCAGACACAGCAGCTAGAACGTTTATGTGAATCCCAGCAGGGCTGAAATATTGAGTTATTCGATGCTGTCAGGACTTGGATGTATTTGCGCAGGCCCAGAGGCAGAAACATAAGCAGCCAGGGAGCTTTGCTGGTGGGATCTTAGGTGTCATGGGGATTTATCCAGCTCCAAAGTTAGGCAACTGCTGAGAAAAGGCTCTGAGGATTTTCATTCAGAATGAAGGAAAAGCCTCTCTGTAGACTTAACCTGCGCAACTGCACAGGATGGGAGACGGTGGCAAGCTAGCCTTGTGTAACATTAATTGGCTGAGCAAAGTGAGGACTAAAGCTCCCTTCAGTCCTCTGCTTCCATCTGCGTTGTTCCTGTTCGGCAGTTGAAGACTGTTTAGTTCAGACATGCATGTGACAGAGGCCTCAAAGACATCCTGCGGGTAGCAGTCCTGCCCTGGACCTCAGAAACTCACTGGAATTTATAGGTCTTTTCTATCCTGCATTTGGATAAAGGTGAGTCCTTCGTTTAGAAGGGCTTCTAGTTAGCTGAGGTCCAAATTTGTCCTTTTTTTTTTTTTTTATTTTAGTAACATTTGTATCAAAACAAGGCTAAAGCAGGTAAAATGTCCCTTAGTACCCTTAGATGTACCTAGGGCTGGTTCAGGGTTTCTTGGTGACTTTTGGTCTGAGCTCAGCTTTGCTGTGGTAGCAGAGGGGCAGAGCAGGGGGAGCAGCCAGAGGGGCTGAGGCCGGTGTCTGCTGAGGCCAGGGATCAGGTTTGTGTCCCGGTGCCTGGAGAGGGGGTCTTGCCGCTGGAGTGGAGCACTGCGTCTGCCGGGGCAGGAGCTCGTGGCTGGGCTGTGCCTCTTCCCTCCCCATCAGCATCACCCCGGGCAAATGGGTGCGGGTGCCTTGACCTTCCTCTCAGGGCAGTTGCTGAGCTCCTCCGCTGCTTGCTGTCCAGCCAAGCCGTGTTTCCAGATTTCCAGAGAAATGCTGCTTCGGTTAACCAAGTCCTGTCAAGGTGCTAATGCTGAGAACCTAAAACCAGAGTGTTTCTCCTGCACCTCTCCCAGCAGGGATAAGCAAGCCGGTGATGCTGGAAGCCAGCAGGTTTCACTGCCCACACTGACAGTAGTGCCTTCGCAGGCTGATACTGATGGACACCGGCAGCCCTGTCTTACACAAATACACGGATTCTTTTTTAGGCCTTCAGGGTGAGCTCTCTGTGAGAGAGGCTTTCCATCTCATCATTGAATTCTATTTAGCTCATGAATCACACTGGTGTCACAGATCTGTGGTTGTTCTTTTCAAAACTCTTTTTATTATTATTATGAAGTGCTGGTGGTCGCTCCACCTGGCTGGCCACTCCTCAGTGTTATGCCGCTGTGCTGGCCAAGAGGACACGCTCTTCCAAAGTGCAGCTCTAGGATAATGACTCTCTAGCCTGCTGCTAGTAAAGAATTACATTTTAAAAGCATAATGGTTTGCTAGTGGAATACATGTGATTCTCGTAACAGCTTTTGAATCTGGTGTTTATTATTCTCACCTGGCAGTAAGTGGTGTTGGCGAGGCACCGAAAGCGCAGGGTGAGGGCTAGTGCTGAACTGACAACACGGGTGATGGTCGCTGCTGCTCCCTGGCTAACGCACCCCAGAGCGGCCCCTCTCACTGCCAGAGCTGGGGCACGAGGGCTGAGCATCACCAGAGCAAAGGGAAGCAGTAGGAGTAGATAGGGATGAACCTGGAGGCTGAAGGACAACTGAAAACTGAAGTAGAAGATCCCTCCTGATGGAGGTTGTTTTCTAATGGAAAGATCACCCGTGAGAATCCTTGAGTTTACCACCCTCCAAGGCATAAGCCAAAAATCCCAGTATACAACAAAGTCCATCACTTTGATGTTTGCTTTCTAGGAAAAGAATTATTGTATCTTTCCAACTATGTCAATTAATAGGTAGATTTTTTTTTCCAAAAGTCACTGTGTTTACTCCAGAAATTTAATTTGGTAACTTTAAGTAAAAAAGGAAGTGGAAAACACATTGTGCTGACTACTTGGCTGCAGCAGGTACAGCAACGGCTTTAATTAATAATGATGTATCTCTGCAAGTCAAGAATAAAAATACAATCCCCATTATCAATCTTTGCATTAAATTTTCAAAGCTTCCATTCAATATTTACTAAATATAGCCACAGGAAAATAGAGAGACCTTCATTTGTTTATACTCCCCCAGCTATGCAGGAATTATTCTATGTGCTACATTAAATATTTCCTTTCAAAGACACCTGATTTAAAAGACATTTGCTCCTGACTACACAAGTAAGCCGACAAAGTGTCTGTATTTTATCAAATTCAGCTATACTTTTCCTGCTAAAGCGTGTTCAGAAGACAGCAGATCTTTTCTGTGATTCACTGTGGTCCATTCTGCTGCTGTTCAGTTGGGGGAAGCTACTTTGGTAATTATTCAGTAACAAATTTATCAATTTAGTTAGTTGTGAAAAAGTTTCAAGCATCTCTCTGATGAAGGTTGATAAGTAGATCCAAAAGAAAACTGTTGCTCTATAAAAGAGCCTGGGCTCCCAGAGGGGAGACTCGAGCAGAATGCTGAAGCAGTACGACAAAAAGAAAAGCTCTGCTCAGCGACAAGAGAAAGACAAAGATTGTCTTTTGCCTATGTTGAGGCTTTCGCATGTAATTTTTTTAGGACTGCATTAATCACACTACCATATCGAGACATGCCTTGAAATTTAAAAAGTCTCGGAGCGTTGGTCTGCTATTTAAAAAGCCATCTCAAAGGAAAAAAAATCAGGGTAAGAGTGAATATGTCTGAGAATACACTTTCTTATTGCTGGCAAGTGATGGAAGTTTCCTTTTTTTCCCAACATCTAGGACATCTGCATCTCACCGTATTTAACTGTGGGGACCACCAGAGACCAGCCCAGCGGCGCCCTCCTGGCCTCTCCGTGGCTCCATGCCCGTACCTGAGCCCCAGCGTCCCGCTTCCAGGAACGGCACCTCCAGCTCTCCCCGACAGCACGACATCCTCGCTCCTCATCCAAGGGGCTGGTGCGTAGCTGCCAGCGTGCTTGGCAAGTGAGACATCTATCTTCCTTCTAGAGCTGTTGAGGACCTGGAGAAGAGGGTAGGAAATACATGGCGGGGAGTTCACCCTCTGGGGAGCAAACAGTGCTAACGCCTCCAGGACACAGCGCGGTCTGGCACGTGCCTTTCTGTGGAGGCTGCAGCATGTCCTCAGCAGGACACGCTGATCAGAGCCGGCCTCTCTGCCGGCTCCGGGAGGATAAGGCCTAATCTAGCTGAGTGCGGAGGCGCACTCCCTCTTCAGCTATGTGTGACTGATGGAGAAGTTCTTGTTCTTAGCTCTGCGGGGTGATCTGATGACCGAGAGAGCAGACTGACAGACTGTTCTTCCTGACTTCTCCGGCCAGCATGATTAGCGGAGTTTTAAGTCACAGCCATTTGATTTGATCTAACATAGCTAATTTTAGTGTCTAAGGAGGACAGCCGTACTGGCCAGTTCTTGAAATAGTTCCTTCGGGCCAGCAGCCTCAGTTTGCAGGAGCTGTTACGAGCCGGCACCGGGATAAATATGGACTAGGGCAGGGATTCAGGATGGGAAAGGAGGACCTGCTGGGTGCAGCTGCCGTGATGCAGCATCATCGCTTGCTCTGGGTCGGGATGCTGCAGCCCAGGACACACACGCAGCACTGGATGGCAGTGTTACATAAGTTCAACCAGGTTTTCTTTCCGTCATGTTTGGGAATAACAGTAAAACATGTCATGCATCTGAATGCGAACGTGGACTTTTCAGAGGGCATCTGTAAGCAGCACTGTAACATACCGGTCCCTCTCTTTTGCCAGAATCACTTTGTTTCCTCCTCCTGTTCTGTCCCTTCCATCTTTTCCCTGCTGCTTTCCTGTGTTATCTTCTCTCCCAGCTCTCTGTGTCTTTCGGTGGCAGCACGGTGGTTCCCAGGCCTCTTCGAGCTGACTCGGCGCTGGCGGGGTCACGGAGCTAGTCAGCAAGCTTTGCCTCTCAAAAAGCAATGCATAAAAAGGCAACAAACCCCAACAAAAGCAGTGTCTCCTCCTTGCAAATCCTCGGCTTTAGGCAGAAAGAACCAAGAGGAGGAGAGCGCGTTGGCATCGGCAAATATGTGCATTTAACTATAAGCTTGCCAAAACCAAACAGATGCAAAATCCTTTCGAGTGAGAGTTTGCTCCTCTCTGGAGTTTCTCTTTGGTAATGGCACAGTACAGCCATCCCAGGAATAAAACTTAAGTGGGAGCAAAGTGTGTCCAATGCCAACACAAATATATCCCCTAGCACAGCCACTGCAGAGGCATTTGTGGAACATATCTGTGGCAGAGATGATAAGTCAGCAGAACACATATCATTGTGACTTTGTTTCGCCTGCCTGTATCCTGAGCCAGGATTTCTTTCTCCTGCTTTTCTCTCATTTCTCATTGTGCTACTAGAGTCACACTTTAATGCAGCAAATATAATTATAGTGCAGTTACGCAGTGTGACTGTGTTTCATGATACCTGTAATTACCATTCATTCATGGAGCTGGGAGGTTAGTTAATTCAGTGAGTGAATTACTTATTATCAGTCTACTCTCTGAGTTACTATCTCACACTGTAACTGAGATGATGCTTTGCACGTATATCAGAGGGTTTACTGAGTGACAGTCATTTGTGTTTTGCTAGGCTTATCGTTGAGTTCCCAGCCTGTTTACAAATGTTTGCATTTTTTTTGCATGGCAGGAGTATGTCAGGTAAAATCGATAAGTTAAATCAGTATCAACACTGGATACACATAGGATGCACACCTATGAATCCTACAGAAAATCCTTACCCTGCTGTATCCCATAGTGTTTAGGAGGGGTAGTGGGGTTGACATTTGTAACAGCCTTTTCTGTTTTAAGTGCTCTATCTCAGAGGAGCTCCAGAGCTGTGTGCAGTTCAAAGAACTGGCAAGGCTTGCAAAGCAGGGAATATCCTTGGGATCAGGAGAAAAGTCGTCAAGGGCAAAGTTGTCCTCATTCCCGCCTCTTCCATGAAGCCGCGGGGGTCTTACTGCGGGTTCAGCCAGTCTTGGATTCCACTCAGGGATTATGACTTTGCATTCCCAATGGTGCCAGTAGTTTCTTTTAAATATATTTTTCCCACTTTAGTGGCTAACGGATCAGTAGCACTTCAAAGAGACCCAGGTTGAAGCCCTGCGGTCCTTTAATGCTAGAAGGTGGCAGGAGGCAGCTCCCTGCTTCCTTCCTTCCTTCCTTCCCCTGCTCTCCTGCCTTTGTTCCCTGCCCCCAGACAGAGCTGCTGGGAAGCAGCAGCAGTGGGGCCAGCCGTGTCCATCTGGCAGAGCTGCCGAAGCGCTTCCCAAGCCAGCGCGCAGCCCGGCCAACACGGCTCTCTATCCATGTGAAACTTCCCTCTGCCTGACTGCTTCCCTCCATGCCAGGACCTCCTTCAAAGCCTTTGCTCTCCCCTTTCTGCCTACCCCTTCTTTATTTCTCCTCTTTCTCTTTCCCTCCCTTCCTTGAGACATGAATTTCCACTGCCCTCAGCATCCTACACGCTTATTCCCGGCATGGAGCACAAATCAGGAAGGAAGGGGTTAACATTGCACAATTCCTGCACAATTTGCATGGGCTCTTAGAGCTGGCAGAAGTAGGTCACACCAGGTCTGCCTAAAACCCTGCTTTCCTTCTCCACCCGCTTTTACATTTGTTTTATTGATTTGGGGGAGAGAAGGGGTAGAGAAAAAAAAAAAGAGATAGAAAAGAGGCAGAAGCTAAGTACAAAGCAACAGAAAGACAGTGAAGGAGCCCTTTCCAACTGGTATTTCTACTCAGCCCTACTTCTTTTTACATCTCCCCTTATTCCTCCTTGTCCCCCTGTTTCTGTTTTTTCCATCCTTTCCTCTCATTTTCATCTCTCACTTCCCAGTTCATCTGCATATCCTCTTCTTTAAACCCTAATATTTTGCATCTTGGGAATTTGTCTTTCCGGGAACAAAGCACCGGCAACTCCAGATCTCCCGGGACGCCAGGATCTGTCTGGGACCCTGTGAGACGGTCACCAAGCGCCTTCTTTTGCCACGTGGAAGGCCTGGGTTCAAGTCCTGGGGAGCCCAGGCTGCTGAAAGGGCAGGTTGTGCTGGGGTGAAGAAGGAGATGGTGATGGGAAGGCGCTTTAGCCGGTTCTTACGCCATTTTTGTATATGTATAAAATTACCATAATTATATCTCTTTCAGTAAGAGGCCGTTTGTGTGCTTTTGCTGTTTATACGTGTCTAGAAGGAAATTGTAGGCAACGCCTGCCAAGTATCTCCCCAGAAGTATTTTTGAAACTGTCATCTGCAGGCACTGAGCGCCAGAGGCTGTTTAATCTCTCTCCCACTCGCCTCCTCTCTCCAAGCCCCCACCTCCCACTCTCTGGCTGTTTATAGGAAAAGAATTTAGTTTTTCATTACAGTGTAACAAATTAGACAATTGAGTCCGAGACTGCAGAGAAATCCAAACGCGCAACCGCCGGTCACCCTCACCTCTTGGTAAAGCAGCATTGGCTTGAGGCAGAGGAGGGGGAATGGGTGAGCACCCGAGATGAGATACCCCTGGGAGACACTCTCAGTCCCTAGGGGAATAGAGGAGCTGTGAGACAGAGAGAATAACCAACTTTCCTGCATGGATCTGGGATATCGCAGAGGGAAGGACTTCTGCTGTCACAGAAATGGCGTATGGCACCATGGGGACTCTGATCTTGAGTTGCTATTAACTGGCCATTATAAGTGATTTGGGCAAAGAAATCCACCAAGAAACTTGGAGAAAAATGTGTAAAGAAAATGAGTCAAGTTCAGGGCACAGACTGTTATAGACATCTGTCCAAACTGTCAAAATTATCCCCTACCTGTCTATGTTCTGCAGCTTCTGGAGACTCTATTCATTGTGACCAGCAGAGGAAAACTTTAGGAATCATCCAGAATTCCTTATGTTCAGCACAGGGAAAACAACTGGAAATATCACTGACCTGAGGTAACAGAAAAAAAGCACTGAATGCACCTTGGTAAGCAAATAAAACAGAGTCCAACAGGCACTTACCTGAGTCAGCTATACCACACAAAACCACAGTTTATACCAGAGAACTTCTTTTGGCAGCTGCTTAGTGAAAACAAGAAACGATCTCAAGCTGGGAAGCAGGTGCAGACAGACTCGTTATAAAGTTAAGTGTATACATACATATAGAAAGCTAGTATATAAAAGAACAGAGGATCTGTCTGGTAGTGCTGCTGTTATCATGTATTACCATGAAAGCTTAATACAGAAACAGGTACTGGCAGAGGTAGAGCATTTAGTAGCGTTGCACGATGTAGAAAGTGACTGCGGTTTAAAAAGAAAAGAGAAAACATATTCATACATATTCTCATTCTTATGCACATACCCATCTCTTACTCAGGGCAGAATCTCCAAGATTTAATGATGCTGCCTGCGTACGGTTTGTGATCTAGAGGGGAGAATCAATGCTTCCATTTACTTTACTATTATTAATTTTGATTCCTGGAGACAAGAAGAGCCTCAAGCAGAGAGCCAGGGCTGCCCTGATTTAGATCATCTTTAAAGACTGAAGTACACAGGGTACAGGTAAAAAAAAAAAAAAAAAAAACAGATGCCCTTAGGAGTTGGGGTAATTTTTCCAGGGAAACTGTGGGTGTATCAAGTTATACTGAATGGGGTAAAATCTATATGAAGAAGAGACTGACTCAGTCATTTTTTTAAACTTTTATCTGGATCATTTTAAAGCCTTCAGCAAGGATCATTTTAAAGCCTTCAGCAAACAATTGGGTCATTTCTTGCTCTATTTGAATTAATTTGTCCGTCTTTTTCGTATTTTTGTTAAATTACAATTCACCCCTTGGCAGTTAGATTCTAGGTGAACCTAATGGCTACAGATATTGCATTCATATTTTGCTTACAACACGCAGAAGCAAAAAAATCAAGTTAATGGTATTCCTAATGAATTGACTAATTTGATCTCATGAGTGGATATATAAACATTAATTATGTTCTGAAGGGCTTCAGTTATTAAAGCCAAGCTGGGAAGAAACATGGGACTTTTTTCTTTACTGTTATACAAGAAGGCGGACTTTTAAGAAGTTGCCCACCACATTTGTTGTGAATCCAAGTCACCAGGGTGCAGGACCCTTGGGTCAGTGAGACCTGCGTGAGTTTTACTACTATTATTTACTGAGCAACCTCATCACAGCTGATACCTCAAAAAGCAGAGCAAGACACAAATTTACAATTTGAGTAGGACTATACAGCAAACTGTGTGAATAGCGTGTGCGTGTATAAGTATATTTATATACATAGACTGGGTTTGGAAACCTGCCACAGGAGGTGTAGTTGCAGAGTCCAAGCAGCGCCCCGTGACCTGAGCCTTGGTGCCCTGACGTGGGTCGTACCCAGGGTTTTGGGGAGCCCAGAACCAGGCTGTTCGGCTGACGTGTGAGCGGCAGCTCCCGGCTGAGCCTTGGCTGCCACAGCTGCCCACCAGGAACCAGCTGTGACAGGGATGTTTTCCTAGAGTACAAATTTTTGCATCTTTGCACGGTAGCTGCCACCCATAACAACAAAATAAACTGAGGTCTTCCTTGTCAGCTTGGTAAAAAACAAACACCCCCCAAAAATCATTCGTCTGACAAGCACATGGTGAGTAAATTAAACAGGTGTAATGGTCTCCTATTTAGGTAAAAAAAAAAAAAAAAAAAAGGCATTTTACTTGGGTAAGGTGGTGCATACCAGGAAAGACAACTTCTATATCCACATCTAACAGGGACAGTCAGGACTGTCTCTCAGCTGGCACAATATTTCTCAGGACTACGGGGCTGATCGCTGCTTTGACTAAAGTTATGTTAAGACTGAATCCTTTTATGGTGCTTCTGGCTTATTTTTTTCTTTTATCTTGTGTTTTAAATCATCTTTGTACTTTAGGAAGGTGGAAAATACGAATGGATGAATAATGTCTGCAAAAGAAAAAGAAGAGAGCCCTTTCTTATCTCTAGTTTTCCAAGCCAACAGATTCTTGGTACATCTCCCTTAGCAAGCAAAAATGCAGTTTTAGTTTATTAGTTATTTAGTTTATTGCAAATTAGAGTTTTGCAAAATGCCAGTGTGTTGCTGAGTCTAGATGAGTGCTGGAACAGTGAGACAGATGAGGGATTCCCAGCCTGTCTGCCAGGAAGGTAGGAGTGAGGCAGAAGAGTTTTGAAAGCTTCTGTAAGAAACTTCGACTTTGGGGAAAGGACATCCGGTCTTGGATGTTCTTGACTTCACTGAGACCATATTTTATGGTATGTTGTCAGAGAAAGAGCAGAACAATAATACATATATTGTCTACCCTATATTTAGCTCCTCTCAAAGAAGGAATGGAAGGACCCTTAAAGACATGACTCATTATCATGTCCAATGGAGGTTATGTTTAATTAATCTTCAAATAAATCCAAAGGAAAGTGAACTGTTTCTGCTTCTGTAAGTGATATAAAGATGTTAGAAAAACATATCGTTTTTGGTAGCTTCGTATTTATCCTTTTCTGGGAAGGACGGACAGTTCCTCCATCTGCCAAATGGTTCCTGAGGAGGCAACCAGTCTGGGGTCACTGCCAGGCGCCCACACGAATCCCCTCGGAAGCCCTTTGGGCGGGCAGAAGCGCTCGCTGGCCGCGCTGGGGCTGCACGGAGCGACCTGCGTGGGCGCCGCAAACCCCCACGTTTGCATCTCCGTAGGCACTGAAACGCTCCCCATTAAGTCAGGAAATGTGTGGGGTTTGCCAGTGCCTGTGAGGTAAGTGCTGTTTTGGCCACCGTCCCAGGGCTGGGGCATCGCTGGAGGAGCCGCAGCTCGGCCGTGACGCGGCAGCGCTGCTCCCGCCACCGAGCTCCCTCTCTCCGCTGGCCCGTCCTAGCTGCTCCCCCAGGTAGCAGGGAAAGTGCTGCTGATGCCGGGAAACTAGAGTTGAGAACCAGAGAAAAAGAGTCGTGGAATATGCACTGGCAGCAAAAATACAGCTGCTCATCCTGGGAGAGTGAAGAGTAGCAAGGACAGCTGCCTCCTCTGAAAAATATTTCTTCTTTTTCTTCCAGAATACAGCCTTCAGTTCTGGCAACCCTGCAGAAAAATCCATGCAAGCGTAGAACGGGCCTGGAACAGGTAATGAATCTTTTGGAGAATGGCAAGGCTTCCCCATGAGCACAGATGGAAAAGGTGAAGTGTGTCCTCCTTAACGGAGGAGTTACAGGGTATATGATTTACAAAATAATAATTAATAAAGGAAAGTGCCTTTGAGTTCTTTGCAGGCCGAGTACAGTAACATGGGAGTGAGAGAAAATGGAGGACAACAACAACAACAAAAAAAGATAAAAGGTGTAATTTTCCCTATTTCATGATTATTCATGGAAATTCTTGCAATTAGATATTTCTGAGGCTGAGCTATTTATGGAATTGAAGACCAGCAGTCCCTCACTCAGTCAGTTGCTGTCCTTGGGGTGGTGAGCTATGTGACCACAAGTGATGCTGGGTGGCAAGGGAGGCTGCTTCAGGCACCAGCCCCTTTCTCAGCCGCCTCGGGAGTGTTACCAAACGCTGTGGTGGGTGATACAGGGACTGCTGAAAAGTTCTCCAACTAGTACTCTTTGCCATGGAGTATAAAATTCACTGTGGTGCATGGAAAACCTTCCTGCATCATAGAGCACAGTCTTCTTCCCTAATCCTTTTTGTTCTACTGACAGATAGGAGCAAATCTCTAGTATATGGGAGATGAAACGGGACATGCATGGATCTTGCTACCCCATTTCTTCCATTCTTAATACAGAAATGCAGTTTTTAACTTTTTTTGTCTGTATTCCCTCCTGACCCTCTTATGGAACCACATGCCATCTCAATTTACAGTACAGATTTTTCTGTCACTAACTAAAGGAGCTGGTGGTAGGAGATGATATATTGACTTGTTTATATCCTAAAGAGGGATGTAGAGGCTTAAGAGTTTAGTTTATACTCTGGAAGGGCAGCAATTTTAGATTTATCTGTATCTGTTCTGGAAAAGCTTATGTTGTCCAGCTCGTTCGTCTCACTAGAGCAGTGTAGCCAGAACACCAAAGAGCTCAGTGTGAGTTACAATTTTTTTTTTAAATGCTGAGCAAGCTTAACCCATATCCACCATCACGGCTCGGGGTACGTGGGCTGGTTGTACCAGGTACAGTCGCACCCGGGGGATCCAGAGAGCCCGTCCTGGGATATGGACTGTAGCCCATCTGGAGTGAGGGCTGTTTCCCTTCGTTTATAAGCTGCCTGTCATAACAGCTCCTGGTCATGGTCTATTCTCGATAACATAAATGTTTAATGAGAGCTTCTAACTCTCCATTTTTTGTCCCTTATACATCCTGCTGTTATTTTGTGTTCTCAGTGTCCTGGGGAAATGATGGCACCAGGGCAGTGGCAGGAAGAGCGAGGATTGTTCCCTACAACTGAACATTGCAGACAAAAGGCACTAATGTGGTGGAGGGGGTCGGTAAAGCCACACATGTGTCCGTATTCAGGAACAGCTCCTGTGCTGTAAAGTATACGAATGTAAAAGCCAAAACTGAGACACAGGCTCCAGCTTTAGCAGAGTTAGCAGTTTTTCTGTAAATGTAAGGGTAGTCTCCTCCCCAGACCCATTTTTTTTTCTTTTTTTTTTTTTTTAAGAGAAATGCATAATTCTTTCTTGATGTCATGGAAGAAATAGCTTGGAGGACAAGGGTGCCCCTCCGCAGCCACGGCAAATAAGACAACATATTGGAAACTACAAAAGTGCTTAGGATTCCCTTTTAATCTGAGCTATATGGGAGGAGAAGCCTTTATACCGCTATCAAGGGTGAGCACCAGCCCTCGGAGGTGCGAGGTGGTAGAGAGGGGACAGGTGAACAAATTTCATGTAAGGACAGCAAGAATATCACAGCAGCAGGCAATGAGTCAATGGTGCCCTTGGGAATGGATTTTAGCTAAGAAAATGAAGAAGTCCAAATATGCTTGTTTTTCAACAGTAAAAAGTAGGATTAATATTTTGCAAACTACATTGCCTCTGCCTCCCAAATAGAGAATGAGAAATAGGAATTCTGTTGGAACCCCAACTTTATTGTGGTCTTTACGTAACTGAAGTAAACAGCAGCCCACATGCAAGGTCCTAAGTCTGCAGAAGCACAAGTTTAAATAGAGAAGAGTATTTCTTGCTAAGGGCACAGTTCTCGTTATTGCAGTTTTCTTTTCAGTAATGAGGTCGGTCAAAATGCAAGGTACTGACATACCCATTTGTGCTCTCAGATCCGACTATAGTACCTGCTAAAACCAAGGTAGTAGCACTAAGAGAAAAAATGAATGACGATACTGAGCAAAACGGGAGATATGCTAGGGACTTTTGTAGAAGGAGAATATTTACACGTAACAGCCAGATGGCACAATACTTCTGAAAAAGAAGAATTTAGTCTCTCTTTTTTTTTTTTTTTTTTTTTTTTTTTTTTTTGCTATCTCTGGATATTTTACTCCAGTTGCTGTACAAGTGTTCCCTGTATGAATATAAAGTCATAGGCAATGAGCAGTTTAAAATGAAAGGACATTCCCATGGCCTATAAAGTCACAAAGCAGATCTTTCCTTGCCTAAGGGAAAAAAAATAGGGAAAAATACTTAGAATTTTAATCTGATTTGGAGCAAAAATGCTTAAAATGTGGACAAGGGTCTAGCTGTCATATTAAAAACAGATAATTTCCAATTACTTGAAACTTTTTAAAATTCTGATACAGATCCACTCTTTTAGTACTTTAGTATTGGTGGGAGGAAACAGCCTTAAGCAGTTGAAAACTGGGAACACATCTCCCTGCAGTGGGGTGTAGCATGATCATGATAGGATGGAAGAGGGTAGGAGGCGAAGGGGACAGGAAGGTAAAAAATGGAGGTTTGATTAGTCTAATTTCTGCTTTCATCTCTCATCTTTTTTTCTTCAGTGTTATCAGTCGCCTTCTTAGGAGTTTTTCCTGGCCGTCCAGCTGTTGTGGCTAGACGTTGGCGATGGGCTAAGCTCACTGTCACTGCAGCCAGGGCCTGATACAAAAAGTAACTTTGAAGCTGATCCTGTTTTTCCCTAGTGTAGCGATTCACACTGTTGTGTATGAAAACTGGTACACCCCGGGCTGCTGGTCTCACGGTCTCTTTTTAATGGTGACTGAAGAGCTGGGCATCTTGGATTTCCTGGGACCTCACATGAGATCTGAAATTATGTTGAAATACTAGGATATTTTTGCCTTTTCCTTTGCCATTTTTGCCACCTTCTTCTAAAAATACGTAACAGGATTGACCATTCCAGGTCAAAAGGAAGCATTAGGCTCCAAGAAGTGAGTGTCCAGCATGGTCCAGCTTGCTCTGTCTATTCTTGCCTCCCGCTCGGGTTCGGGAAGCAGTCCTGCAGGCTTGTTTGTACATAGGTTGGTTCAAAACTTCTGTGAGAGTTCAGAGAGCTTTGCAGAACCAGAGCTCTGCCCCCAAAGAAGGAAGAGGTGGTGTCATCTCCAGAGGGCACCACATCCCAGTGCCCGATCCGTGTCTGAACGAGTGAATCAATTAGCCCTTTAGTGAGTGCGGAGGAAGCCCAGGACATCATCTTCGATGAGGCCTTAGCTTTTAGCCTCGCAGAGTTCTTTCAGGAAAATGAATTGGCCACTTAGTGCAGGAGAGCATTCCTATCGCTTGGATCTGCGCACCATCCCCATCAGGCAACACAGCCCTCAGAGGGTGAGCTGAGAATGAGCGCAGTATTTTTAGCTTTGTTTGGAATTTGTTTCTGATGATCTAAGTCACCGTGAAACGGGCTGGCAGGTTAATGTACAGACTGGCCTAGTAAAGTCCATACCACTGCATCTGTTTTTGAAAAATAAAGCCAGGGAAGAGCCAAGGGTCTTTTGTCATGGAGCACAGGATTTGAAACTGCAGATTAGAAGTAAAAACTGTTTACAATAATTAGAAACAGAGGACTAAAAACATGTGGACGTAGGCCAATCTGTGGAGGCTAGAGGATAGGAAGGAGATAAATATGCAGAGAGTAGGCAGACATCTAAAGTGTCTAAACCTTCTTGCCTTACATGTAAAATGAGCTAAAATCTAGTTGCCTTTGGGAACTAGAGTTGTTTTTGCACCGCTCCTTCCCTCCCATCCACCTGCATCATCCTACCCTCTCCCTGTGGCAGCTTTAGAGATGTTCAGCTGCAAGGGGCCGTGATTCAGCTGGCTGTTTCAGTTGCGGAGTGAGCTTGATTTGTTGTCAGGTATGTTTTCACAAGCAAATAAACCTAAACCAACTTGTCCTGTGTCTGCACAGACACTAGATCTAGATGATGGAAATAGGGGAATGTGTGGCCAAGGCCTGGGTGAGAAGGGTTTTGGTAGCACAAACCTGTTAGATCATCTGTATCCTGAAATTGTATCCTTGTAGGAGCCCAGGGACCATTGCTGGTCTGGTGGTCCTGGAGATTACCTCCATGGGGATGGCCCTGGATGAACAGGCAGCCCCTGGGAATGTGGACAAGGCTGCAACAGCTTCACTTTCTTCAGAGCTCTTAGTGCTCTAGAGCAAAACAAAAGCACAAGGTCTAATAACGAACAGATGCCTGGCTGTCCTTTCAGGGTCACATTTCAGTTCCTGGCTAAGCTAAATCTGGGAAGTTGGTTGCTCTAAAATAGGCTTTTGATTCTTGATGTTTTATTTAGAACTATTCAGTTTGAAAAGTCCACATATCAAACCTATACAGAAGAAAAGAAGACTTAGTCTGTTTGGGAGGGAGAGTTTTGTGATGGTGATTGTTCAAAAACACTAAATCGTTGTACATCTAGGAAAAGACAATTTCTTTCATATCCCGAAGGGGTGAGGAGGATCAGCTGACTATAACATGCAAAAAAGTGCTCCATGCTTTTAGCATGTGTGGGTAGCTTGTATCTCACAGCCACATGAGATGAGCTGTGGGCCTTTTCTAAATACGGTGCAACTGTCATGGAGAGTATTATTCCTTTGCACAATATTAGGTTCAACAGAGGTAAAATGTTGCAAAGAAATGTAAAAGGAAATTGGATTTTAGCCATCCAGTCCATGAAAATCTGGGTGAGAATATCAAGGAGAGAATTCTATGTCTAAAGAGTTCATGAGAATACCCCATACATCACATTTTCCCCAAGGTCTTCATTTTCACTGTCAACATAAATCTATAAATTACTGCAGAAACAGAGATGTTACGTGGTGCTCCAATGGACTATTGCAGCACTAAAGACTTTCTTTCTCCATATTTCAGTGCTTTTCTGAGTGTTGTTGCCATCAGCTCCTTAGCTTAAAATCTGAGAAACCTTTTTAGAAGGAAGGAAAAAGAGACAGGCATATCTTAAAAGAATGACTACCTTTTATGGATGCTTAATAAAACTGCACCTCAGGATATTACCCACCATTAATATTTGAATGAAAGACTGAATTTGCTCCATCTCTGCTCAATCCCCTTCGAAGTCTGAGTCCAATTAATATTTTAGTCAAAGAATTGCCTGGCAAAAAAATATGATGGAAAGAAGGAGGTTTTAGCAACTATTTTGCACAAGGCAGACTGTGAACATGCAAATATTTGTACTGGAAACCTGATGCTGAGTTGCATTAACAGAATCTACTCAAATAGTAGTTATTGCTATTTCACTGTTGAAATGAAAGGATGAGTTGCCTGCAGATCCACAGAGGATCGTCCTAGGTCAGGTATTCATTAAATTCATTAATGAGCTAGATGATGACACAAAGTGAATCCTTATTAAATTTGCAGACAATTTCCAGCAGCAAGAGACTGCAAGTATGTTAGAAGGCAGGATTAAAATTCAATGATCTTGATAAATTGCAGATACGATCTAGAAAATGTGGCAGCATTCAATATGAATAAGAGCTGCATCTAGACAGGAATGAGGAACTGCAGAAATGCGGGACAGCAAAGGACTGTCCCGATGGCAGTCCTGCAGAGCAGGAGAGAGCGTGGCACAGCTCATGAAGTGACCACGAGGCAGCAAGGCCAGGCTAGTGCGCGGCAGGAGGAGGGACGGCTTCCCGGGCAGTCTGCACGGCTGCAGAGGCTGCAGGACACAGGGAGCTGGAGAGCTTTCTCTGCTCTGTTCAGCTCTAGTAAGGCCACAGGTAGAGCTCCGTGTCCTGTTTTGGACATTGAACTCCAAGAAAACCTCAAACCAGCTGGAGATAGTCTAGAGAAGGCGACTGGAATGGTAAGACGTTAAAAACAAACAAACAAACAAACAAACAAAAAAAAAACCCCACATAAATGGTAAGGAAAGAGAACTGATGTTGTCTAATCTGAAGGAGAAAAATGTGTATATGTGCAGGTAAAAGTCTTTTTAAAAGGGAGAAGTCTCCTCCAAAAGGAAGAGGGATAATCTGCTTTCTGTATCCAAGATGGGTAACAATTCAGTTGTAACAGGAAAGATTCACTGTCGGTACTAGGATGAAACTTTGTACGAATAAGAAGAGTTTTCTTGGCTGACTATGGCATCTTCAGCACTTTTTGTCTAACCAAATCTCCTTGGGGGAGCTAGGATGTTATTGCTGAAACAGTAAAAGACAGTAAAGAAGGACTGAATCACAATCTACCAGTCTCCTTATTGTCATAGCTCCTGGCGGGATGAGTACTGAAGCAAGGGATGTGTTTCAAAGAGAGTGTTTCTGGTGGAGTCTGTCTGGCCATGGAGGTGGACAAGACTAGAGCTGAGCCCAGGGAGGCAGGTCACATCTCACACTCCCAGGAAACACTGCTGAGATGTGCAAACTGCCGGCGGCATCTGGATACCTGGATGTGCGGGCAAGGAGGACTCAAAAAGCCAACAAAAGTTAACTTCAGTCCGATAAAACTAAACTCCTTGCAGTCTTCCTGCACCCAAAGGAGAGAAAGAGAGGTTCCTCCTGCAGAAGCTCCGAGCATCTGAGGTTACTCTCCTGCTTCGAACCTCAGCGGTCTCTGCCCAATGACTGGCTGGAGCTGGAGAAGTCGGTCAACCCAGGCTGATAGCTGTCTCCTGAGCCCACCTGCCTCCCAGTTCTCCCCAGCTCTCCTGCTGGTGGGAGCTGCTCCCTGCTCGGGCAGATCGCTTCCACGGGCAGGGCTTCCGCAGCAGCGAGACAGGCTGGAACAAGAGCTCACAACCAGCTCATTTATATCCCCCTGAATTGGACAGCCAGGTTTATGACCTTTTCTTTTTCAAACTGTAGAAATGTTTGACTGCTCAGACTTTACAGCTTGTTAATGGAAAGAAAGAGGAACAGCATTAAGCAGCTGAATGTACATCAAAAGCAAATGTCAAATGTTAAATTCCGCTGCCCAAATCAGATGTTTAGTTACATAAATTATCCAAAGAGGGAGAGGTGGCACCATGTGATTAAAATAAATCTTCAGTACATTGTAAATGTACATAACTATTAGAGCGTAGATTCATATATAAACAGTATGTACACAAAGTGAAATGTATAGATACACAAACACGAGATGCATTTAAATACCTGAGCTGTGCTGGCAGGTACTATAAATCATCCAAGTACAGAAAAGCAACATGTTTTATGGTGATGTCTGCAATTTCTTCCATATGTTAAATGTTTTTCCAAAAGCAGAGATGATATAGTCTCTGCTGTGGCAAACGCACAGTTTAATAGGACACAGATAGATAGCGGTGAGGAAGCGATACAGCATGCAGACAGCATGATCAGGGCTATGAAAGGCACACACTGTAACTCGCTATTTTCAAGGGTTTTTTTAAACACATTTCATGCCTTCCTCCACACTTCAGGCTCCTCTTTCCAACTGTGCACCAGCTTCCATCACAGCTTATGTAATTAATCACCACAAAACCTATTTCAAATATAAAAATTATATAAGGAACATTTACAGTATTGCAGAACAAAACAGCAAAAGAAGAAATTCCTGGATGATGCTATATAGCAAACACTTTTGTGGATTTTGTGATTCATTCAAAACAATCCTTGTACATCATTTTCCCATCCACAGTAACAGACTGGAGAAAGTCTGAATTCTATGGGAATTCCCTCCCCCCCCCCTTTTTTTTTTTTTGGCCATTTAGTACAGTGAACTCTCATAATTCTTTGATATTTTCCAGGACAGAAACGGAGGTTTTATCTGGTTGTCTAAAAATTTCCGATTTCAGTTCAGATTGATGGAACCTGGGAAAAAGTATGTTCTTAAAAACAGAAAAAGAAACACTGTTTGATATCTCTTGGATGTACTAGTCCACCTAGCCACTGAAGAACTGAGTGTTTACTAAACAAGGGATCCTGCTGCAAAAAGGCTGAGGAATTCAAAACATTCAGAAATGCACCCTGAAATAAGCCAAGGTCTTTGAGCTGGCATTAAAAAGAGATCTGTGACATGCTATGTAAAAGATGTGCTAAAAGCCCCATAAAACTACAAGGAAATCATGACACGGAAACTGCTGAAAAAAAAGAAAAAAAGGAGAGAAGAATTAATCTACCATCTAAGGCCTTATTTAGTTTGCTTTAGTAATGTCTATAAAGCCTATTGCTGTGTTTTTCTAATGATGCATGCTAAGGCACAGGAGATAAGAAAAGCCACTCAAAGCTGCTGTAAAAGTAGGCCACTGTTAAATTAAACATTTTATGAAAAACAGAGTCTACCTTGAACAACTGGGAAAACCGCTTTGCTTTTGGCAGGCGCTGAGCCAGAAAGGGGCGCTTTGCCTCACTGTTTTCATGGGGAAAAACACCAGTTGAGCACCCTTTCCTCAGGAAGCATCTCCATCTATTCTTGTAATTAATGACACCTGAATAATTATGAAGTTAGTATCTACCCTTGCACAACACATTCGTCTTGGTCTGCAGTAAACCGAAAGCGTTGGCTTTAAAGCCTCAGGGTTTCAGGAGCTTTATGGCCATGCGGGATTCGGTGCTTCACAATACTCTGCAGGTGAAAGTGAGGGGTGCACCAGGAGAAGGGGTGCAGTGAAGGATCTTGCAGTGCAATCAGTGGGTGAAAATTGTGCCCCTCAATGCAGTCACTGTGTTTTAATAGCACTGGGGATCATAGGAGTGTGCCCAGATTAGGGGGCAGCTATCTCCTGCTGCAGTCTGCAGTGAAAGGAAGGGTAACTTTATAAAATGCGTATTTTGGTCATTGCGACCCATCTCTATGATAAAGCAAAATTGACTGAATTTTCTTTTCGACTTAAAGGTCAGTGTAAAGGAAAGTCTAGCTCAGTTGCTGTTGGTTTAATAGTGTATCATTATCGATAGGCAAAGTTCGATATCCAGTGCTGCCCACAGTGCTTTCTTCTGGCTTTGAGCTCGGGCCATAAAGTGTAACGCAGAGGAGACCACAAAGTGCGTCCTGGTCTCAGGCTGCCCACTCTTTCCTGGTCCTCACTGCATTTCAGATGGAAAGTCTTTTCCTGCAAATATTTCTCTTTATGCTTAGTTCTATATTAGCTAGAGATTTCCCACTGATTAAAATTGAACTATTCCCAAAATTTCTAACTGTAGTCATCAAACTAGTGGCCTCTCCCACTGGGAAAGGGGATAACCTGAGAAATAATCACAGCGATGATGAAGGAAACTATTTAAACTGCTTGCAATATAAAGACTGAGGAAAAAGAAAATATAGTTTGGTTTCTTTACGTTTTAATAATATATAATTTATTTTAGTATTTAATGCATGAGATTTTAAAATGTTGCTATACGATTTTTATTTATAGCAGTTACTTACTTGGAGGGACCAAAGAATAGTTGTTAGATGCGGGAACCCATGAGGCAAGGATTCATTTAATTATGGCATAAAATATGCAATAAAATGTGAAATACTATCCAAAGCAGAAACACTGTTCAAACTTATCTTTTATTTACCACTTGCCTTTCCTTGTATTATTTGTCATCTTTAGTTACTGTTTATTCTGTTGAGCATGGTTTAAGAAGTACAATGGGCACTTTCACTTTAATGTTTCCAGTCAGCTTCATTTCTCTTTGACCTGTGTTATCATAATATGGTAATACTAGAATGGAAACACTGCCAGGGAATATGTTTATAATTTCTTTGAATTTAAATTTTAAGACACGTGTGACTTTTTTTCCATAGAAAATGTATGTTGAAAATGGTATTTCTAAGGAATTTAAATTTTGGTCTGAGTTAACTTGATAAATTTAAGTCCTTAGACATGCTAAGTACTGCATCCGTTTGAGAAAATTGCGAAAATAAAGAAAATGTAGAACAGAGGTGAAATATCTATTTCACCTGAACAGAATGACGTAAGACACTAAATCCTTGAGGTTTTATGAAGTTGTATCCCATGCCCTAAAATAACTGACTTTAACTACTGATTTTAAATGCTTTCCTGAGGAAATCTTGGGGAAAAAAAATCTGTATTTCCCATTTAACCACCCTCTCCTTCCCGCCTTCACCACAAAACCTCATACAGCAAGTAATGTGTAACACACTCCAGTTTATTTGAAGGAAATGCTTAAAAGTGTGTGGTTTGGGAATATATGTGGAAGTATTACTTAAGAAAAAATAAAAAGTCCTGTGAGGTTTCAGCAGCGCAATTTCTTTGAACATATGAACAAATATACATGCGAATAGCTAAAAGTAATATTGCCCGTTAGGCTTCTTTGGAATTTATCGTCTGAACTATTGCAGCCCTTTCAGGCACTGTCATCAGAACGTCAACGCGCTAGGTGCACTGTAACCGCGAGGAAACAGGACTGTCCCTGCACAAGGTGCCTTTTTGTTGCAATCCACAGTCTCATCAAATACAAGTCTGTTTCCAGCAACATCAAGTGAGTCTCCAAGATGTTAGGAAAGGAAGAAAGACGCCACACGAGGCCTTTTGAGATGCACTAGATACGCAGCTTTTCTTCTGGGGAGCTGAGGAACACCCTTGATGTGAAGGAAGTCTGATGTGTGGAAACCCAGCCTTGGAAAGCACGGGGGCTGGCACAGGGTCCTGCAGCCAGGGCACATTGTGCCCGGTGTTTCCAGGACGGGCACCTGGAGTTTTCACAAACACGAGGGTCATTTAGAGCTTCACTGTCCCTCTGGAAGAAGAAAATAAAACCCCACGCTATCTAGTGCAGAAACAGCTGGAGAAGCCCCGTAGGAAGTGTCTGCTTTGCACACCCAGCGTATGGATGCTCCTTGTAACCAACAGTGGTGCCTTTTGCCTGTGCGGCTCCAGAGCTGCTTCTGCAAGCGCTTTTGCTTCAGCTGCTCTTTCCACCACGACCGACCCCACGCGCAGAGCCTGGTCTCGGGGACCCCGGGGAAAGCGGAGAGCTCAAGGAACACGGCCTGCAGGGATACGGCTTGGGTAGCTACCGAAGGATGAGATTTGCCTAGTATTTTAATCGCGTGATACAAGTAAATAAATAGGTAGTAAATACTAAGATATGATAAGACAAAATCACATACTGAAAAAAAAAAATCACCCAGCAGGGGAATGCACACATGAAAGGAGGCAGATGTTCCCAATGAGGTGGGTAGTGCCAGTCAGGAGTGAGGCTCGCAGGAGGCGGCGATCTGCCCTCATTAATCAGTGCCTGAACTCGGCCGGGCTGCCCGCCCTGCCGCTGCTCCACGAGCGCGGCCGCGGGGCGCCCGG